>JBBJLR010000111.1:2742813-2762102 GCA_037577145.1 Brachypetersius gabonensis
CTTCTTCCCATAGCACACACACCTTGCCATCTATATGATGTAATAGAAATTGTGATTCATCACAACAAACTGCATTTGTTGGGGGGGTCCATCCGATGTGACCGAGTGGTAGCAGGCTGAGCAAAAGAACAGCAAATGGAAAGCATGTAGGACAGCATACACTGGTTTTAAACTGTTTTACACTGTCTTTACTTGTTTAAAAAAGATTTACATGATACACTCAGGAGGTATAATGTAATAATGGAAATTTGTACATTTAACAAAACCTACTGTTTTGAAACTTGCTGGTGAATCACAGGGCGAAGTGTGAACAGAAATGTCCTTCTAAAACATCCGCTTTCCCATAACAATGCAGAACTTGTCTGAATCGACAAGTTTTGAACGAAAAAATAAACAAATAGACAAAAAGGACGCCACCAACAGGATTAAATTATGGTTTGTGGAACTGAAAAGTAAAACAGAGGCATGCTGTGACATACTTGTGTGTTGATGTTTCTGTCCATTCCTGACCTTTAACCCCAGAAGGGTGCCTAAACTGCAGAGGCAGTGAAAACAGAATCTTCCAATCAGTGCCACAGGATGTAGGAAGTCATTAAAAGTGAAATATGCAAGAGTGTAAATCAACCACACCATGTTCATCTCCCTCTTGTCTATAGCACACTGCTCTGGAATTGGAGAGCATGGTCTCTGACCAGTGGACACCTTTCTCAGTGATTAGTTCATACATCTTGATTTTGTTGCAATTTGGTTCACCACAGCTCAGGAGTAATCGATGTAAGCATTCCACTGGAAAACTGACATGCAGAAAAAAACAATCATTCCACATCTAACTGTGAGGTACACAAGAAGACCCCTTTAAACAAACACTAACTCATAAGGATTGGAAGAGGAAAACAGATCTAGGACGGAAAACAATTCAGCTTCAATGTAATTTACATACATTAACGCAGAGACAAAAACATATGGGCCATGTGCAAGATAAAAGTGAGGCTTTATAAAAGAACAGCTTGTAGTTGTTTCACTGATATAATCTGCCACCTCTGGCATCTGGCATGCAGCTCATTTAACATCAACATCCTGTCTCACTCATTTTCAACAAGCCATAAAGTTTCATGACCGCAAGTTCCTTAATTAGTCTTTAACCCACTCATAAACTAGTTTCAGTGCCGCAGTATCTTGCATTTCACCCAATTCGGCTCTTTTGCCACCTAGCCTGCACTGTACAAGTAACAAGAACTAAAGAGAAAGAATTAATACAAACAAAAGGAAAATACCAACAGATGTGTGTAATTAACGATTAATGCATTTGTCCCATAATGCAAGTGATAGCATAAAAAGTAGGGTTGGGTAATACAACGGTATGTTACACTAATCATGACAAATTTCTTTCATGTATATTATGGCTGCTGTCAACACCTGCCAAGCACACAGCAATTGTACATACCATCAAAAAGTACAGTGGTTGTGGTTAGTGCAGCACGGTGTGAAACACTACAAGGTCTCCATGAAACTAGGGTAAACCAAAAAGGTTCCTCGGGCAAGACTCCTAATGCTACGTTTAAATATGTATTCAAAAATATGTATTCAAAAAATATATGGTCAACTATTTATATCGACTTCTTAAGTCGATATAAATATACTAACTTCTCACTAAGTTATAGAAAAACAAGTATGACGTATAAGCTACAGTGTTTAAATAAAATACAAATTCATGACATCATCAGGGTCAGTCTTGAGAAATATCAGTAGGATTGCCATAAAAGTCACTAATAACGTTGTTATAAGAATATAAAATCATACATGAACTTGTTTCATTTCATAAAAGATCCATGTTACATTTTACCCTACATAAAGCACAACACATTCTGGACAATGCCATGCACGAAGCAAGGTCCATAAAGACATGGTTGGATGAGTTTGGTGTGTAAGAACTTGACTGGCCTCAACTGCACCATGAACCGTACCATGTTCATCTCCCTCTTGTCTATAGCACTCATTTTCTTTTTATGCTCTGGAATTGGAGCGCACCAGGTCTCTGACCAGTGGACACTTTTCTCAGTGATTAGTTCACACACCTTGATTTTGTTGCGATTGGGTTCGCCACAACTCAGGAGTAATCTATGTGAGTATTCCACTGGAAAACTGACATGAAGAAAAAATAATCTTTCCACATCTAACTGTGAGGTACACAAGTAGACCCCTTTAAACAAATACACGGATATAGGAAGGAAGACAATTAAACTGGAACGGATATTGCGTCCAACATCAGTGCCCAACCTCATAAGTGCTCTATAGAATGAATGGGCACAAATTCCCACAGAAACACTCAAAAGGTTTGTGGAAAGCCTTCCAAGAAGAGTTGAAGCTGTTATCAGTCCATGTATTTGAATGCATTGTCATAAGAGTCCCTTTTGATGTAATGGTCAGGTGTCCCAATACTATTGACCATATAGTGAATCAGAAATATTCTTTATAGTATCATGAAATCAATATGTTAAGAAATGGGCAGAAGGCAGTTGACATGAACAGTCTTTGCACACCTTTACACAGAATAAACTCCCACAAGTGTCCAGTGACAGAGAGAGGCTGCTGAGTCAGCAGGACGTAGGCAGCGTAACAGCTGAGACAACACTGAGAATGGGTTTAAAACCTGAGACCTGCTTGCTCACAACATAAGCACTACTCTGTATGCTCAGAACACTTTTTCTGGACAAGTCCAGGAAAAAGGTCAGGAGACCAGAAGAAAATTTTACAGCTCAAATGTGAAGTGATGAGAACATAATTTAGTCTTAAACAAGAGCACACAAGAGAGTCTAGTTATTAGGGTCTTTAGTTATGGAGAAACATCAGAGCAGCAGAAGACTCAAGAAGTATCTTTTGTCCACCTGATCTCCTTAGTATGCTGGAGAAACTACCAAGATATTGAGGTTATTTCTTTTTGCTTTTTTATGGCTATCACAACACACGGCCCCTGTTCTTACCACAGTCCCATACATTTACTAATAATCTTAAAGGATCAGAAATCTGGATGTGTGGCCAAATTTACTTTGTCCCAAGAGCTGCTTTGTCCCAAGAGCGTTTTATGAGAGTGCTTTCTTTTCTGAACAGCATTTAAAAACTCCCAATAAACTATTATTGTGTACAAGGTTTGTTTAGCCCCAGTTTGATTTTGTTTAGCCTTTTTAAGCTAAAGATTCAGCTGTATTTACCAATAAATTCAGCAGGTGGAATCTAAATAAATAGCAGATTCAATGATTGGTTGCCACTGTGATACATTCTGCGAAACAAATCTTGAGTGTGTGAGATAACTTGTGAAATTTGCATTTACATGAGACTTGAAAGCTATACATTTGATTCCCACTAAGGCAACCAACATACACTTGTAAGTATGAAAGTATTATAGCCACAGTACACCATTTACAAAAATCTTTCCACTGCAAACATGATGACTTCAGAATTACTAAGAACACACACACACACACACACACACACACACATGCAAGGCCTGAGTCATCACCTTACCCTAAAGCAACACTGTATATCAGTCCACACCTATCAAACATCAAACACTGCCTTCCATTTCACTGCTAAATCCCTGGATGCAACCTTTACCAAGCCGCTGGTTCAAAGCCAAAAGAATGCTAAAATCCAATACTCCATTTCCGGAATGTCAATACATGAAAGCGAGAAAAAAATCCCAGACAAAGCCTTTTCTGAAAGGATTAAAAAGGTCAGTCCCGCGAAATGAAATGAGAGCGAGTGAGGGGGAGTGGGTGAGAGAGACAAGAGAAGAAAGAAAGAAAGAGTGAGTGAAGCCGTACGTAAGTAAGTGAGTAAGAGTGTGAATGAGGCCGTGAATGGACGCAAGTGTGAATGAATGAGCCTCAGAGAGAGGCAGAACGTGAATGAGCGACTCTGCAGCGAAAAACTGTACAGCTCTGTGTGGTTTTACTCTTCTAAGCCACCTCTTGTGTTTGAACGTGAACTGTGCCAGCTATCAGCGAGCCGTCCCCTACGGCTGGTAGCAGGCTTTGCGGTGTCTGGCACAGAGATGCTAAGTTTCCACTCATTCTTCTCTAGGTTGCTCCAGGCAGCAGAGCTGTGCCGTTGTGAAAAACACATGAGGCTTTATGAGTGCAGAGAACAAACTGGAGTGTCAGAACTCTCTTTGCATTCATTCACTGTCAGTCTCTTTTATACCCCTCTAACTGGGAGGCATTTATGTGCACTTCTGTCTACTGTGTATGATGGACAGGGCAGTGTAAACCATGAACATTAAACCTCTGTGTTAATGGCTGAATGATATTTTCATTGATGTTAATAGGCTTTCAGAAGACCCACACCCTCAATAGCGTAAGTTGTGCATTACAGTAATAATTTATTATGAATCTTTATTAAAAGATTCAGCATCAAAACTATAACTAT
This sequence comes from Brachypetersius gabonensis, assembly GCA_037577145.1. Lineage (NCBI taxonomy): Eukaryota > Metazoa > Chordata > Actinopteri > Characiformes > Alestidae > Brachypetersius > Brachypetersius gabonensis. Next base: position 2,747,239 of record JBBJLR010000111.1, read on the forward strand.
TTTAAAGAATATTTTGCTAAAATGTATTACATGAGCTTATTAATCCAAAGGGTTTGATATAGTTTAATTAACAGTAAGTTGTTCTGTTTGATTAACAGTAAGCTGTTAATCCAAAGAGTTGCTATAAAATCACAGTTAACGTGATGCGAAAGTCAAAGGCAAATCCCTATTACCAGATTTACACAAATTACTGAAAACACAAACAAAAATTACAAACAGACTGAATTAAAAGGTTTGTGCATTAAACACTGCTGTGAAAAGATCTGCCTGAATGGCACACACTCATGACTGTGATCAAGCTTTTAAAAGTACGGACAAATTATTCTTTCTATACTGTGCCCTACACCAGCCATTGAGGAGTTCTCCACTAGCACACACAACCACATGCCCTCTAATGACAGCAGTGGACATTAATATGCAAATTCAACACTGAAAATGAACTGATCTTCAAAGAGGAATTAAAAAAAACAAAACAAAGGAAAATGTATTGTCCACTCTTATTCGCAAAATATCGTTTTTGCCATACTGGAGGACTTGCTGCCCAGTTAACCATCTCATTGGAGCTCTAGTCTGGACTTTGATTAAGTCACATGTAGGTCCACCTTTGAAGTTATTCAAAGGTGGATATGCTTTAGGTTGTTGTCTTGCATAAGCTAACTGTAATTCAGCTCCAGATGACAAGACAATCTCCTGCAGGATTTTCAGGTAGAGAGAAAAATTCCATCTGTTCCAACAGTTCCATCTGTTCATTCATCGCTCACTGACAAGTCTGTCAGATCCTAAAACAGCAAAGTATCCTCACATCACTACACCATGTTTGACTGTTGGTATGATGTAGTTATTATGGAATGATACATTAGTGTTTTACCAGATGTAATGGGACCCAAGCATTACAAAATAGTTCCACTTTTGGCTTATCAGTCCACAGTACATCATTTCAAAAGGCTTTACTGTCAGCTCTGGCGTAACCGACACCTTTCATAGAAAGATCTAAAATCAGTTTATTACATAAACAGCATAACCAAAATGTTATATACAGTAAACCCCCAGCTTTACTCAGATCAGGAGTCGCGGATTCAGTCACACGCGGATTTCTGTTGAGAACCGAACTCATAGTTTTACGTGGAAATCCCCAAAACAACGCAGAAACTGCAAATATCTTCTCTGCCTTTTTTTGCTTTTTTGTTGCGACAAATAGATTTTTTTCACACGAGGGGACTCAGGGCAGGCTGTAGCTGTAGATGGAACATTAGCAGTTGGTGAAGCCCCCTGTGGCAATACTAACAGCACTGAGACACTGTAATGTTTAATCAGGTTAGATAACACTTGTTGATGGATCTTGGACCCCCCCTTCATATAGCTATCAACTAAATCTGGTTAACTGCTTGACTGAGTGAGGGCCAGTGGGTGTTAGATAACCATGCTGCTTCAATAAATTAAAAAAATAATGTAGAAACTGTCAGGTTGTTGTGATAAATATGCAGAAAAATAGAAATTGGGAGGGAGCAAATTTTTTTTTTTTCATAACACAGTAGAACTGTGGAAACCAGTCCTCCTCTTGGAGATTTACTCATGTTGATCTCCTGTCTCCACACCCTCCAAACCCTAATGCATCTGATTCAGCCAATCAATGACTTCTGAAGGTAGTAAGTGTGACAGATTGAGGTTGGAACTTTAGACCATTATCCTTAACATTTTTTTCACTGATGGAGCCATTCACTGAAAGTCAAACCTGTGGAGACAATGGAGTATGTAACCCATTATCTTGCCTTCTGGTACTACACTTTGTCTCATTTCAGACAGCATCCTCTGCTACAACTCAACATAAGGTGTGTTGAATAGTTCATGAGCAATATGGCTCACCAGAGGGCACATGGAACTGTGTGTGCTGTACTCTCCAACCGATCAAGGCTTTTCTCTCAGCATCAGACCCAGAGGGAGTTCACTGGTGTTTGTAAGCCACATTTACATTTCAAACAAAAATTAAAGCAATAATCAAAATCATTCAATCATTCTCTCTGGAAAGAGAGACAAACCAAACGCGAGAGGAGCTTCATATCATCCTTCAAAAGCTGGCTTAAAGTAGAATTTGAAATGGAAACTTTTTCGTATGTGGGTTAGGTACTGTTTGTTTGCTCTCAAACTTGACTTGACACACTTAAAGTGAGTGAGCAAGTGAAGTGCAGCGAGGATGAATGAGGTTAATTGGAGCTCCTCCATCAAGGGAGTCTGTGGGGAGCAGAATCAGGGCCAGCTGAGCAGCTACAGTCAGACGAGAGGATCCTGTCTCAGATGTGGTGCTCAAATGTGAATGGAGCACGTCAGGGGCTGTCATGGAAACATGACGTTGTCCGAACTCAAGTGAGGTCATCACGCAAAGGCTCACCGGACATGCTTTCTGCTGCCAGTTTCCATGGCAGTTTCCAAAAGCTGAGGTTCAGAACCTGAAATTAACCCTTAGAAGCAATTAGTTTCCTTTTGTCTGATTTCATTATTTTTTTGTGTACTGGTTCACTCTGTATTTGCAGATACATTTGTCTGCTTTACCTTTGCTTTGTAACAGCTTCTTAAAAAGATTCACATCTTTTCAGACCCACAGCGTTGAGTATTCTCACAGAAAGATAAACAGAAACATCTGTGGATTTTTTCAGATCAACGGCAAGAGTGGAGCATGATTTCCTCCACTTTCTCAAAGATGAAAGCTTGAAGTACTGTTTGTCTGATGTGGATAATGTTGGTGGTTTACCATGTCTTGCATACTTGTAAGGAGTCCCATTAACACTCGATCTTTGGATAATTTTTTAACCTTTATTTTTCATACAAATTTTGACCCATCTATGGAAGCTTGTTTCTGCCAGCCTGATTTAAAAAAAATTATAATTTAAGTCAAATGACTTAATGACGTAATGATCTTAAAATAATGACTTAGTATCTCAAAATTTAAAAATGTATATAATTGTTTTCAAGGGAAATTAAATAAACAAAAAGTGCTGTATTAACACATTGCATGCTATTGATATCACTAGAGCTATGAACCCAGCCTTCTATGGTGAAGAATTTGTGTTTTTAAAAAATGTGCAGACTGATGCTGGAGTGTGTTTCAGTGTGAGCAGAAAATGAACATGGCCATGAGTTTAAACCTACAAAGAAAACCTGAAGAAACCCTACATATAAAGCTTAATAGAACACTTGTAATGAATACTACTGTAACATGATTTAATTCCATTTCTACAGGTCCATCATTAATTGATCACAAAATAAGCGGTAGCCAATGAAAAAATCTAGTTGTGTGTGAGGGGGCAGCTGTTTACATAGTCTAGAAATCATTTTTCAGTCAGTACAGTGCAAAACATTTACACAAGGCAAGTCGTGGCCTGAGCAAACCTTCAGCCAATCAGATTAGAGACCCCCAAACCAAAGTTATTCCGCCTAGGAAATCAAGTCCTGTCTCCACGTGCAGCTAAAATAAGCCAGTTACACAACTCAGCAGTAAACTTGCACTGATGTGAATGGACACATTTACAGGGATTACACCAGCACACCTCAGGCTATTAAAAATGTACAAAGATCTGGGTTAGACCACAACATGGTCTGAAATCTATACACACACAAATGTAAAAGCCTGTGCATGAAGGTCTTATATTTATTAAAATCTTTTAAAGATACCATTGTTATATGGTAGTGTTAAGAAATCCACACTTAAAAACACACACAATGGCATAATAAGCATTTTTTTAACTATTCCTTGCCTGCTTTTGGCCGTCGCTGTGGACGTTAAATGAACTCATCTTTCCTTACCTGCATCCTTCTTCCTTCCTCTCCCTCCTTTGTCTTGTCCATTCTTCTTCGCTGCTCTAAACATGATGAGATCCTTTCCAGCTCTCCTTTTGTCTCCTTTTATCCACAAAACACCTGTCAAAATAAAGCCACACACTGAGCTGAATTAAGACGAACAATTGCACAGAAAAGCATGACTACCAGTGTCAATGGATTAACACTTTGTTTGAATAATTTTGAACTTTGTTTAGGTTTTCGCAGCAATTTCTGCTCGTTCTTCGACATTTCCGGACACTTTAGGATACATAAGGAGTCCAATAGGCACGTTAAGACTTTTGCCACATTCCTAAGCAAATCTGAGTCATCGTCTTTATAAAAATCAAGTCAACACAGAGGACACCACTCTTGTTTAATTTTGTGTGGGTGTGTGTTCTTCTAAAAACATTCAGCTGAATTGTCAGTAATTCTTAACATTCCACATCTAATTTAAGCTCTTTAATCTTAAAAAAAGCAAAAAGCAAAAACAAAATAAGAAGTGCAGCTTCAAAGCACAACAGTAAATGCAAAGCAAGCACAGCAGGACAACACAAAAATACAGTAAGCAAAAAACACAACACTGCTAGAAATGAACCATCAAAACACTACACTACCCTCACTGATAACATATTCCACAATATCACATTTCCATGGAGATTTCAGTCATTTGAGATTGCCTAGTACTGGTAAGTGGCAGAACTTGTGATTTGTCTCATTCAAGGGGCTTCATCAGTTCAAAGAAGTGATAGGAGTGGTATAACATCTTACTCTTCAAAAATGTCCTTGTTTGTCTAGTGAGATACAACAATTGTCTTATTCGACTGCAAAATAACATTTTTTCTTTCAAGTATTATTAATTGAAATCAGCAAAATTCTCTAAATAAAAATACTTAGAACAAAGTTTTAAAAATATCACTTTAAATACAGAAAAATAACAATTTCAAAGTGTGAATAAATACCTACACTGACAAAAAGTAATATGACTTTAATAGCCAAGATATATTTTTTTTCACAGTGTTGCTTTGACTTTTAAGACAGCCCAGAAATGAAAGGCTTCCAAAGACTTGTTGACAGTGGGAGTGTCCAGCCCACAAGCTGCAGACACATTTAGCACATATTTGATGATGGACAAATTATGCTCATGGGGAATTTCCATCAATGACTTGAAGATCTAATCTCATCAAACATCAACAAGTTATTTTCTGTTCTACTTAGTTAGCAAGCTGATGACTGGTGGAAGGTTTCCTTAACACAAGCTGTGCTTAAGGTGAGGTTTCCCTACTAAAGAGCAATTCTAAAAATATCCTTAAAATTCCAGCATGTGTACAGAACCTTTATAAGTCAGTTAATGAATATCTCAATGAAAAAGTTATGGGTCCCAATTTCTAAATTTAATTCAAGTTGTAAGTAAAAGAGGAAGTATTTTACTTCTATTTAAGTTTGCGTAGTTTATTTTTGTCATTTTGTGATGCTGAAATAAGGTGCAGATCTTAAAGCATCAATATTGAATGCAAGCTGAAGGTGAATCCTTACAATTGCACAAGTAATTGCAAAATTACATTTGAATCCCGAATTGTAAGGGTTAAGATGTATGTACAGTACCAAAAGTGCAATTTGAGTGTCCTTGCATTGTTCCGCTCATAAAAGTGCACGGCTACAATAGCTCTCCTCTCTGAGGTAATATTCCACACAATCAGAGGAAATACCAACACGTCTAGCAAGCTGCCACTTGCGCTCAAAATAGCAGGATGGATGTGCCCTGCCTGGCTGTCCCTTTACTTGTCCAGCACAGGTTTAATGTATGTGGGCAGGACCAGGAACAGCTTTCCAATCTAAGAATTCTGTCTGAAAACAAATCCCACGCATTTTGCCTGACAATCTGTGCTCCACTATTGTGTAGGAACACTATAGACTGGTATGTCTCTGTAATATGAGACAACGCTTTTATGTTGTAATTTACAGTGCTTGGTTAAAAAAGCAGAAGGGGATAGGAAACACCCTGAATGGGAAAATAAGTCTGGAATTATTAAAATAGCATGGTGCAGACTTCTAGTTTGGGGTTTAAGATACTCATAATGAGTGCTTTCATGCAGGTGAAGGCCCCTAGTCTCTGCAGATTGCCTCATAGCTCAGCCTCAAAACTGGAGAGCACAAACCAACACAGTTTGACATAAAAAATGTTGCGAATGTGCTCCACAATTGATTCTGTAATTACTTTTGTTACAAAGTCAGTGAACTGGACTGAAGCTGATATGCTATACAGCTCATAAGGACAGCTACAGCAAAAAGCTGTAAACAGTCAAAATAGTCGAGAAACTATTAACGGCCTCCATGTGTGCTTAACAAAGAGCAACAAAGTGTGTCTTACACTATTGCAGTAACCACAGTCTTTTCTTCAAGTGCAGTAAAGAGTTTCGGAGATAACTCTCTGGGATTGATTAGATGCTGCTGGGCTGAACAGCAGATCTAATCCACACCAGCCTCCCGGTAAAATGGGAGAATGATCTGCGGAATCAGCTGGCCGGGTCTGATACTAATTGCTTGGATTTGAAAGAGACCACATCCTGCTGCTCAGAGACGTGGGCTTGAAAGGCATCATGAAAGAGACTTCACAGAGAGCGTGCCTCGCCATGGCCAGTTATGCCATTTTCCCATCAGCCACCCCTTCCTGGAGCCAAAAGCACATGTGCTCCGCAGGAAGTGGGGTCGTGCAGGAAGGATCAAGGATCAAATCAGCTCCTCAGGGTCCAGCCTCTCTCTCTCTCTCTTTCTCTCTCAAACACATGCACAGAAACATACACACTGTTAGAATATGTAATTGTTGGCAAGTGAAGAGAAGGGACAGATTACCAACTAAAACATCTATTAAAGATCATTTCAGCCTGTATTTATTGAGCGTCATCTTGACACATATCAGTGGGTTGAAAAATCTAAAATGTACACAGACATTTCGCTGTGGTTTAGGATGAACCACAACCACAACTGTGCACCACCCTAATGAAGAGCTGGATGCAGTCTCAGCTGTGGTCCTGGGTGACCATTGATTTCTAGTGTTTCTTAGCAACATTGGTCTTGTAACTCCAGCATTAGGATGAACCAAAAAAACATAATTTGGAGTAAGTGGAAAAGTGAACAAATTCGCTTTTTGGTCAAAGTATCCCTATATATAACTTCTAACCAATAATAACTTCTAAAAGCAACACAACACAATAACCTTCTACCAAGCCCTCAATACTAGTTGACCTCTGTTTTAATATGCTAACTTAAACAGGTTATACATCAGTAAGATTTTTAATTATCAGATTTATACGTTTGGTGTCCAGAGATTGTTTCTTTAGCTTTGGACTGGAGCTATAAAGCTAATGCAGCTAAACAGCAGAGGCGAAACTGAAAATTATCTCACACTTTCCTGTGTCAAACTAAGTAATCTCAATAAGACTCACTTGTGTGATGTGTGACCTCTATAAACAAAAGTTCTTTAGCAAGTGAGGATCTAGGCATGCACTTAGCATGATTCCAATCTATAGCTGGGCTGGGAATCAATCCTAAAAACAATCAGTTCCCTTACGTTGTTGATTTTCAATTCGATTAACGCCTGGATTCCAAAGCTTTGAGTCCAAATAGAGTGGAACGAATCTGAAACATGCTGCGGTCACTGTTTGGACTGTTTGGTCTGTATGAGAAATGCAGTTTTCTAAAAATTTGAAGACCAACCTTTCTTTTAAACAAAGTGTTAAGCAGTTTCTTCTGTTACCAAAAAAACCTTCTGATTCCGATAAAATAAAATCTGCTACAACAAAAAATGGCTTAGAATCGCACAAAAAATCTACCGACCTGAGCTGATAGAGGAACGTTAGGTACATCTTAGCCAGCTAAGTTATTTAAGCTAGCATTAGCTCTCGAAACTTCCCTGCTAAGATTAACACAATGAATATTGTAGCCTTTGCAGATGGGTGTATACTGTCATTACATCAGCCTTGTTGCTCCAGTGCAAAAAAGAAAAGAAGCTAATTTAGGACATCGAACATGTCTTGATGATCAACTACAATTAGGGTGGGGGAAATTGTGTAAATGTGTTTTTTCCACTCAAATATTCCTAAATAACGTCAAACCAGTGGGCACAGTCTGTAATTCTTTGCATGCTAATGCACTCAGACTCTATCTGTCGTAATCACTGAGATGATGTGTGGTAACTGAAACCATCTGGCATACACAATATGTGTTTACAGTGTCAGAGGGAAGAGCGCTTATTGAAGATGTGACGAAGAAGTAGCAGCTTAGCTGTCTGAGGAAAGCCACGGAGAATAAAACTCTTGTTCTTAGTTTCTGCATTCCTTTCAAAGCACTTAGCTTTTCATCAGTCTTAGCATCAGTTCCAAATAGTGCAGGTTCACACTTGGTCATGGCTATTCATTTTTATTCACCTTTATTTACCAGACAGTCCTCTTGGGACATCTGGCATGGAGCCCAGTGATAAAGTTACATCATCTATCGTATGGCTTTTGTAGCACAACCCTGCAGACGGAATTCTGTTCTGTCCTAGTGAGGTAACCGACCTGTTAGGATTTTAAACTGAGACATCTGTGCTGTGAAGTGTGAAGATGAAATGGCCCAGGACTCTGTCAGTTGAGCAACAGTGAGGCATGAAATTACTCAGAGATACTAACAAAGTGCAAAAGCAACGATACAATGTAAGAAATCCCTAATGTAAAGCTGCATTTACAGACAAAGACCAACAGCCACAGACTGACAGCCTGTGGTTTGACATTTCAGGACCAATTCCGAATGTACTATAAGTAACACTGTTCCCTCAAATGTTCAATGGTGCCAGCTTAAAATAAATTCAAGCAAAAACTGGAAGCAAAAATACTACCAGGACAAATCAATGAATTAAATAATGTATTCATGTATCCTTGGCTTCTAAAAGGTTTGTTTAGAAACACTGGTGATGATCAAAAAGATTCTAATGTCAAACAGCACTGATCTTTCTACAAGCGACTAAAAACAGGCTGCTTGCATTACCCTATATCAAATTACAGACTAGAGAAAATTGCATTAAGACTTCAATTTAGTGTATTTGCCAGCAGAGTTGAAAAACCCAGAGACTGGAAAGCTCTGGTCTGACCACCACTGGCCCTGAACTTTTAATAACTGCTTAATTTGTAGTTTCTCATAATTGTATGTTTCTTAAGGCCACACACTTCAATCTGAGCTTAATTGGACCAAAACGATGTTTAATCAGATGGCAGAGGATAGAAAATAGAAAACGACAAGCGTGAGCAGAAACAGGGCGGAATAAAAGGATCAGACTGGAAGTTCAGAGAAAGGGGAAAAGGATTGGGTCGTTGTAACTCTTTGTATGAGACAAGATGAGCCTCCTGTTTCTATGGGGCCCCTGAGATATTTTACAGTTATTACAACTTTAAACTGTGAGTCCCCGAAGGTTCAGAAAGCCTCTGGATTAAAAGAGGGCTCAGAAGCTCAGAAGAAGCTCAGAATCGTTGGTGGCGCTGTTCCATTGAGTTAGAAATGAGGACAGAGATTTCTAAATAGGTTTTATGGCTGCAACCTTAGGGAAAATGGCCTTGTTTCCTTATATGGAAAACCTGGCCTAAATATCCTCCCCAGCTTACCGTCTGAATATGATGTGACACGCAAGGGGTCTTAAACAAGTGAGTGGCTCCTCATATCAAAGGCCAGGCTGGTTGTGTGAGCAGTTGCACAAAACTTCAATGAACCACTGAGAAATTATAAATGACACATTTCATGCCACTGTGACAGAAGTGTGATTAGAGGACGATAATAATCACATGCAGCGACAGAACTGTTACTGTAGTTTCATTCTACACAGACAAAATTCAAAGACTTCAATAGGTCTATTTGCCTATTAGCATATCTTGTAAGTCAAATCACATTGGGTAAATTATGTAGCAAAGAGGTAGGGGTGAGCATAATGACAATATTTTATCATGTAATAAATCTGAGCATATCACAGATATTCCAAGTGCGTGGCAAACACTGAGCAACCGCACACTGAATAACAAATAGAGCATAATTAGTTCTGTTTAGCATAATTAGTCCTGTTTAGCATAATTAGTCTTGTTTAGCCGTGTAAAATAAAGGCAAAAAAATTGTACTCATTGTCCATCACAGGGCAGACGCACAAACACACTCATACCCAGATGCAGCATGTAGCATCTCCAGACCACCTGATGTGCATGTCTTTGGACTATGGGAGGATACCAGAAGACCCAGAGGAAACCCATGCAGACATGGGGAGAACAAGCAAAGACTCTCTGCTTACCCCCAATCAAGAATTGAACCCAGGACCTTGTGAGGCAACTAATCTCCCAGGGGTCTCTTTCATGTATTGTGAGCACAGCCTGGGTATTTGCAGTATTTCTCTATCCTCCTTCCCACTAATCTAAAACAAGAGAGGCCATGGGGTGGAGGTAGCTCAGTGGTTAGGATACTTGCCTCCAGATCAAGAGGTCATGGGTTCGAATCCTACCTTCAGCACCACCACTGGGTCCCTGAGCAAGACCCTTAACCCCAAGTTGCTCCAGGGAGACTGTCCCCTGCAGTTAGGGAATGAAAGTCGCTTTGGATAAAAGCGTCTGATAAACGCCATAAATGTAAATTTTAAAGAGTCCTGGCTCCTCCCCTGATACAGTTTACCTTACCTTCCTCAAGGGAGCCCTGAGCTTAGTACTGAGGGGCACATGATGGTGGTTTTGCCTCCACATCTCACAGTACAGGGGGTACTTGGGTTACAAGTTCGACATAAAACGATGTTGGCTTAAATCATTAGCTTCGTACTTACGGACTACGTGGGTGAACAAGTTTGGTTGCGCCCGGTGGAAGAATACACAGTAACGTGGCATATGTGTGAGGGAGTTGTCCTGTAAGTGACTCAGGCTAGGGTGTGTTTTGACTAACGCCAAAATTCAGTTTACTTCACTGTTGAAGGAACAGATCTGTGTGGTAACTCAAGAACCCCCATTATAGTGAAAATGTCATGAAGTATCATGACCTTATATTTTCCCCTTGTCATCTAGCCTCAATAATTTCAGGATTGTTTAACTAGAAAAGACCTAAGTTTTAGTTTTTATTAACGTGTTTTCATCATTTTAGGCTTGAATTAACTATAGCAGGCATGCACTATTGAAGAAATTAGCTAGGAACTCACAGCTATGGTGGAACAACCACCATAGAGAGTCCTGAGGCCAATCGCGCCCTGCAGATCCCTGCAGATCATCCAGGGCTGCACGTCTCCCTCCGCACCAGTCGTGGGATCAATCTCCTGCCTGGGAAAGAACCACCTCGCGCTCGCATCTATCCTCTTTCAGAGAAAGACTCAAGCGCAATGGAGGATTACATCTCAGAGGCGCTTAGGCAGGGATACATCCGTAAGTCCTGTTCTCCGGCTTCAGCCAGCTTCTTCTTTATAGAGAAGACGGACGGGGCTCATCCGCTCCCGCTTATCCCCCTGGCCATCGAGCAACTCCGTGGGTCGCGTATTTACACCAAACTCGATCTACGGAGTGCATACAATCTCATGCGCATTAGGGCTGGTGACGAGAGGAAGACAGCTTTCAGTACGACTTCCGGTCACTACGAATATTCAGTAATGCCATATGGCTTGGCAAACGCCTGAGCCCACCACAGTGAGAGAACTCCAGCGTTTTCTAGGCTTTGCGAATTTCTATCGCCGGTTCATAAAGAACTTTAGTACAGTGGCGGCACAGCTGACCGGTCTCCTCAAAGGGAAGCCTAAGACAATCAGGTTCACCCCGGAGGCACGGACATCTTTCACCACCCTCAAGGAGAGGTTTGTGTCGGCTCCGGTACTGAAACTACCAGATCCGGCCAAGCCTTTCATTGTGGAGGTGGATGCCTCCGAGGTGGGGCTTGGAGCAGTGTTGTCACAGTACCACGGGACCCCCCGTACGTTACACCCGTTCGCCTTCTTCTCTAGGAAGCTTAGTGAAGGTGAGAAGAATTATAATATCGCCAATTGCAAGCTTTTGGCTGTCAAAGCGGCATTAGAAGAGTGGCGTCACTGGCTCGAAGGGGTACACGGACCCCCTACACCGTGTACACGGACCACGTTAAGTCTGGGGTTAACGAAAACCCAGACACTATAATTCTGCCTGAATTCGTACTCTCACCATTACAATGGGAGATTAACAGTAAACTGGACAGGGTTCATTCTCGGGCCGCCGTCCCGAATGAATGTCCAGTTGGCAAACGTTTTGTGCCCGTTTCGTTACAGTCCCAAATTATTAACTGGGCGCACCGTACTCCGGCGACAGGGCACCCGGGGGTCCATCGAACCATCGAGGTCGTGAGACGCGGCTACTGGTGGCCGTCCCTGCGGGCCGATGTCGAGAGACGTGAGATTGTGCAGGATTTGTGCGATGTCTAAGCCCTCTCGGCAGCTTCCCGCGGGGAAGTTAATGCCCTTCGAGATACCACAGAGACCGTGGCCCCCCTCGCGGTGGACTTCTTCACGGATCTCCCGGTATCAAGAGGGTACACAGTTGTACTGGTGGTGGTGGACCGGTTTTCGAGGGGGTCAGGTTTATTCCATTTTCGTCGCCCCCTTCAGCTTTTGCAGTGGCCGAGGCACTCTTTCAGAGGGTGTTCTTGCACTATGGCATCCCAGAGGAGATCCTCTCTGACCTTAAGAAACTGGGGACCGCTGTTAGCCTGACGTCTGGTTATCACCCAGAATCAAACGGGCAGGCGGAACGGTCGGTGCAGGAACTTGGTAGGTTCCTCCAGGCTTACTGCCATGCGCAACAGCACTGCTGGGTGGAGTTCCTTGGTTGGGCCGAGTATGCACAGAACTCTCTGCGTCACTCGTCGACTGGCCTAACGCACTTTGAATGTGTGCTCGGGTTCCAGCCACCGCTCAGTCCCTGGGATAGGTCCACCACGGATATCCCCGAGGTGGATGCCTGGTTACGCAGGGCTGAGCGGTTACGCACACCTCCATTAGCAATGCGGTTCGGCGGTTCAAACAACATTCTGATCAACGCCGGAGGGAGGCGCCTGTGTTTCAGGTAGGTGATCGAGTGTGGCTCTCCACCCGAGATATCCGCATGCGGTTGCCTTCTAAAAAGTTATCTCCAAAGTTTATTGGTCCCTATCCTATACTAAAGCAGGTTAATCCAGTGACCTACAAACTGCAGTTACCCCCACACATGAAGATTCACCCTGTTTTTCATGTCTCTCATCTCAAACCCTCTGTTTCAGGTCCGTTAGATGAGGGGAACGTGCTCCCCACTGAACCTGCGGCGATTGAAGTACCTGGTGGACTGGGAGGGATACGGCCCCGAGGAGAGACGCTGGGTTCTGGCCAGCGACATTCTGAGTCAGGAACTCACCAACGAGTTTCATGCTCGCCGGCCGGATCACCCGGCTCCTCGGCCGAAGAGCCGGCCTTGTGCGGCTTCGTGAGGCTGAAGGGTGGTCCCGTGCTCCTCCCTGGAAGCCTCCCTGGTACTGTGACGTCTGGCGAACCTTCGACTTGTTTGAGGAGAAGCAGTTTACCTGAATTGAGTGTGAGTGTGACACGTGATTGGCTGAGAGTAAGTTTAAATCCTGGCTGAATCAGAGTCACGCCTGGTCACCAACATTCAACATCGTTTGTGAGTCTGAGTGTGTGAGCTGAAGGGAAGGTGAAACTGTAGTAGAGTAAAAGAAACCGTATCTTGTATATAGAGTCAGTGGACTCAGTAACCGTATTGCCCTGTGGTTTGAGCTGTGCTGGTGAGAGTCGGGTGCAAAGGAGTGGGGACTGTGTGTGTTTGGAAATCTCTTCCTGTCTAGGAGAAGCTGCAAGGAGGGAGAGCAGTCTGCTTCACAGCGATCGGCGGAGAGAAGCAACTGTCGAAAGACGAGTGGCACATTTTCCTGACAGCTTGTTCCATCTTGTGCTCTCCCTCTCTCTCTCCTTTTGTGTTCAAACAGGAGTGACGAGTTATGGGGTGCAGGTCCGGGGCTCTTAAGTGAGGTCTTGGAATCATACAGAGGAGAGGAAAAGGGGTTTCTGTCTCAACACTGGAGACGGAGGTGGACTTTGTTAAGTAAACAAAGTGAATAAGTACCAAGGAGGGGGAAGACTCCTTGGAAGGGCAAGCACAGGGGTTCCTGTGTATTTATTTTGGACTTTAAGTGCTTGTGTTACAAATAAACTGTCTCTCTGGAACTCAGTGGCGTGTGGCTGTGTCTTTCCCCTTCAGACGACAAGACAGCAACACTTATACTGGGATTTCCACAATACTCGCACTGTATTAATAACATAGCCAAGCCTAGTTGTACTGCTACTATTTGATCATACATCAAATGTGTTTTATGTGTGTGGCTTAACTAACAACAAAGAAAGAGCTAAATTAGTAAGAAACATATAATTTACTAATTTTGTAACATGAATATTGATGGAAATTCAGCCACATTTCCATGTGGAGGGAAACACAAAGAAAGCACATCTTGAGATGGTGAAATACCGCTGTACTCAGAGGCGGAAATTTTGAAAGTAGTCAATCCGAGAGTGCTATTTATTTCTCCTTGCTGCTGATTGACTGCCGCCCCTTGGCACAGCGGCAGTCCAGAATTCCCCCTGTCGAGCATCTTGAGTGTTCTTGTGTTTTTCGTTTTGTTCTTCTTAAAGCCCTGTATTTTTATTACTGTGAATTAAATGAATTTAAAACTGTATTTACCTGCTTATACCAAAGAAAACGACAGTGCATACCAAAGAAAACGCCTGTGCATGAATTACAGTACGGACTATTCATGGGTAACATCGGCATTTACATTCTAGCACTGCGGGAGTTCAGTGTAAACTGTACGGTACAAAAAAAGTATTGGGACACTTGGCCTTAAGAGCTGAATGGTGTTACGTCCCAATAAGTCCATTGAGAGGCACTGTGAATAAATATAACTAGTGTGGACAAAAGTATCGGGACAAGGGCCAATATAGTGCCAGGGAGAGAGAAATGGCACACACACACACACACACACACACACACACACACACACACACA
>JBBJLR010000111.1:2762202-2776144 GCA_037577145.1 Brachypetersius gabonensis
GCATCTGGTTAGGATGCCTCCTGGACGCCTCCCTCGGGAGGTGTTCCGGGCACGTCCCACTGGGAAGAGACCTCGGGAGAGACCTAGAGCACTCTGGAAAGACTAGGTCTCTTGGCTGGCCTGGGATCGCCTCGGGATCCCACTGGAGGAACTGGATAAAGTGGCCGGGGAGAGGGAAGTCTGGGTTTCCCTGCTTAGGCTGTTGCCCCCGTGACCCAACTCCGGATAAGCGGGAGATAATGGATGCCAATCTTATTGACAGTACGAGGGTTAACCATACTTAAGCCATAGCTCAAAACACACTTTTGTGAAAAGAAATAGGAGCGATTAACATTTACCAATATTCTATGATATGTTACAGCACTTTTTCAATATCAGTACTTTAGAGCTTAAAGAATTATAGAAACTGACTTTTAGAAAGCCAAATACAAGTACACACCCTCTAAACAACAATCGGTATTGGATGTTAACTCATGTCATTGTCTTATTGTCTTTTTATTTTAAATAATTCCTCATATTTTGATGATTTTGATGTAGTGGTACTCATGTCATGGTACTTTTTATTCTAACTAAACTAAAAACTAAATTAAATATGAAAATATCTTCTCATTTGAGTTTCTTTGCCCTTGGCTTTTATTCATGCTCTTGGTTTTTTAAAGTCTTTTCCATCCTCATTTCTACTGTACTCACTAAGTCTTTTAATGTTCTGTTAAAAAATATGGCTTAGCTTGAGCTGAGTTAGATATGATCTATTACTGCATCTACAACAAATGCACCTTTATAACAGTCACATACAAAAATGTGTGTTATCATAACTATCATTTATATTTATGAGACAATGCTGTTCTGATTTTTTGGAGGGAATGCAGTCTAGTTCTAAATGTACTCGTCTTGTACTTTAAATTAAAACATTAGGGCAAATATGACCAAGACATACTGCCTTGTTTTTGAGCTGTTAATAGATCCTACCAATGTAACCCTAATAAAAACTGTCATAAAATTGCCATAAAATTTCACCATATTCTTTGAGTTAAACAAGTGCTGAGGAAATCAGTCAAACCAAATTGATGAAAAGTAACTCTTGATTTTAAGGGACTATAACCTTTCAACAAAATCAGAGAAAACCCAGGTTTAACTGTAAACAAAATGAATATTACATAAAGTCATAAAAATAAAAAAGTGGCTGTTAGATGTTCTTCTCAGGAATACATATACTACATTTCAGAGGTTTAGACCAATCTGAACCAATTTTGGAGCACTTTCTTCCTAATCAAAATAAACGTAGTCATTAGATGTGTCAATAAATAATGATATTTAGTCCAGTTTAGACTTTTGGAACCTACTGTATGTTCATGGAAACGTGTAAAACGGGGTAAGGGTGCGTGTGTGTGTCTAATGAGGGGGTTGTAGACTACACCTGTTTATTGACAGCTGGGCTCAGGACCATGTGAACAGATATAAACAGCCCTCAGAGAAAAAAACAGCTCTTTCACTACATTAATGCACAGTTGTGTGTGCGTGTGTGGGCCTCACTCACATGAGAATCCATGCAAGGCTTGCTTTAACATGTAAACAAACAGAGCTACATAAAGACTTTCACAGACGTCAAAACCTGCCAGCTAACCTGGCTTTTTTACAAACAAAACGACCTCCAAACTAACAGACAAACCTCAGCACAGCCCCAACCGGGTTTAAAGCTCAGACGGTGGCTAAAGACAGTGGCTCTGTCAGAATAAACCCAGAGAAAGTGGAAAAGTCTCACCTGTTGACCGTTGGGTCTCCGAGTCCCTCCAGTGCAACTGCCCGCGAGCTCTGAGGAGAGGCGCGCACGCACTACAGACACACCTCCCAACTATGTCGTCAAAGCAGAAAGACCAATCACGATGCAAAGACAGTGACAGCGCCCCGCCTATCAACCCATCCACGAAAAACACGGTTTTCTGTACACACTATATGGAAAAAAGGATTAGGATACCAACAGAGGCTTTAATGTCATTCCACTCAAATACAGCATTTTTGACCCGATCTGCAGCTATAATAGCTTCCACTCTTCTTGGGAGGCTTTCTACAAGATTTTCGTGCCCAAGCATTCTGTACAGCATTTATGTGGTCAGGCACTAATGTTGGACGAGAAGGCCAGGCTCACAATCTTCATTCCAGTTTATCCCAAAGGTGTTGGATGGGAGTTGAGGTCAGGGCTCTGTGCGGGCCAGTCAAGTTCTTCCACACCGAACTCACCCAACCATGTCTTTACGGACCTTGCTTTGTGCACTGGGGCACAGCCATGGTGAAATAGAAAAGGTTCTTCCCCAAACTGTCCACAGCGGAAGCATGGCGTTAACCAAAATATCTTAGTATGCTGAAGCATTAAGATTGGCCTTCACTGGAAGTAAGGGCCCTGAATTTAGTAATTAACAGATGTGTCCCAATACTTGTGTCCATACACACACACACACACACACACACACACTTCACACCAACTAAGTGCACCTACCACAGCTTTAACATCCAAACTAATCTTTGGTGTTTGTTTCTGATCCAAATAAACATTCTTTTAAAATAAGCATTCCTCATGGGGGAAAAAGACCATATCAAATACGTCTCTCCTGTTTTTGCTACACGGTCAGCCCGAAAGAGGACAAGGAGGATCTCAGAAAGGCAGGTTTGCCACCTTCCTGACAGCAAGCAATGCCAGCGTCCCCACACAAAATCAAAACATAAATATAACATGAAAAAACTTGGGCCCTGAGAAAACAGTGTGAATAAAAGCTGCAGGAAGCAAAAAAAACTTTTTAACAGTCCATCCAAACTACTCAAGACTGGTCATAGCACTGGCCTTTCCATATATTTCTACTGTTTTCCACCAGACATCATAAAGTGATGAGCAGTTATTTGTTCCCACAATGTGCATTGGAAAGAACCCAGACCTGATTTTTCATCATTTGAATGAGAAGTGCTGGACTTTCGGACCTGGACTTGATTTTTGTTTGTCTGACTGAGTTTTTGATGTACATTTTAAAGGCCTGAATACCAATGAGATGAATTCAGGCCAAACCTGTCAACATTTCTAAACTAGGAAGTCTTTTTCAGTTACATTGAATAGTAAGCTTTAAGCATCATTATGTGGTGAAACTGTTTTAAATGTTTTCCATCATCTTTGGGATGTCCCACTGTGCCACACCCAAAGCTGTCCTGATATTAGGTCAGCTTTGGTCTCTTTTACTTTCAGTAATATAAGCATTTTACACGCCAGCAAATATGCAAAAGATTAGTTCCCCAATATATGCAGCTGCACACACACACACACACACACACACACACACACACACACACACACACGGGACAATCCATATCCATAAGAACATCACACTCTCAGTGCCACTCAGTACCAACAGTCCAGCTAAGTCCAGGGTGTTTTTAGGGCTGAATTTATGTGAAGTTCAAATTTTGCTCTGTACTGCCTCTGTGTGGCACTCACTGGAAAACTACACTAAAACCTGCAGGTCAGTATTGCATGAACAAAGGCCTCGAGCAGGACTATAACACCCAGCTCATTCCTTTAACACAGAGGCAATCAAACCTTTTCCCTTGGGGTCGAGAATAAAAAAAACAGTACAAAAACAAAGAACATAGGAACATTTCAAATCATTTTTTAAAAAGAATATTACCTATACAACAATTTGCTACTAAAATGTTTAACACTCATATGTTAAAGATTGGCCATCTCTTGTCAAACTAAAACTTTGCTGATTTTTCAGGTGAAACCAAGTTAATAACACATCTTTTTAGACGTGATTGTCATTTATTTCCTGCACTGAATCAACTGAAAAACAGTTATGAAAAAAAGTATACATGTGACATAATAAATGTGACATGCAAAGGGTGCAGATCAGCACATCAGGTTGTGCCCTGGATTTAGCCCATAGTGACAGGAACAGCAATGCACTGACCCATTGTACAAACATGGTCTACAGGGTCTGAGGGGAAGCCAGTGTCTCTGGAAATGCGATGAGGATAGAGGGAAGAACAATTCTACAAATCCTGGAAGTGGGATATGAAAAGATGTGGGATATGAAACAGAAAAGTACAGGATACTGAAGAGGAAGGAAGGTAGGATATTTCAAAACAACACAAAATGAAAATCAAACCCTGAACTGATCCGAAAAACAGGAAATAATACTTACGTGCATAAAATGAATGAAAACAATAAAATTACTAAGACACTCTTAATAAATCCTATAACAATCCTACAATAATAATCCTGCAACAACATTTGTGTAACACATAGTAACACATGGTGGGAAATGTACTGTTAAGATGTTTATCATTCGCCAGATGATCTTTTGCTACCTTTGTTGTCATGTAAATGGAAAAGTGAACGAATGCATTGGAGAATGGGGTTTTGGTGAAACTTGGCCAGTTGTTGAAAAGGAACACACATCATACATACAAAAACAAGTGTTCATCTTTATTTCTGATAGTGTTATAGTACCTGATGGCTCCATAAAGTGTCTAATATATTCATACTGCTCTACATAGCTATGTATCATGGCACAGGCCTTGTGCTGCACTGCACATACCACACGTTTTTACAATAAACCGACAGATTTGTACACGACTCCGTGGCACACACTAATCTTAACAGTAAGTACATCAATGAGACTGGACAAGGGGACATCTTGTTACCATTGCACAGTACATTATTAGAGCTTTTTGTCTTCCACACATATGTGATCTTTGTCAAACGTTCGCCTGACATACAGTTTAGCAATACCATTTAAGTGGTTTTAATGACTGGGGTCATTTTTGTCAACATGCCATTAAAAATGTATGAAAAAGAATGTACAACAAAACATGGTTCAATCTTTTAAAAGTGAAGTCGAACACATATTCTTAAAAAACCTTCAGTAACAGAAAAAGCATAAATATGAATATATTAAATCCTTCTTTGGCTCACATAAATATGACTCATATCCTTCTTTCAATCTCAAATGAAAGTAAGACTGATTCAAGTTGCTTTAACAGTACACACAAACAGTCACCCACACACTCGCACATACACACACACTTACGTTCACACTCACTCGGGTTCTCATACAAACAAAATTTGCCACGGGCTATAGTGTGGTGGGATATTTCATTCTGACTCACACACAGACACACACACACACACACTGCAGATGGCACAGGTACAGCCCCTCAGCTGAAAATGGACCTGTCACTCCAACGACGGCACACAAAAATGTATAGGGACAATTTCACTGCAACTTCTCACAAGAGCATATGGATAGGTAGACATATGTAACCCAACGGTTTCTCAGGAGGGCCTTCACCCTGCAATAGTTTGCCACTATACAAGTACCAACACTTCCAGACTGAAGCCTCATCCATATGTGTGTGGATGTTGCTGAAAATGTGATATTTTTCTCTCCCATCCAAACAAATAGTGCCTTTGGAAATTTATGTCCACATGATAATGCGAAAATAGATTTGTATGAGCACGCTAGAGGCTATAGGGCTGGGACCACAAACCAAATATTAACAATTATTAATAAAATTATTATCTCCCCCCAAGATGCAGTATTCAATATTCTCACAGAATAGAATTTATATAGAAGAGACAGAATTTAACTGAAGAAAAGTGATTAACATAATCATGCTTCATCCCTTTTCTAATACAATTTCTCATACAATTTACTAACCAAAGAGTAGCAGGAGTGGTGCTGATCTGGGTTGACTGCTAACAGTCATTTAGTGCTGCATTAAATGTTATAATTAATAAAATGTTGATCAGTAGAATTAACTGTTTTTCCATTCGTTTTTATGTTTAGTATGCCAGAGCATTCTGTACTCCGTGATCTGAAACTACTGTCCTGCTTTTATTTCTTTTACATAAAAGATTTGCAGCTGAGGCATGGTGTAAATGAATGGCACGCAAACAAGCTGCTATACAGGGAAAGCAGCATAAGAAGCAGTATTTTTCTTTCTTAATTATAGTTTAAAGTTTATTTGTGACCAGCTCTTCACACCGAGGCAACTCATAAAGCCAAAAATGTTGTAAAAGGCCTTAAAATTCTCACCACACAGTTTTAAAGGGCTCATATGAAGTCAATTTAAAACAAAAAAATGAAATAAAAGTTACTGAAGTTTCAAAATGCATCGTTCATTCCCCAGTTTATACACTCCACATAAGCCGCAGAAACAACCCAGCGATGATGTCACAAAAATCAGTACATTTGTAAATACAGCAGTTTAGCCATGTCCATTCAATCTGAATTTATGAGAAGCGTTTCTGCCTGAACCGTTTCCTGAATGAGGAACAGTACAGGGTGGTCAATCAGAACAGAGCTCATTTACATGTATCAAGGCACCATAACCAAAACTATTTTTGGTACATAAATAAAGCAAACAAAGTAGTTTGACTTCAGGGTGAAAGAACAAATACAAGAAAAATATGTGATATGTGCCCTTTAATTTATGAAAATTTTGCTATTTAGGTAACACTTCACTGATGCGTAGTATTTGTAAGGTTACATGGGGTAGCTGGTGGCCTAGTGGTTAGGGAGTTGCCCCTGTGATCAGAAGGTCAGTGGTAATGGCACCAGTGGTAGTGGCACCACTTAGGTACCCTTGAACAAGATACCATCCCCACACACTGCTCCCTGGGCGCCCCCCTTTGGTGGCAGCCTACTGCTTCACCTAGTGGACGGGCTAAATACACTTTATCTGATTCTAAGGCTTAGCCCAACAAGCAGAAGTTCAAACAACAACTGACCCCTGCTGGACTAGGTCTTTATAAATGTTTATGTAGGTCCATGTCATAAAGTGAAAGATTTTTGTAGAAGTCTGGTATTCTTATGAAAGTTGCCTTTCAGTGGTGTTACAAATATTTACTAAAATGCATCATGGTAGGCTTTAACAGGAAAGTGTGACATCGTGTTCCAAATGTCTAAAAGTGTTAGGAAAAAAAGGGGCTTCATATTTGATGAGTAATGAAGGGGAATGAAGCTAAATAAAGTTTCCAATCGATGTGTTTTACCAAAACTGTGGTGAATAGATCTGAGCCTTCAGTGACCTAAAACAACATTTCCATGTGGACAGGAGGCCAAAATCCTGCATACATGTGGACGAGGCCTGAAAGACACACAGACATATTTCAACATACCCATCCACATACATACACACACACAGAAGCAAACGCACTGTGCCTACACCCATGAGTCTGGAGATGCGGGGTAGGCCTGAGCTCGGTAGGAAGGCCTGCGTGTGGTAGAGTAGAAGTCCACGTAGTTGGTGTTGCGTTTGAGCGCCTGTCTCTCGCTCACAACTGGATAGTGGATTGGCTCGTCCAAGTAAGGGTCATCATAGCCCATCGGAGATGCCAAGTACATTCCGTAAGTGTCGTAGGCCCTTTGATTCGGCTCATCTGAGTAGTACAGTTGGCTGTTCTGCTAAGAGAAAGAGACACTAGTACAGGACAGTAAAAACAGCATAAAAAAGCTGATGTTCCATACTCCCAAACGTCTTTAAAGGTGTAGGCTTTGCTGGTATTGTTTTTAGGATTGTTATAGTTTTTCGTTTGACAACCACCATTAACAATTCACAGAGCATTATGAACTGAAGACAGCTATGAAATCCGATGTGTGTCACTGGGTACAGCCAAGCCTAGTATATTTACTTAGTTGTTCATTTTATTCAAATAGTCATTGGAAAAAATATTGAATATTAAAATTAAATGTTTAATCCTTATCATAACTTTACTGTCGAAGGTTCATGACAAGTCTTTTACTGACTACTGAGATAATCTGGTTTAATATGACGTAATTTCCCCAGATTACCACTGATTAAACTGTGAGGGTTGAAGCGCAGGTTCTGAAAGGCTATCTAAAACTACCAGATATTATTCCAGAATTAATACTTTTGAGAACTTGAAAAAGTGCAACTGAAATAACATATTGTCAGTACTAGTTTAAATTACAGTATCTTCTCAAACAAATCCAGTGGAACCAGTCTGAACAAAGCTATAACTGACATTCAGTAAACTCCAAATCAAGTGTGCTGGAGTTCAGGGTCAAACAACAAAAACATTATCAGGTCCAAATTACAGGTTGCCCTGTGGCATCCTTAAAGGAGTTTTACTATCAGGTGCACATGTCTGGAGTCTCACCTGTGGCCTGTGAGGTTCCTCAAGTGAAGGGGAGGGGTAGGAGCTTATGAAATAGGCAGAATGCTTTCCTGACCCTAAAACAAAAAACCTCATTTTAATTTTAATTCAGTTACCTCTTAGCACCATTATACGGTCTAATAATAGGGCTGGCTTCTGAAGAGCATTTTTCAGACTTCAAATATTTACAGCATTTAGCAAACAATTACTTTCTGAAGTACTCAAAAACTGTGGTAAAAAATCTGTCTGGCAGAACATGTGCTTTCTTTATTGTTCATTTCCCCCCCAGTTTTATTCCCTCAATAGGAACAAAACAAAAAAAGTATTGATTGTAAATTGTGGATCTCTTAGTTCTCCTATATGAAAATGGATACTTGGTACTCAACACAATGAGTCACTGATTACATGTTATGGTGGGACTAAAAATGTATTATTTCACACATTCAGTTTAATAGAACTAAACAGGGAGTTCTCTGCTTCTTAGTACTAAATACAGGTGAAGTAACTGAGATTAAATTTAGCTGGACACTGCAGTTTAAGATATTTTAAACTACAGTGTAACTTACCTGTGTAGAGATTTTTGTTTCTGTTGGTATCTCCATAATAGTTATAAAGTTGCATAGAAGACTGAGCCCTCCTCTTACTCAACCGATGTTCCCTTATTCCCAACATAGCTGGAGAAGAAGTGGCACTACCACCTAAACATGATAAATACAATACATATTTCATACTTATTATATACTTTTACTATGTATTTAATAATAACAAAGTAATGTATAATGCTAGACATGAGAAGTAAGCACAGAACATGTAGTGAAATAAATTGCACTAAGAGTGACCACTGGCTCACCCGACTGGATGACAGGTGACATCTGTAAGTTGCTTGTTGGCAGGGTGGGTTGGGAGCGGTACCTGTCTCGCTCTAGTGTTGACACTGGTGTGATGAAATGATTCTGATTCCATCCATCCTAAAGATGCAGAACACACAATAAAGAATCAATAAAATCAGTGAAAAGACAATGAAACCACTGGAACTACTTTTGGAGATTACTTACCTTTTTATAGATGTTGCGCAAATCTCTGTACTGCCACAGAGTGTTCAGCACCTGTGCTGCAGCTTTGACTACCTTCATGGAATACCTAAATGGCAGAGAGAGGCTGAGATTATATATAAATATATGTATGTATGTATATATATGTGTGTGTGCGTGTGTCAGTGTGTCTGTAAAGCTGTGTAGTTTTAAAGCTGTAGTGTGAAGTTTAGGTGGTTACATGAGGAAAACAGTGAAAATATAAAAGATCTGATCAAAGACCAGGATAGGAAACCATTGCATTAAAACATATCTATTCTTGATTATTACACTTTTGGGCCCCCATGTTATTATACCTTTCCCCACGGCCTCGACTTATGGAAACCAGCTTGTCAATGCCGCCTGCCTGGGCCAGCGCTCGAGCATTTTCCATATTCCTGCTAGTAACCTCATGTAATGCACAGCACACCGCTGCAACCGTCTCATCGGACAACAGTGAGGGCCCGTGACCTGGGAGACGCGTTACCAGGTCTGGCATGGCATATTTCCCTATAGGGGAGGAAAAAATGGTTTCTTTTTCACTGTTTGTTCTTCAGTGTAGGAAACAAAAAATTAAACCGCTATCCCTAAATGGCAACAATATTTATTTTAAGGGATATATATTAAATAAAAATCAGTACTTTAAAAATAAAATACAAGCAAAATATTTTTACATAACCCCACAGTAAATATAAAAGGCCTAGGTTTAGTTTAAATGCATCTTTAACATATTCATGTTTATTAAATAGATCCAATTATACGTGAGAAACTGACCAATCAGTTCCTTGTTCCTGGCATCCAGAGCCATGTTGCGTAGTGCAGTTGCCACAGAGCACACCACCCTGTCATTATCCATCCTTAGCAACTCCACCAAGATGGGCAAACCCTTCTCCTTTCGCACTGCTGCTCGGATGTACGCTGCAAACTAAACACACATTCGCAAAGTGGAAAAGAAAGAGGGTGAACTTCTAAAAGGAAAAGCTAAAAAAAGTTTATCATGGGAATTCGTTTATTTTATACAGTGGACAGTGACTATTATGTGTCAGCATACAGCAGTGGCACTGTGTGTACACTACCCGCCAGCTCCCAGCCGAGAGGTTCTGCAGTGACCCAGCTGCTCCCTCCAGTGTGGCTGGATTGGAACTTTCTGCCAGCAGGGTGAGGTAAGGCTTAACCACTGATGGGTGCCACAGCATCTCTGCTCCCTTTGGGCTGCCAGAAAATCCAGGGATAGGCCCAACTCCATCCCACTGTGCAGAGGAATTATAAAGACCATAAAAATACAACCTAGAGCACTGATCTTCATTATAACATTTGATTGAATGGCATGCATGATTCAAATAGGCATTCAATCAGAATCAGAAGTGATTAGCATTATATATGACATGAAAATTTCACTTTATGAGATTTTTTAATATTAATACGAGTTCCCCTAGCCTACCTATGGTGCTGCAACCCCCATATGTCGTCATGGACGAAAGGTTACCACCCCTTTCTCATGCTTTGCCCGCCCAGATAACCTCCCACCCCTTAAAAATTAGCACCACTGACAGTCAATGCTATATGTGAGAGACCACTAGAGACACCACTAGTGAGAGCCTCTAGAGACATCATGGCTTGAAAACGAGTGAAGCATTTGTTTGTGGGCAGTTGTTTGGTGCTTAGATGTACAAAAGAGCACAAATGTATTTTTTTAGTTCCTTCATGCAAGCCTCTGAAGAACCAGTGGTTTAATTTTATTTTCTCTGGAAACGCACCGACACAATACAGAGGTAGTCTTTCTGAAAGGCTGAAAATGAAGTCTGGATCAATTCTAACTCTCCTTGGCTCAGCTACAAACCTCAGACAAGTAAGTCAATTTAATGCTATACTATATAATTTTTTTTTTTGCTTTGCTGTATATGATTACCTAGCTGTTTTACCCATAGACTGTGGTTGTAACATTAGCTTTGCGGCTAACAGCTAACAGTCCAGTTAGCAGGCTACAGTCGAAATGTAAAGGTAGAGAGCATCCGGTATGTGTGTGAGTGAATACACACTTTAACTCGAGTGTTGTATTTGGACAACCGTGCTGCTGTTGTTAGAACGTTTGTCCAACAACAGCTATGTTATGTTGCGCACAATATCTGCCTTTCTCCTCAATGAAATGACTATAAATGAGCACCAGGGTGATCAGATGAGAATGGGTAAAATTTGAGGAACAATGGAGCTATAGGCACTGATGTCAACTGATTACTTATCAAGGAAATGTCCCAAATCTCACTACAGACGATTACTGTGTTTTACCAGCTACGTGACCGCAGTAGCCATTGCTATACACTGTAAACGTTAGAGCATGGTACCAATGTCTGCAAGCTGGCCCCTTCCCCGCCCTCCACCTTGCTCCGCCACTCTCTCCACCTCACCCCGCCTCTCTCCTGCTCAATATCATTTAAAGCTACAGACCTCAGAAAATATAATTGTGGGACTGGCTCTAAGTGGCTGTAATTTTGCACCAAGGCTGAATGAGACTTCGGATACAGTATTAGGGGACCACTAAGACCTGTTTAAAAGCATACAAAAAGCATGTCATGGGACCTTTAAAGTGTCTATGATGTAAACAATGTGAACCAGGCACCTGTCCACTGCATAAATATTATGTGCACCTCTGTTTGCCCACGGAGCTTGTAAACAATTTAGCAAGCTTCAGGTAAAAAGAAATCAATACTATTGTCTATGCTGCTTGTTGCACCCCTACGAGTTTACATCAATTCAAAATAGATATTAATGTGTATTTTGAGTACCTGCTGTTCTTGCCATGACCTTTTCTTCTTCTTCTTCCTCAGGCCCCAACAGCTGTAGTCAACCTGCTTGCTGGAAGGATCGTTGCCCAGGAGAGTGTCCAGGTCCTGGTTGCCCATCAGCCGAGACGGGGGCATCTCCAGCTCAAGACGATATGACAGGTTCCTCAGAGTGCAGACACAGTTTTCCACAATCTGAAAATGAGAGACAAGTCAGTGTCTCTGTTCTGGAACAAATGGGAGAATTTAACCAGAACACCAAAAAACACCAGAAAAAACAAAATAGCATATCTCAAATATCAGTAATGACCTGGAAATTACCAGAGGTGGTGCCCTAAGACATACATAAAATGAATGCAGTATAATTTTGTGGTAGGCCATCAAAGCCGCTAAGCCACTTTTATGGAACCTGAAGCAGTGTGGGAGAAATGAAGAGAGGATAGCGTGGGGGTGCTGTGCTTCCTCTTTAAGTGGAGTGTACCTCAGCCAACCACAAGCTGCTAGCACACATTCCATTTCTGCTGTGTATTAACCAATCTGTCTTTTCCAGTGTCCATGTAACAAAGGCTAATTGTCCAAAAATACATGACTCACCTTGCTGTCAAAGTCAGAGGTGTTGATACACGTTTTAATGATGTACAGCAGGGAATCAATCAGTCCTTCGCAGCAGCGCATCTGTCTACGGGCTTCTTCACCAGCAGAACTTAGGTTTCTGACACAGACACACATGTATGCATATATTTTAGATATAAAATTTACAGAGTAAACCCTTGCTAATTTGTGGCTTCGGTCATTTGTGGATTGTTCTAAAACACAAGCTAATAATTGTTCACGGGAACCCCCGCAAATTCATTTTTTTCCATGCATTTTAGTGCTAAATTAATAATAATAAAAAATGATTTACTAATTCACTAATTTTGTATCATATATATTAACATAAATTCACCTACATTTCCATATAAAATATAACCGTATATACTTTTTGGTTCTGTTGAGGGAACACAAAGAAAGCGCGTCTTGGGATGGTGAAATACCGATGTACTCAGAGGAGGGAGGTTTGAAAGTAGCCAATCCGAGAGTGTTATTCACATGGAGCTCTCTCAAGTGTTTTGCTGAGTATTCTCGTGTTACAGGTATTTTACATTCTGCAGGAGACATCAGTTCAGTGTAAAACGAAATTAAAGTGTTTTGGGGGCATATTTAGGATTTACACTATAAAAACAGGCATTTTTTTTTCCTACCACATAATTTTACAATTTGTGGGTGCTCTTGGAATGCAACTCCAGAGAATGTCGGGGGGTTACTGTATATGAATATTTAACTTTTTGGTGAAAAAAGGCACTGCGAGTTAAATTTACAAGAAGACATTTAGAATCCAGATCACATGTACCATCTAAACTTGTAAACAGTACCTGAGGCATCCAGTTGTGTTCCTCAGCACCAGTGAGGAGTGCAACTTCAGCTTATGGTCTTCTCTCTGGGGGGCTGCTCCCCACCCCGAATGAGGGATAATCACCGTGTTTGTGAGCGGACCAAGAGCATCACGCACAATTGTCATCTTCACCGAGTCACATGACGACAAGTTCCACAACACACCTGTGCACGAGATGATACAAAGCAACAAGAAAACCATCATCCACAACACATGATATAAGACATCCAACATGATATGAGGCCATGAGCAATAAGCCCTCTGTTGTCTGGGGGAGGATATGATCAATAGCCCAAACTGACAATATCTGATGTGTTTTGATATATGTACTCTCCCCAGCAGAGATGGAGAAGGTGCTAAGCTTCAGAAGGGTCCAGCATGCCAACAAAGGAACTGAAATATTCAATGCTATGTGTTTGTGTGCTTACGTGTGTGTGTGTGTGTGTGTGTGTGTGTGTGTGTGTGTGTGTGTGTGTGTGTGTGTGTGTGTGTGTGT
>JBBJLR010000111.1:2776244-2788413 GCA_037577145.1 Brachypetersius gabonensis
TGTGTGTGTGTGTGTGTGTGTGTGTGTGTGTGTGTGTGTGTGTGTGTGTGTGTGTGTGTGTGTGTGAGCATGTGTGTGTGTGTCAGCTCAGCATCCATTGAAACAGCTTGTCTCACTTCATTAATCAGAGCAGTAAGTCCCAGATACAGCGCTTTTCCTGTGCTACGCAGCTAATTTAACTTGTCCAATTATGTAACCAAACATTCCCTTAAAGCATAAGAGAGAAAGAGATAGAAGGAGAGAGAGAAATAAACGAAAAAGGGTTGTTCTAAATATTTATACACTGACCCCCACACACAAACATTAATATTACAGTGAATACAGATAACTTTAATACAATTTTACTTGTCAATGTGTTGATTTTATGCGTGTTCACTTAACCATTTCCGATTTGATATAGCAGAGTATTTCCAAAATATGCACTGTACATTAGAGTTCCTGTACACTATCACATTGTCACATGTGTATAAGACAGAGAAGTGCTGCTGAAGTTTTTAAACACTGTGTCCACTTACTGTCCCATTTATTAGACACAATTTCTAAGCCTAACCCTAAACCTTACCCTAAACCTAACTGTTAGTACCACAAAATAAATAGTTCTAGTCTTTCACTCTTTCTGTCTTCTTGTTTCATCTTGTTTGTTCTGACTTCAGATTTCCTCTATACATTCTCTAGATATTTTTGTATTTGAAAATATACAGAACGCTCACACAGACACACATATAAATGCATGCACTTTCCTATTTAACCTATACGCACTGACCAGTGACAAGCTCCCGCACTTCTGTTTCCGTGGTCTTCCTCAAAAGACGAAGCAGAGCTGGAATTCCACCGGCGTTCCTCACACACACCTTGTTGTCATCAGTGGCTTTACCAAATACCAGGTTCCTGAGAGCTCCACACGCACTGCGCTGTACCTCCAGAGTTTTGTGGTCCAGCAGGTCAACCAGGTGCTGGATCCCTCCTAGCCTGCACACCTGAAGCGCCACATGGGTCACACAATTGTGTTCAGAGGCGGGCAATATGACGAAACTGATCACAATCATGTAAAATGCGTCACCATTAGCTTTTCTGAACAAAGACAGCATGTTTAAAAGGGTTTAAATTTATTTAGGGCAGGGCAGTGTGTGAAATGTTCATTTAAATTATTTATTCTTAGTATTGGCACTACATAGCAGTCACTCTGGATAAGGCAGTCTGCCACATGCCCCTTTACTTGATTACTTATCTGATGTTGAATTTAGTCCTTATAACCTATAGAGGATTGCTGAAATAATTTAGCTATCAGGAAAAACTGGGTACCCAACAAGTTTAATGAAATTTGGCCACACAAGTCCCAAGATTTTAATAATGGTTTTCTAGGACAGGCCACAGAAGCCCCATATGGATTTTGGTGGAAACTGACACTCTTACAGAGCCCAGGGTATCAAGGCACAACATTTGGGGTCATTCCATAATTACCTGTAGTGCCACAAACAGGTCAAATTTCTGAGCACATTTTTTTTCGGCCTACATGGACGAGGTGAAGAACCTGGCATCATAGTGTCAGTGATTCGTGCAGCAGGTGTGTTCTCCCTTCCCTGCAGGACATTTACACCAAGAGATGTTGGACCAGAGCAGCTCTGATCTTAAAGGACTCATCCCACCCCAGTAATGGACTGTTTAAACTTCCGCAATCGGGCAGAAGGTTCCGCACTATCATGGCCAAAACAGAGGTGCTTCTATCCTCAGGTCACTCTACTCCTAAATCAGAACATGCCTCCATTCCCCTCACAGCATTACCTTGAGGGACTGAAACAGGACCTCATGTCATATTCATTGTCATATTTCATAACATTCACTGCCATATTTCATATTATACCTGATTTATTATTACAGCACAATGCACCTTAACATTCCACTTGTACACTGTAGCTTACATATTTTACCTCTAACTTGTGATGCTCCTTGTTTAAGCTTTTTCCTTTTTTTAAATTGTTTTAGAAATGTTTAGATTTGTGTTTCTAAATTTAAAATTGTACTTACTTTTATACTTATTTCTACCTTACTTGTATTTATTTATTTTTATTCATGTTTTAGAAAATTCCAGATTTGTGTTAATTGAAAATGTACTTTTTGTTTATAATGTTTGCACAGTCAAAAAAAGAAAGGGTTTAGGACACATTTCACTGCATGTTGTACTTGTATAACTATGTTATTATTATTTGTCACTATGTGACAAATAATAAATCTTGACTCTTGAGTTAAACTGATCCTAACCCTGGGTTACAATTAACTGAATATACTCATCCACTGCATCAGAATTTCCAAATACAAACAAACAAATAAATATACAAACATAAAAAGCTTTTTTGAAAAACATATCTTTGTGAAATAGTCCTACACTGCTGACAGCTGGGTTCTGACAGCCAATGTGTCTGTTCAGAGGATGTTATCGCATATGAAAACTGCTTAAAGTATCATGCTATTATACTTTTACTTTCTCACCCTGACTCATGTGTTGTGTGAGTTTACACAAATGTACGCATGTACATGTATAGATATGTATATATATATGTGTGTGTGTGTGTGTGTGTGTGTGTGTGTGTGTGTGTGTGTGTAAAAAGTGAATGAATGTACACCTCAGACTTGACACGGTTGTCCCTGTAGCAGAGGTGCTGAACATAAGCTGCAGCATTGGCTTGCACGGAGGGGAAGTGGTGTTGCAGCATGCGGATGACCTCAGGCAGCTCAGGATCTCTCCATGCAAACTCCCTACACATACACACACAAAATGCACGTAAGTATTGATAACCAGGAGTATATTCTAATTCTAATTTACTTGCTTGCTATATGCTGTCCTTGTTATGACAGCCCACTATAAAATGCACAAAATAAGAGCGCACCCTGTTTAGGAAGTATTTTGTTACAAATCGTTAATTTTGATGCTTTACCGAGGGTCTTTATGTATGCTGTCGATGGATGGGGATCGCGTGGCACCGATGTTATTGTCAACAGCAATTGCATGTCTGCCATAGTTGGACTCGGCCTGACGGTAAAGGGTGGAGCGATAGGTGTCAGTGCGTGAGGGCATGGAGTATGCCCCTCTCTGGTAGCGCAGTGTACTACACTGACTGGTGGTCCTTGGCAGAGTGCCTAACCCTGGTTGAAGAGTGACATGAATAAAGAATAGGCATAAAGATAAAGAATGACAAGAATTCCCATAGCATTTTTAAAATGCCATATATGAGGAGATGAAATTTTGACTTTAGATACTGCATTTTACAATCTGATTCAATTAAGGTTATAGTTAGGCCCAGCACATTTTATGTTGACGTACATCAAAAAATAAGCCCAGCACATTTTATATTGACGAGCATCAAAAAAATAGAACAATTTTTTTTGTATTTGCTTCTGAAGATGTTTTGTTTTTGCTCATAACACTTACTATCATGTTTCCATTTTATATCATTCAGAGGTTTGGTCAGACTAAGAAAAAGTTAATTCAGATAAAGGTGATAGTAAGTGACATTAGATAGAAATATTATGCAAAGAACTCTATGACTCCTCAACAACATAAGCATATTTCTCAGTTGCTTTTACAATTATTCCGTTCACAATCATGCTCCTGGTTGCTGGGGCCTTGAGCAGCAGCGGATTATAACCACCGGGAAAACATGCTTGTACCTGTGTTCCTGGAGAGGGCACTCTGGGAGCCATGGGTGGGGCTCTGGTAGAGCGGGTTCTGGAAGGTTCTGTCCTCGTACACAGGGGTTACGTGATGGTCTGGAGATTGAGCTTCTTGGCCTAGCTGGCTGTGTTGGCTATAAGAACTCTGTAGACCTATATTAGGACAGGAGAATCAGGGTGAATGACCCCATTCTGATAGCCTCAATGCATTCACAAACAGCAGACACCAAAGCATGGCAATTTTTGTACAATTAATTCATTTTTTGATAGAAATAACAGTGGGTCTGTCAATTAATGTTGATTTGGGCTGGAGTTTTAGAAAGTCACATTAATGCTGAGTTGATGTCAGCTCAGCTCATATCCAAAGCTGTACAGTCTAACTAATAGATATATAAAAACCACTCATGGCTACAACAGGTAAAATTAAGAACTTGCTTTGACCTTCTAAAGTACAGCACTACTGCAGTTTTGCATTTGCCTAAAAATAAACAAATCTAACCCAAAAAAAGATTGCATACTCATATTTTCAGTCCAAATCTTGGTAGGACAGCAAAGAAAGCACTGCAGTACAGCAAAAAAGCTTTGCATATCAATACATTACATTTTTGACAAACAACAAATTTGTCCTTGGGAGCACAGCCCTATAGGCAACATTCATTTATTTAAGCAGAACACCGTTTCTCAAAAACTGCACATTATTTACCGTATTACATTCAGATTTTCCAGACATAAAATCTCTGTTCATACTGCTTTATTGTACTCTGACTGAAGCCTAGCAAGTTTTGCTGAACATTCATTGTAATTCACTATATTCAAATGCTTTGTACGTAATGGTCCAATTTACAGAAATATTAGAGAATATGAGCATGAAAACATGTCAATGTGGTTCTCACATGCAGTACGGCAAATACAATAGAATACAGAAGTTCTCTTCTATCAGTAGAGACTACAGAATAATTGCTTGGATTGCTTCAAGCAATTTTAACAGAAAAACTGCATGCTATCACAGTGGCGGCCTTGTTTGGAAGCTGCGGCTCTTCAAAGCTTTCATTGCGTCATTAATCTAAAGAAAAGCAGTCCTACATACTGCAATAAATAGGGCAGTGGGACAGGTCTCAGGCAGCATCTCACAGTGAGCTTATCATGAGCTCAGTTTAAAAAATAACACCAAAACAGCAACATCTGCACACATGAACCTACATACATGCACCCACACATACAAATATGAGTGCAGTGTCAGGGGTTATACTGTAGAGCAGGGATTCAGGCTGTGTTAAGCACTTGGGTCAATTCTGCCAAAGCTTTGGATCAGCATGTCACAGCATCTGTTACTAAACACACACACACACACATAGATACAAAGAGTTATAAATATATCAGTGTGAGTAATCATATGTGATGGCATTACCACGTGCCTTGAGGAGATGGTATACAAAATACCATCGTTGTAGTGATTTACTGTATATTTTCCTTGCATTTAATTAAAATTAGGGCTGCCACTAGGCTTGGGTGGCATTCATATCTTAATATCTTTGTAACGTCCAGTCATTTCACCACAGTGTGCAGTACTTCATAGCATTTGGGTTAATGAAGTTATCAGGACTTTTCAGTTTGTTAGAAAGGGGATGGGGGTGCTGCTGGCATTTTGGTTTTGTTTAGTTTTGTGATATACACCGGCATTTCATTGACATGACAGTGTTTTTGTTTGGTGGACCGGGGTGGGGTATTAAAAGACATACGTTTATATTTCTACATACAGCAGTATACTATCATACCATCTGCCCAGTCCAGTCCTGTCAGGGTGAACTTGTTGGCAATGAAATAAATAATGCGATAATAACATGTTAACTTTCCCAGCCCTAGTTTTGGTACAGTTTTCACATATAGTATTATCCAAAAGTAATAGGCAGCAATAAATTGTTAGGTGGCTAATTTGTTTCCACATCCTGAGACAAATTTTAAAGATTTTCAACTATTTTTTCAGCACAGGCATCATTTACACATCCCCAATACTATTTGCTGAGGCCCATTTTATCCCTACCACTATTAGAAATATTGGTAAATTTCATTTTACCCCCTTCCAGCACAGAATGAGGTTAAGGACTTGAGTGTTGATCTGCCAGTTTGGTTTACTGATCCATTGCTGACCAGGACCCCTATGGCACTGACAGTGAACCCCAGCATGCAGATAACAATCAACACCACAGGCACAAGCACCCAGAGTTCACCAGTCTCCAAGCACTGGTAGGTGTTGTGCACAAGCACACCGTTCCACTGAGCCATCTCCCATGTACAAGTTCACAAACCTGCACTGCTCTACAGCGGTTTGCTGTCATGTCAATTCACTGTTTAATCAGGTATGGATAAGTAAGCCTAAGTGTGGGTATTAAACAGGTAAAATGCTGAAGATGATCATAAGTTCAAAAGGTCAATCATACGTATTTAGTGAATGGGCGCTTCTGATATATCAATCATATATGACAATATATATGTCCCTATAAAATAGGTTGAGTAGTTTAGCACTTTTCAAACAAATTCATGCCCCTGCTTGTCAAGGCATGATTTACATACTACTAAGCAAAAATTTCAGACAGTTAAGAAAACTGTTTCAAACTATTATGTTGGCAGCAGTCACAATGCCACAAGCAGCACTTGCTTTGATTTAATGAAGAATAGTAGAGTAGATAGTCACATATTTAAAATTCCAGTGTATTTTTTTGTATTTGTAAATTAACAATGACTCTACGTATTTACTCAAAAGGAGAGTTTTGCATTATACCGTGTACATAAAACCTTTTTGAAGGTTTCTTGTCCCAATTAATGACTTGTTTAGTAATACACAGCAATAGTAATGCAATGTGTGTGTATGTTTGTGTGTGTTTATGCATGTGGTATGCAAGACAGAATGGGTGCAATTGTTTTATGTAACCCACCTGTAAGACTGTCCGGTCTAGAAAGAACTATTCTCTCAAATATGTCATAGGCCCGTGCCCCGAAGGAGGAGTGCGTGTTGTCAAAAGCGTGTGTGTCGTGTTTTCCTAGTGTTCCGTAATGCTGGGGTTGTGCCGTCATCCCAGAACGCAGCAAAGTTGGAGATTCCATCCCGTCACCGTGGCGACCAGGAAAGGTGGTGTGGAGTGGGTCGGGTGCATGGCTGGAGGCGGGTGGGAGGGTAGTACCGGGGAAGACGCTGGGCAATGGGCGGGGCTCAGAAATGATTGGGGAACCATAAGGACTTCCGAGAGACGAGCCCAGAGGAGGGCGAGAGGGGGCTGGAGACTGGGCATAGAGAGGGGAAGAGGCACGAGAGGGCACTGAACTAACACGCCTCATTACGCGCCCCCCTGCCACCTGTGAGGTAGAGCACATATATTAAAAAAAGGACGCAAAATGTAAAACATCATCATAAAAAAAGACACCTAGCTCTACAAATTAATACAAATTAGCATGTTTTCTTTCAGTTTGCAAAAATGTAACATATTAAAGACTGACTAGGTTCCAAAGATCATACATTGTAACTTATCCTGTTAGCATTCATCAGCATCATCTGACAAGGCCCAACAAATTAGGTACTGAGGATGGTTTCAGGATGATCTCTAAGGTGCAACATCACACTTGGTCAGGTTTTGCTCACGCTCAAACATTCTCTCTCTCTTTCTCACTGTCTTGCAAATGTTCATTTGTACGTTCTTTCTTGTAATGCTAGCTGTGCTTGGAATAGCTCCGATGTTTGAGAAGTGGGCGTATGTGTCCTTTAGCAAATTCCTGTATGATGAGAGGGGTGTGCTGGGTTGGTTGAAAGGCAACAGCCGATTACTCTATTTGTTTGTTAGTTTGCCTGAAGTGATGCTGCCCCCTGAGGAGAATGTTACCTGTGCTGACGCCTGCCCCTCAGCCCTGGAACCCATGGCCAGGCTTGGACTGCCACTAGGGGCGGAGCTAGTAGACTGCGATCTCCCCTCTGACCTTCTGGGTGTCACCATGTTGCTATAGTAGCCACTCACTTCTTGGTAGCCACTGTCTGAATATGAGTTCATCTGAGTTGAACTGCGTGAATTGGCTGCTGACCCTGAGTGATGTATTGGAAGATGTGTTGCAGGAAACAGTGACGAAAAGGATATAAAGGGACAAAAAAACAAAGAAAAAAAGAAGAAAGTATTGGATAAGCCATTCCATTAATCAGATCCTCCAGGCTGCAGGAGTCTGACATTCTTAAAAACTATACATGAAACAATCAATAGCCATACTTACAAATTACAGAGAGAAAAGAGGATAAAAGATTGTGCAGAATGTGCATATTCTGAAGAGTGTACTAATGAACCCTCACTTTCGTGCAGGGAGATTTGTTCCAGTTCAGGTGAGTAGGGTGATCCCTGAACTCTGACTCCAATTGTGGGAGAAGGGCAGTCTGATGCGCGGGGTTTGGAAAAACCTGCCCCCGAGGAGTCTGGGAAAAGATGGGAGCAATTTTCAGGCCACTGTTCATCAAACTATACAACATGAACACAGTAAGTGAATACAGTGGCTACTTTCTCAGGTTCCTCAAATGTTTATTGTGTTTTGCTTGTTAGTAGCACATAACTGGCTTTCTGCAATTTAATATGGCTTGTATGACACATGAAATGACCTTCAATGTTGCCCTGTGTTGTTCAGAGCGTTCTCTCCAAAGGTCGTTGTGAGCTATATTATTAGGGTTTTTACAAGTGTTGATATTAATAATGTGTATTGGTAAACTCATTCAGGTTCAACAGAGAAGTTTTCCATAAACAAGGTGGTGCCCCTTCGCCGCATTGACACGTATTTAGTGAATGGGCGCTTCTGATCCTCCAATAAAACGAACAGATACCACTACAGTCCTACACCTCATATTGGAGATTTGACTGCCTGACCATGCAAGTATCAGGTATGGACCATTTTCCCAGGTCACATGATATGTCTGTATGTACATGCATCTGGAGGCAAAAAGAGTTTTGGATCTAAATAAATAAATGTGTGAGCAGGCACTATGATCTTTTTGCATTGATGGCTGGGAAAACAATTTAAGCAACATCATCTCAGTTTTTATTGCACACCATCACTAAACTCTCAGACAAAGCAAAAGTATGAGAAAAGCCATTAAAATATAATTTGTTTCATTTAATTACTTACCCAGCCAAGCATATACAGCTGCTCTGTTGCTGGCTTGGAAGAACAACCAGACAGTATACACGGGTCTCTGAGTTCGTTTGTGTCATAGGACTTGGGCATGGTCAGTAACTGTGTGGTTATATACATCTAAATACTTGTAAACCTTGAATTTTTAATTTGTATATGGACTGTGCTCCTAGTTTAATGTGTGAACATCTGCTAATTCTTTTCTAGCTTTTCTTGTTTTCAGTTACAAAGGTTAAGGTTTTGTTTTCTGTTGTACGCTTTTTGCCACCATTTCCTCAGTGACATCCTCAGTGTTTGTAAGAAAGGTCTATTAGTACACCAGTAAAATGTTTGTTTGGATATTGCAGGGGAAGAAACAACAAATCCAGTCACTAGCAATAAGCGAAGTCATGTTGTTAGCTGTGTTATTTCTGTCTGTGGGGTGACAGAGTGTCTGAGTAGTTTGAGCATGACGGCCTACTTTTACATGTTCTTCTTAGTTGTAGTTCTTAAGTGAAGTGCTTCAACAGCTAATTTTTAATATCAGTAGTTTAAAATGGAGTTAAATTTCGACACTGAAAATGAAAAATAAAATATCATTCCATTCATAGTTTTAACTCATTGTGCTTCCTTTATTGCTTTAAGTGCGATACTGTCATGCTTTTCAGTCATAACAGTTCAATTTTGGTGCATTCCTATTAGAATATACTTTCGAAAAAGAAAAACTAATTCACATGTTTAGCAGAAAGTCAGCAGTGAGAGTCTTACCTGCTGATCTCCACAGCAGAGACTTTTCAGAGGAACTGAAGAAAACAAAAGAAGAAAAAGAGAAAAAGAAAGAATGAAAAGCTCCCCTCCAACTCCTCATCAATCAAATAACAGCATACTCTCGACTCTCAGCAAGTCACCATGCCAGACCCAGACCTGGCATCTCCCCTAGCAAACTGGAGAAAATAAACCACATATCAATCTTATGCTAACATGCCAGGCCAGCTAGCACCATCTCCTGGGTGAATGAACCACGTAACAATCGTACGCTAACATGCCTCCAGTTCACAGACAGTAGACGATTCATTTTTCTCTGGTTAATCACAATGTCTGCCATGAAAATGCAAACCACCAACAGTGTCAATAGGAAACAGAGGTATTGTTGTGTGTCAGTATGGAGCAAAGAGAGCTGGCATGTTGGTTTGACGTGTGTGTGTGTGTGGCCCAGGGGATCGGTCCGTATAAACAACAGAACACAGACGTCACAGTCTGAATACTGGAGACGCATGTTTACTGACACAGAGCTGCCAGCCACAGAGCCACAGAAAAACACAGGCAGAGGAGAGCGGGACATGAGGAGTTCACCGAAACAAACATCAAAGGTCAAAGATGGTAAGACAGACCACAGGAGTCTGACTGTAAGAATGCATTTAAATGGCCGAACACTGCCACAGAACACCTGAAAAAACACTCAGGGTCTCATTGAGACCCAACCGGCCAGCTGACCATGCAGACACATGCACATGAGGCAGAGAAGCAAAAGGCACTAAGGTTGCTTGATATAGCAAAAATGTAATATCAATATTTTCATTGTTCACAATATTTATCATGATTTTTTTTTTTTTTAAATCTATGATGGTGGGCAATGTGACAAAAACATAAAGTCATAACATCTTTTATGATTCACGACAGAGCTACTTACTTACTTACTTATATTATGATGTTTATAAATTAAACATCATAATATGTATTCTTGACATCTGATAATTTGTAAAAAGAGCCAGTAATACCACATTACAATATTTTCTGAAATGTGCACAAATAATTTTTTTCAGTGTTTTACAAACTACACTACTCTAAATCCAGTTAAACCATACTAATTCCACTCTGTTAGTAATGAAACATGCAGCTGATTAGTGTTATCTTAGTAATGATATCACAACACATGCTCAGCAAA
The DNA here is from genome assembly GCA_037577145.1 of Brachypetersius gabonensis. Classification (NCBI taxonomy): domain Eukaryota; kingdom Metazoa; phylum Chordata; class Actinopteri; order Characiformes; family Alestidae; genus Brachypetersius; species Brachypetersius gabonensis. Next base: position 2,786,992 of record JBBJLR010000111.1, read on the forward strand.
GCAAATTAAACTCCAGATTAGAATTGGATTATGTAAAGGTTGTAAATGCTTTAAAGAAATGTAGAGATTTGGTTTGGTTTGGTTGAAAGCCAAAACGGGAATAAATGTGCTTAATATCTATGACAGCAAACCAATTAACAATTTAAGAGATATATTGAACAGAGACGGTAGATATTTGCCTTAGCCTGTATGGAACAGCAATATATAACTGTGTGTTTAATAAGTGTTTATTATGGGTATAAATTTATATTAAAGACATATATTTTATTACGTGTAATATATTATAGACAGCCACTTGTGAAATAACTTAAAGGTGCTCAGAAAAATGGATTTCTATGCAAAACTGAAACAGAACTGATATGGTATATGCTATCAAAAAATGGGACTGAATATATTCACTTACTTAATGTTTATTTAATAGGGGCAGGCACAAAGACATAGAATATTACAAAGAACTATGTGATGCCTAATATTTCGTGAAATACATATGAATGAAAGTGTGTCATTAGTCAAGACATTTTCTCTCTATTCTTTATCTCCCTTATTTTAGGTGTACAAATGAGATACAGACAGCATGTAGTGACCCATATAGCTTTTAGGTCCAGAAATCTCAAACACTATTGCCGTGCTTTATAAAAGGTATTGAAAACACTTTTGTATTTCTCAACAGAGACAGAACTTTTGGAACCCTGTAGCCAATTCTAGAGCAGTTTCACGCAAGCTTTGTTTGAAAGAAATAACAGAATTTTATGGTGCCTTTTGGTCTCCATTCTGTAAGATCATGATCTTTATTGGAATCAGTTGTAGTATGACCCCATAAAATGGTAAAATCGAGGCTACTTCTGTGCGGTATTCAAAACGATATACTATCTATGTCAAGACAAAATAAGTTGGTTGAGAGACACTGTTCATTGCTGAAGACACTGTTTCTATGTGAAAGAGTGAGAGGCTGTTTCTTTGGCATCAACTCCTGATCAAGAAGAGCACACAAATGAGACAGAACCCATACCATTCAACATTAATGTAGTGATGCTATAGGAAGGTGAACACAATGGCTTGTGTCTGGTGAATTTAGACAAAAAACTGCTGCATACCTGTCGCTGGCAGCACCTGGAGACTCCGCCCCCAACCGGCATCGCTCCAGCTGATTGGCCACAATCTGTCTTTCTGCCTCAAGCTCTCTGGTTAGTCGTTCAAACTGGAGTTCCTACGACAAAGTTTGAAGCACTTAAAAAAAAAGCCAAACTTTTAGATATGAATGAGCTCAGGATACAGCTTCCCACCCAGCCCAGCTGAAAAATTGTACTACAGTCACCTTTCTCAGTGCTTGCAGCCTCGGTGGCTTCGGGTAACCAATCCAAAATCATTTATTCATGTTTACTTTGAATGTCTACCACAGTGAAGTGCCTTCCTAGAAAACAC
>JBBJLR010000111.1:2811927-2827737 GCA_037577145.1 Brachypetersius gabonensis
TACGCGTACCGCTTATGTCAATCCCTGTGTACAGACGTGGGAACGAACCTTTCAGCCAATGGCTGTGTCATGTCATACAACATTAAACTGCCCATGCTCCGCCGGTGGCCTCTCATTAAGTCCAAATTAAAATGGACAGTGATCATCATATTTTAACACCTGTCCTCCGGTCCTCATCAATTACACCGATAATCTAATTCATGCTTTGTTAGGAAGAGAAAAACTCCACATGACTCGGACTAATTTACCACGGGAGGACATACTCATTATTCCAACTTCCGTAAAGACAACTCAGAGCTTTTAATTACTGCAGGCCTGTCAGGCCTTGGGTCAGGAAGCATGTACAGAATAGTTAAGCTTTCACACCTCCATCTCACCCTGCAGGAGTTTCCATCAAATCCGGCCTCTTAAGCTCAAATAAAGGCCGAACAAAAAGACAGAGAATGAGGTGCTGTGAAAGGTATGGTCTATAAATACTGCGGTTATAATAAATTGGACCAAATGGGTCTATGTAAAGTTGGCTTTGTTGGATCTCTTCCTCGAGTACCTGCAGAAACTCGTCCAGTTCCACCTGCCCATTTTTATTCAGATCCACCTCGTTGAGGATCTCGTGGAGTGCATTTTCATCGATCTGGATGCTTAGTTTCTGAAGGAGGAAACAAACTATGATGTAGTCTTCAAAGGACTAAACAATTAAAATGTATCTAAGTCCTACAGAGTCCGACAAAATCTCATTATTATAAAAAATAGCAAAATAGATAGTTTGATTATAGGCTATTCGTGGAAATATCAAGTGATGATGAAAGGCCTGATACACTCACCTCTAGAACGTGCTGCACATCCAGCGTGGTGATGAAGCCCTTGCTCTCTTTGTCAAACTTATAGAAGCGCTTCTTATATCTGTACATCACATTAATGTCAGAATGGTTAGAAAGCTAAAATCATATGCGCACACACACATGTGAAGGTGGACATGAAAGCCTTTGTAGTAGCATTTAGCACCGCAGCAGCACTGAAATTTTCAGACACGGATCAATTCTCAAAAAGGAATGTCAATAATGTAAATATCAATACTTTAGTATTGATCTGTGCACTCCAGTGCATGCGTTCTCTCTCACTCTTGTGCTCTTTCTCTTGCACTCTCCTTCTTGTGAGGTTAAAGCAATATGTTTATATGCTAATACAAATATGTTTCTGCTTTATGTTCTATGTTTGTTACTGTTTGATATCTTATCTTATGTCTGTTCTACATGTAAAGTGACTTTGGGTTTAAAAAGGTGCAATTTAAATAATATCATTATTATTATTATTATTGTTGTTGTTGTTGTTGTTTGTATATATTTTTTCTATTTTGTCACACTTCTTTTCAGCGAACTTTATGGAATAATTATTTAGAGAATAGAGAAAGAGAAATATCAGTAAAAATCACCTGGTTTTAATTACCTCAAACACACACACACACACACACACACACACACACACACACAGACACACACACACACACACACACACACACACACACACATTTAAACACAGTACCTGGTTATTTCCTGAGGAGTGAGTGAAATCTCAGTGGTCTTGCTGAGCTGTTCAGAGCGAGCTTTGTAGCCCATCTCCTGGTACAGAAACTTTTTGGCTGATTCCAGTTCTTCCTGCAGACAGAGGATAACGATGTAAATTATGTATTTTTATCATAACAACTTCCATTGTAAAAGTCAGATTGCTTCCCTCACTGCTGGATACATGGGGGGTATTGCACACCACATTATAGCGTGTTATAACACACTACGATGTAATCAAACTATTCCATCATTTTGCATGACACAGCGTACATCATGAATACACTGCTTATAATTTTAGCCACCCCCACCTTCAAACACCTTCGCGCATCCCTCCTGCAACTGGCATGTTATAATCTTTCATGATTTGCTCACCAGCAATTAAATAAACCAGAAAGTAAAATGACTGCTGTTACTGTAATACAATGGTCATGTTTTGTTGACCATTATATACAGTTTATAATTTATATTATATAAATTATAAACTGTATTAATAAAATAAATATATAAAATATACATTAAATAATTATGTATACAAATATGTTGCAAAACAGCTAAGTAATCTAAATACATATATGTATAGAAATGTATTACATAATCCAGATTATACAGAACATTGTTCCAATTGTCTACACTTTTTTATTGCTGTCCAAACTCAATACAGGCATTGTCATAAACTGATGGCTGCTACTGAGAGCACATCCGGAGAATTTGAGTGTAAATATACCTGCACTGCATTGATTCTCTGTGGAGTGTGTGTGTGCGTGTGTGTGTGTGTGTGTGTGTGTGTGTGTGTGTGTATCTAGGGTGTGGTGCACCTGCATTGTGTGCTGAGAGAAGGGGAGAGCGTTTAACTCATGGGAACTGAGGAGTATCAAAGCTGAGCAGCACTCTGCGCTATTATTAGTGCTTTTGTTTATCGGGCAGGAAACCCAGCATCTACGTAGAAAGGCCAGAGTAACCCTATCACTCCCTCACACACTCAGAGACGCGGTTACATACCCCCTCAGACACACACGTAATAGCCATAGTAATACACAGTTATGGCACTGCACTGATACTGTTTCGCTCAATGGTGTTATTTTAAGTTGCAGGCTCCCTGCTGGGCAAACAGTTTTACACTGATATTAACAATAGCTTAGCTGTGGTCTATATGGAGCATTAACTGGCAAATTGAAAGGGCTTCCAGGGAGCTGTAATGTGAGGGAAAGAGTAGATAAAGCACATAATAGAAAATAAACATTGAGTGAAAAAACATAAATTGCATTTACTAAAGTAATACCTTGTATTAATACATATATAAAAATCTGAGGGTGTGTGTGATGCACACACACACACACACACACTACAGGCCAGAAGTTTGGGCACACTTAAAAAAAAAATTGTATTACAAGTTTGTTCTACTTCTAATGTTTTCCAATTGCTTTACAATTGTAAAACATTAGAAGTTTGAAAACAAATGTTCTACTGGTACTCTATGATCAGTTTTCAATATTGTATAATCTGTAGGTACACATTATTTAGCCACAAAGACATATCACAAAGACAGGTCTGTCTTTAGTGCCCTGACGTTTCGGAACGTGAAAAAAACCCCACGCAGTTCTTCAACACTACACAAATCCTTCTGGTTTACATACCACAGAACATTTCATGAGCCCAAAGAAAAGTACAATGTTTTGGGAATCATATCTTGGAATCCCTAGTCTCTAGATCCCACTCCCACTGAGCTGCATGGGACAAGCTGGACAAACAATTTCAAAATGAGCATCCAGCAAATGAGAAGGACAGTTCTGCGTGCTTAAAAAGGTGCTGGGAGGGTCTGGACACATGCTATTTCTAAAAAAGGATGCTGTGAATCTGTGCTGCTGTGATAAAGGCATAGTGTGGTCATTTTGATTAAATCTATTCATAAGCTTTCCCATTTATTACATTGCACTTACAGTGTGTATTGTTGCTTCTAAAGCAGTCAGTTACATTTTGTTTTTAAGTATTTTAAATGTTTTCTGTGCATTATTCCTTTTTTTTTAATCCAAGGGTGGGCCTGTAGTGTGTGTATGTATATATGTGTATATATAAAGGTGTGTTGGGATATTCAACATACTTTCTTCCTCTGCTCACTCCAGTCCAGATGTTTACCCATGATCTCTACAATGCGAGGCAGAGCTTCGTCGGCAGCCTGGACGTTCAGGAAGCCCAGCCGTGTCCTCCGTGCAATCACATCGATGGCTGTGCAGGCATACTCTTTAATAGCATAGACCACCTGGAGCACAAGCAAACATTAATGAAGGGTTCTAGCTGCATTTAAATAATCAGTACCCGGTTTACTCTGTGCAGAATTAATCTATAAACTTGACAGGCAGCGTTTATAATGTTACTTGTCAGCAGGGTTTTGGGAATACGTACCTCACTTTCTATGTAGGGAAATTCAGATACAAGTCGCTTTCCCACTATCGGCCATCTCTTTCCCGTGACCTGAGCCATCTTGGCCACATCAAATGCCCTCCCTCCGTAGGTGGCTGCCAGGTGTTGGGCCACCTGTGGATTGAGTGAAGACAGGTGATAAGACTCTTGTTACTGCTGTCCTTATTTCACTGAGAAAATGACCAGAGATGAACCGAAGTATAAGACTGAAGAACTTTCTTGCAAAGAATGTCACATGTTAAGGGACATTTAGTCTGTGTCATATTGATCTTTACAGGCACTGACAGTTTTGTCTCTATGCGGTGAACAGGGGTATTCACAGTGACTTGTTGAATGGTGGCCTATGGCTGGATCCTCTGTTTCGGGATTTATTGTGTTTTCTCCAGTGCCGAGTGAATCACCTGTCTCTGTGGCTGACGCGCTGCGTCCAGTGCTTCATTAAGCGTTCGGACAAATACAAACCACACCGCTTTTACTTCAATTCGAACCCTTCCGTTGCATCTCTCACCAAAGGTCAAGTGCTGTCAGAAATATCTGCATGCTGACCTTTTTAAATATGCCGCTCAAAAAAAAATAAAAAATACAGCGCCCATCATAAGGCTGGGGCTCCATTGAGCTTCCCCGGCTCCTAACGAGGGGTTGCCAGTCTTTCTCCCCGGCCGATCCACAGGGGACGACAGCAGACTGGAGTGTGCCCAGCCTGCTCCAAGAGTGGCCTGTCAGTAGCAGACAGAGGTGGAGTCCACCGGTCAGAGCGCATGGCATGGGCCATGGTTAAAGGCTGCCCAAATTGATTTTCTAATGGAGGAATAAAATAAGTCCAAATAAAGCATGATAATAATAAAGAGGGAGTGCCACGCAGGTAATAGCTCTGTAATGGTGAGATCACTCTCAGAGAGGAACATGTAATTGTGGTGGCAAAATTAATGAGCTCTGGCTTGTGCTTGCTGCGATGCAACAGCAGGCATGTCTCGGTCAGAGGGTTTATATTTTAAAATTGTTCTTGCGACTTGGAAACATTTTTGACAGCACAAACAAAGCAATTATACAAAAACAATGGTCGAGTAGGATGAGAAAAGAGAGGGACGGTGACTTAGTGGGAGATGAAATTGCAGTAGTTCAACAAAATAATGTGACAGATATTTGATGGGAAATCATGAATTAAAAGAAATAATTTAACCACATTACATGTATCACAAAGAATACCTTTAAAATTAATGAAAATATTTAAATTTACTACATTTTTTTTGCTATTTTTTATTATTATTAATATTTGATATTCATTTATTTTCATGTTTGTTCTGTCAATTGTTTGTTACCTTTACTTGTAGTCTATAGAAAAAAATATGAGGAAAAAATGATTCCCTTCAAAATGTGCATAAAATTATTGGACACAAGCCAATGGTGCTCAGGTCTAAATGGGAATAATGTGGGTAAAAAACCCACATTATTCCTAAGTCTAGACCAGAATTTCTTCTGGTTCTGAACACTCACTTCATTTTCCAAGCCATAATCCTGGACCAGTCTGATGTAGAGTGTAGGAGTCCAGTCCTTCCCACCCTCTAGCAGCAGGCCCACAGTTCTGCTGGCTCCAGTCTTAAGCTTGTGCTCCTTCACTGCAGCGTCGAGAGTCTCCTCTGCCATGGAGCGATAGGTGGTCCATTTTCCACCTTGAAGGATAAGAATATGTTAAAATAGTTAAAGACAAATGTTTCATCTGGCAGCCACAGAAATGTACATGTCCATTCCCTGACTGCTGGCCCACATCAGGTCAATGTGGAATCCTGTGCAGAAGTCTTAACACCCCCCACCCACTGTATGACATGTTTTGTTGATTTTCTAAGTGATAATAAATACATACCCTCCCCAGAGAATACATTTAAACAAATCTTAATGCAAACATTTATTTGTTAAGTTTTACCAAAATACATGCACACACACAGACACATTCATGAAATGAATGTCCCCAAATATGCTCCCAAAACACTTTAATTTAATTTAAATCTCAGCTTAATAAACCTGTATCCATACTGTATAGTGTACACTGAACTGCTGGAGAACTGCGGGAGAACAGCAAGGACAAATAAATAAGTTCTCGGATTGGCTACTTTCAAACCGTTTCTGAGTACAGTGACATGCGGGCCTCGTACACCACGCCCCTTGTCCTTGAGCTGGTTGTTTATGTTTGGGGAAACGCTGAGCAGCGGAGGCTCATTCCGTTCAGGTGTCTGAAACGTAAACAACCAGCACATGGACGAGGCCCGGACGTCACAAAAGCAAAAAAAATCAGGAGAATATCTGCAGTCTCAGTGTAGGTGCGGGGAGTTCCGTGAAAAATTACACAGGTCAACAGGTCAAAATCAGTTTTGTGGTGTTTTTCATGCTGATTGCAGATCTGTGTTTAGTTTTTCTTGCACGTATAGTTTTTGTGATGAAGCTAGTTCTATACTGCATGATAGTTATAATGTTATAGTCATGATAGTTATAAGGTATAATGATCATATAATAATCATATGCTGAGTGTTTTTGAAGAAACAGTGGTAGCTGACAAACACTGATCATTATATCTATGCCAAAGGGATAGTGATGCTCCGATCAATCGGCCGAAGATTAGTATCGGCCGATAATCATATTTTATGACTCGATCAGTACTCGTTTAACTTGGCCGATCTTAGGAACCGATCACAAATGATGACGTCAATTCAACCCCATTGTAAAGGCATATTAAAATGTTCACTATATAATAAATACTTCTTTGTAATTATTTAGTACTCTGTTAAAACAATAATTACATTAGATATATTACAGTAAAAATATAACAAAAATATAACAAAGGCAACATTTATAGTATTACTTAATTTGAAAATAAAATAGTTAATGGTCATCAGAGAGTTTACATATCAGTTATATAAACTTGAAGCATCAGAATCGGCATTGGTATCGGCCGATCACCATGACAAAAAACCTCTTATAGCAGCATTTACCCTGTTTACAGTACAGTATATGTACAGTATATACAGGGGTAACATCGCTATTTACTTACTAGTAGTTCAGTGTAAACTGTAGAGTACATATACACAGGTTTACTTTTACATTTTCTTAAGGGTAATGTATTAAACTGAGTTTAAAATGAAATTTTAATAAAGGTGTTTTATCAGCATATTTTTTATTTTACCACATCATTAATGTGCATTTTTTCACAATTTGCAGGGCTCCTGGAATGTAACCCCTGCAAATTTATATAAAATAAAATAAAAGTGCTATAATGGTTCCAGCGCCCATGGTGAGGTGGAAATTTTTTTATTTTGGTGCATACCAACTCACTCATGTACATACTCATTAGAGTACTAGAGCAAATAAATTATGTAAACCACTGTATACATATATACGTGTGTTCTGTGCAGAGGATGTATACTTATTTGAAAAATAAATGACTTCTGCAAATGAGTGTTCCAGCAGACATTACCTCTGGGAGCTAACAGAGATTTTTAAAAGATATCATTGTGTCACAGGAAACCAACCAGCAATGGTGACCAGGCCAGTGTTGCTGATGCTGACGACATGGTTGCGGCAGATGGACTGTGTGTCTTTGGAGTTGGGGTCAGTCACCAGCGGACGGATGCCACTCCAGGCTGCCAGGACGTCTCCTCTCCGCACTGAAAACAAAGAAGAGCCACACTCTCAGCTGAAGTGTATGTGAACTGTGGGTGAGTGTGTGTTTATGAGAGAAAAACGAAATGCCAGTGGGTCAGTGAAGCCAACACTGGTGCAGTTTAGTACCACCATTAGACTACCGGTGTGTTTACAGCCATTGCCATCTAATTCACCCACAAATTCCAACCAAGACGTTTAGTGTCTGAAGCATTAACCTTCTCTTAAACTGTAATCATGAAAACATCAAAGCATCCTTACGGAAGTCTCTTTCTAGACTTGGCACTATCAAAATGTGTCAATCGAAAAGCTCATTTTCTGTGAAATCTACATAGTACATTCAAATATGTCAGTTTCCTTAGACAACATTCATATAAACAGTGCATGCTATTTGAGATCATGATACTGGATAACAACTGCGGGAATTTACAAAAAGATCTCTTAACACACAGCATCCAAAAGCTATACTTTTTAATATGCAAATACGTGCATGTTTACGTGCAGTCATAAACATGCACATATGACCATCACTTTCAATTCTGATTCACAAAAAATTGTATAATGTGTAGAATATCAGTAACTGACAGGCAAAAGCTGGCTGTGTAATAAATGACCTTATTCATCTGTAGTGTCCAGCCTTAAGTAGAAGCCTTAGTGGCCTTTACTATGGTTCAAGTTTCTAACTTATTTAGTTCACAGTCATACTGTGTCAGGAACCATCCAAGAAAGTCTATAGATTATTAAACATCTCAGTGTGGTTTAAAGTAAGTATGTGATGATGTGATGATTCAGGCTTGCAGGTGGATAATGTTAACTGGTGGAGCAGAAGCTTCTGTACATGTTAGCTGCACTGGCAGCGTGGCTCCAGCCGAAAATGAAGAAGCAAACTTCAGATGACAAAGCTGTCTTGGTTAATCGAATCCTGGTAAAATGTTTTACACAATAAATAAACGTAGTATTGGCATTCACACATGTAGAGCGTCTGCTAAATGCTAAACGTAATAAAAATATATAAAAATGTATTTTTATATAAAAATGTATTAAAGATTATTAACTGGAAAAACTCATCTCTAAAACTGTCTCTAACCATCAGCACAACATGAGTTAAAACAAAACTGCAGACATACTTTCCCACTGTGTTGCTTTTTAACTCGCCGGCATCAACGCGCCATGACCGCAATGCCACAATCGAGTCCAGAGTCAATTTCCCCATTGCGGTGACATCTCGAGCATTAATTATTAAGATGGAGTTGTGTATCGATCGAGAACACACCTGCCACTGTAATATGCAGGCTGATATTTCTGAATGGATGAAAAAAAGGAGACGGCAGCCTCATTATCAAAGGGCATCGCTGAAACATTTATGACAGGGCTGGGAAGCTGAGCAGACAGCAGGCTGGGGAAGGCAATAACAACTACCTCTACACACACACACACACACACAAACTGTCTAAATGAGACTCAGCAACAGAAAGCACTGCTGTCACAAATACCCAGGCCTCGGCTCCCTGGGGAAGACGTCCAGTTCAGAAGCTATGGAATGTACTGAATACTTGCGATTACTCTGCGGAGTTCTGTGGTGGTTTGCGTTTAAAGAAACAATTGGAGCTCTAATCGCTTAAAAAGTACTAGATATTAGTCACACAACTGTAACAAAGGAGGTGCTATCTTTTTCCACATCCTCTATGGAACATAACCATATAAGCAATAAAAATCAAATTATATAAGACCATTTTTAAGTTAATGGCTATTGAACATGGAAATAGGACATGCCAAAATTTTCACAGAAAGAAAGCTTACAGAGCCAAGAAAAATGGTTAAAAGCCATGGAAGTAACTTTGTTATACATAAAAACTGCAAAAATATACATACAAATATGCATAAATATACATAAAACAGTTAAATAACACAAGAATTAAAAACATGACTTTTCATGGATTGAAATTCTAAGAGCAGCATCTGATTTAAATTAAGGAAGGTAAACTAGGTTTTGGATAGTAACTACAAATACTATTAATAAATAAAAAATTCCACTGTACTGTTTCTTTATTTATTTTCACTCAGTTTTTTTTTTTACGTAACTGCAATATTTAAATCATATGAATTGTAAAACGTTCAGGTGTCTTGAATATTTAACTGTGTACTCAAAAGGCTTAAAGGTGCCTTAAAACAACTCCTCACATACTGGGATTATTGGAAGAACCCTGGGAAGTTTACAAGCTCTTGCAGTAAGCTCTGTGCTTCAATCATCTTCCACAAATCACTGCACTTCAATCATCCTCACCTTTTCAGAGAACCTCCTGGAGGCTCTATAAATGGATCTCTAAATTAAGAACCTCCACAAGAAACTATGAATATGTAATCATTAGGGATGCACAATACAACGCAAACTTACCATCATTGCGATATCAACATGCGCAATATACATATTGCGAAAAAATATAAATATCGCGACAGACTGACTGAACTCCAATAAATGGTGTTTTTCCAAAATCCTTCACCCAGTGCCACAGAGAACAGAGCAAAAAAAATCACTGGGCAGTTTCTTCATCTTCTGTGCTGCTGTTATAGATTGTTTCTTTTGCTATTTTTTTTCTGGCTAAGAACTTACTATAATTTAAATCATATTTACATTTATTTAAGATTTAAAATGATTAAAAAAATATTTTCAGATTTTTTTCAACAATGTTCAATGGTTCAAATGTTTTATGGAAGGCATTAAATGCTCTGTTTAAGTAAATTCTTTAAAACAAAAACTTGTTGGAATGAAAATAAAGGCTAAGTTTTTACTCACTTATCGCATGTGATATCGCCATCGCAACACTCAACTACATTATCGCATATCGCATGTTTTCCTAATATTACATTACATTCACGGCAATGTCAATGTTGATTTTCTCCTGTAAATTCAATTAAATTGAATATATAAATATATATAAATAAATTGAATTAAAATCTAAATTTCTTCTCAAGGATCAATCTATTAGTCACTTGCCGTCTTATATATCCCACCCCTCGACAGCCACCACTGTAATGAGATAATCACTGTTATTCAAATCACCTGTCAGTGGTTTTAATATTGTGGCTGACTGGTACATATAGACAAGTTGAGCTAAATGAGCAACGTTGAGCGATTCTATCTTCCTTCAGTTCCATCTCTGTCTATCCTTAGAGGGACAACAGCGAAGGTTTTTCCTTTATACTCTTCGCATGACCAGTCCGTAGGGTTTCCCCTGCAGATATACAGTCCAGTACATTCCAGACTCCTCCATAGCCACAGGCAAGGTCTTCCTGTCATCCACCCAGCCTTTTCCCGTCTCTCGATCGCCCACTTGATTCACGCGCCTGGCCCTTCCTCCAGCCCCCTGGACTGGCTAGCCAGAAGTGGGACTCTGTGAAGGAGGGTAGGACACCCTGCCATACGCCAGCCGTCACATTGCTCTTCATGAGGCTTGGCCTTAAGCAGCTAGCTGTCAAAGTCTGTGAGTTACAGTGGAGTAGTACTGTACAACTAGAGCCAAGATACTGACATCTCCATCAGTGAGCTAACGATGTAGCACCATTATTGAACTAACAATACAAGGAGCATACACATGCTACCACCAGTGAACTGACAATAAACCTCCATCAACTGCACTACCATCAATAGGATGTTGAGACACACTCATCAGCAAGCTTGTGACAGACCATCTTTAGTGAACTGGCCGTACTACCACCAGTCAGCTAACGACACACCAACTGTACCAAGCTAATATGACGCTTAATAAACATTTAACAAGACGAACTTCTAACAAATCCCACTTCGGCAGGCCTGAAAAGACACTGCTATTGCTAATCTAGCTAATCCAGGACTGATTTGGGAAGGGATGAGCTGCTATCAGTCCAATCAATCGAACAATCAAGCCCACGGCTGTGGCGCTACATCCAATTAAGAGGGCTGCTCCAAAAAATCAATACCTCCATTCTTTGATGAAGATTCACAAAGCGGTTACTTGTTATGATGAAAACTCATTTGCTCCCTGGCAAGCCGGCCTGTCTGTCTGCGGTACTAAACCAAACTCACCAGAGGACACACACAGGCCACACAAACAGAAACCAGGCTGCCAGAGAGGCCGAGAATGAAATGCATCATAATGTCATGGCAATAAGAGCCATTTCCATTAGGAAACTGAAATCAATGTTTATTGTTCGGGAAGGATATACATTAACGAGTTATATGGCAGTCACTGGGTATGACTGGGTTTGAATGTGATCATGTGAAAAAGAGTTTTAGGGTGTGTAGTAAGTACCTTCCACGTCAGGGCTAAGGTAATTGCGGACTTCGCTCAGGATAAAGTTGATATCCTCCTCCATGGGGATGGGGTGTGCTGTGACATCGGTGGGCGTGTCTGTTGTCCCAGCGATAGTCATCTTCTCCCAGGGCAGGAAGAAAATGACACGGCCGTCACTGGTGGCGGGGTCCAACAGCCCCATGTTGTCAGGGCTGTAGGAAGTTTCATACAAATACATACCCAATCATATAAGAGTCCTAATACAGTAGGTAAACAGTGACTTACCAACCACTTAATAACAAGCATGAACATAAGGAAATTATTACATATATTATGAATGACATCTATGTACTGAAAATAAATTATTAAGCCATCTAAATAAAAATTAAAAGTATTATCAGTAAATTGTGTATTGTGGTCCAATACTATAAACAAACTGCCCTTAGAACTTTAAGAACTGACATAACTTAAGACTAGACGTGTCCATATCTTGGTACCAACAGACAGCGTTTTGTTACTGAGGTAGACAGAAGAAGCAATAAACACACTGATCTGACCTGTAGTATCCGGGGATGACGATGTGGACTCCCGCGCTGGGCTGGCAGATGTTGACATTACTCTGGTTGTCCATTTTACGCAGTGAGTCAGTGAACGGCCCCGTGGCGTTAATGACGCATTTGGCATGGATGTCAAACTCCTGGCCTGCAAGAGTGCCATTATAGAAAACACACACTGAGAGTGGACACCTTGGGACCTGTTAGTGATATGAAATTGTGTGTCTTAACAATGGTGTAATAGTTATGGATGGGAACTGAAATTTGGTTCCAAATAAGAACCGATTCGAAGATACCCGGTACCCACTCGGTTTATTTTTATTTTGGTTCTGTAAATCGGTTCTTAACAGTAGAACGGTGGCTAACTGGCTATACTCATAACGGCTGCATGCATCAACGTCTTCACACACGACGGTTCCTGATGCAACACTGCTGCAGTGTGTTCGGGCATTTAGTCATACAGCCTGCCGGCATACATCCACGCAAGCAGCAGCCAGCAGACACTGCAAGTGTCCAGTGGACTTTGGACCCAGAGCCCGTCATACAGCGCCAGTCGCTGAATTAGAATCAGAATCAGATTCGCGTTTATCGGTCGAGTACGTGAGCGAACAAATACAAGGAATTTGATTCCAGTCGAGGGTGTCTCTCAATCACAACAGTAAAACAACAACATCTAACAATACGTGTGTACATGTGCCCACACCACACCCATGTCTCTTACAGAGCATGCTCGCAGCTCCGAAAGGCCAACAGATGCAATTCTGATTCTGAGCCTGATGAAATTCCATCAGCTCACACTGTCAGCCATTCTAATGTTAAACACTGCATCTGCTAGGACATGTGTTGTTATCTGCCAGGGTCTGTTTTAGTTGAGACGCGTTAGGTTTGTTAAAAAAAAAAGCCCAAATACACATTTATTTTATGTGATGTTACTTTCTTCAGTTATCTATTAAATATAAAATTGCAAATTTTTTTGTTGTTAACAAATCAGTTGAATTTTTTTTTACCTTTGGGGAATTTGAAATAGGGATTTTATCGAAAAAAATAAAGCGAAACCCATCCCTAGTCACAGTGCAATGAATAGGGCGTAAATGAAAAAAAAAAAAATAGGACCATAAGAAAGGAAGCAGACTGGCACTAACATGGTCAAAGAGAGAATGGGTGAAAGAGAAAAATATGCAGTAGAGTCTATATGGTAAACATGGGCAAGAGGAGGTTTACAATAGGCCTTAAATTGGGCCTTTGTGGCTTAAATGTTTTTTTCTATTGTTTTCTGTGCTTTTTGTGTGCTGAGCACTTTCAAACCCACTGTGCAGCTGTGACCCTGAGTAGAAGCAGTGTCCTACATCATGACTGTTTTTCCTAAGTGCTAAGTGTGTAATAGAGGAGGGATTATTGACTGCAGCCCTTAGGTCTTTCAGAACTAAACAAAAAGATGATTTTTAGAAAAAGCATTTGCTAGTTCTCATAGTTTACAGTAGTTGTTAAACTGTACATTTCAAAGCTTTATCTTATAAGCACATTTGTGGTCTTATCAATGCAGCACTTGAGATTTTAGGTAAGTATTGTTGTTCTCTAGTTAAGTACATCATGTCTGTTTTTTCTTTTCTGATAAGTCAGACCCAAAGCCCAGCCTTCGGTGGGCGTTGGAACGAAGGACTGATATTATAATCCTCTCTTTCTTTTTCAGTGTGAATTCCTAGACAAAAACCTGTGCCCTATGTCTTTCTGCAAAACTCTTTTGCTCCAAAGATGGTTTAAACAGCTGGTTTGAGTACTGACATCACAAAAAGGCGCTAAAATCTACAGGTTTGGGTAGTACCACAAACATGAAAACATTCTAATCTGTATTTAAAAATCCTGAAAAGCGTCATGTTTCCTGAAACTTTTGATGGGTGGTGTATGTGTTTCACCTGTGATGACGTCTCGGCAGCGGGCGCCGCACACCCTCTCCTTGCCTGTGTCTGGGTCTGTCTTCTTCAGCACGCGGATCACCTCAGTGTAGTTGGCTATAGTAGCGCCATGCCGGGCCGCTGTCAGAGCAATGGCCAGATTCATCCGGGAATCATTGTGCTGACCTGCAGGGATAACACAGTATATGAGGAACACTCATGAGTTACATGCTATTTTAATATCTGAAAGCATCTATAATATGTTTAAATATGGTGTTCCAATTCATGGCTTAAAAGCTGTAGAGTCAGTACAAAATATAAATGTAAGCGATTGAGTGGTTGCTATAAAATCAGTGTATTATTTAAATGTTTGCCCTGCGATCAGGAAGTTGTGGGTTCGATTGCCAAGACTGCTAAGCACCTCTGAGGTACCCTGAGCAAGGTTCCGTCTCTACAGACTGCTCCCCAGGCGCTGTGTTCCTGGCTGCCCGCTGCTTCACTTGATGAATGGATTAAATGCAGAAGAAGAAGTTTGTACTGTTCATGTATGATAGAATGGTCACTTTCACTATCTTGTATATCTCTGCTGTCTGGGGTTGGACAATGATTTTTCGACGTGTACATGTACTTGTTTGCCCCTACATGCTGTCATCAGTGTACAGTTCAAGGGCATATGAGTGCATGCTGCTACTCTGGGGTCTGTGTCTATGCAGTCATTACATAAGTCATTTCCTCTAAGTTTTTTGATTCTGAACCATAAAGTTTTCTGATTTCTGATTGTGCAGAATGCTATCTGATGCTATAAAACATCAGCACTGTCCAGAATCACCACAAGCTGTAAACATGGCACGATTTAAAGTAGCCTGTATTAACTGGCTCTGGGCACCTTTAAAGATGTTTCTATCTATTTAGGCTCATGTTTTTAAAATATATATTTCTCAGATTATGCGCATTATTTGTCTATTTCTCATCATTATCAGTATTAAACTAACTATAAACCGTATAAACTGTAAAACAGTTAAGGTGGCATTTTTCGACTGGGTAGCATAATTCATCAGAACACTGGAACTACTATAATAGGGGGTGACATATGAGTGAAACACGCAAGACGCCGAGCACACCACCACATTAAACTGCTTCTGACACCTGTGCTTGTATGTACACTGTCTTAAACTGCACCTAATAGATGGAATTTGTCCCTCAGCATATTTGTGATTGCTGTGACCATTACTGCACATGAACTGTGCGAAAACAGTTATTAAATAAAAGGGACTGGAAGTCTATCATTAATGTTGATAATTCATTCACTTGTATGCCAAAATTCAAGTACATTTTTAAATACTTTTACAGATAAAATGTGTGTGATTACTTTAGATAAATTAATCAGAGAGCCTCTAATTACTTAAATTCATTTTAAACAGCCCTAATAATACTAATAATAATAATAATAATAATAATAATA
>JBBJLR010000111.1:2827837-2838015 GCA_037577145.1 Brachypetersius gabonensis
AGAGAGCCTCTAATTACTTAAATTCATTTTAAACAGCCCTAATAATACTAATAATAATAATAATAATAATAATAATAGTTAAGAATTAAAACTTCCGAACAGTATCATACATGCATTCTTTTGCATATGGTTGTACGCATGTATAAACTGTTGCAATCTTATTCATCAACTGTGTGTAATTAAAAATAAAACCTAAAATGGTGGAGTTTGCATGTCCTCCTGTTCCTGCCGGGTGCTCTGGTTTCCTCCCACAATCCAAAGACATAGGTCGGGTGAACTGGAGATGCGAATGTGTGAATGTTTGTGTGTCTGTCCTGTATGGACTGGTGACCTGTTTCTCCACCTTTCACCGTGTGAGTGCTGGGATAGGCTCCAGCACCCCAGAGACCCTGGTTAGGATTAACTGCTATTATAAGAATGTTTGTCCTTCTCATGTTAAGTGGCCATTTTGCAAGAACAAGGATTTGTTAACAGATGAATAAATAAAGGGTGTGACATTTATATCATAGTTATGCTTCAGCTGACATAATCAGCAAATATCTCAATCACAACAAATTCACTTATTTTGTAAAGCTTTCTCCCTGCCTTGCATGTCGGATGCTGAAAGAGCTCTGTGTGGGAGTGTGTTACCGTAGGGCTGGGCTACTCACAGAAGCATGTCTAATGCTAACACATGCTCAGGGCAACTCCAGCAGACAATAAAGTAATAACACAGCCGAGGAGCCCCTTTAAAGGGCAAATTTTGGAATGAATTACGAGCAGCGAAGAGACCAGCGCGCTCTGTTAGAGATTCCATGAACCTTTGCCGCGTGTGACTACACTCCCAACAGCTATAAGAAAGAAAAACAGCGGCATAAACCGTTCAGTTAAAAGAACCATAACTGCTAGTGAGTGTGTTTAACAAGTCTATTATAAAGCTATGAATATCAATAGTAATAGCCTAATAATATAGAGTTACATTTTTGCTTCTTTGCTTTGGAACTGGAGCTATAAGGCTAACACTGCTTTCATAAAAACTCCCACCCTGCTCATACCATGTCCAGCTCTTCATTAAAGTGGCAGAGACTGGTCGAAGCAAGGACACCATGAGCTATAAAAAATGAGCAAAAGAGTATCTACATACTTTAATAACAGGCCTTTTTTTACAGTAATTCGTACTTTCTTCATACTGTCATACTGTCTACACTGGCAAGTCTACATCACATTAATGCAGAGATGAGGGAGGTTTAAGTGAGTTAAAATAAAATCTGGGGATGTGTTTAACCATTGACTTCCAGTGTTCCTTAGCCTCGCAGATTTAGCGAGACAAAAACTTTGGACTCCAAACTAAATCGGATTTTTTGCCAAACTTAAAAAAGTGTTTAAATATGTTCCAAACCATTTGGTCCATTCATCACAAAAGGTCCACACAACTCAAAGGACTGAGGCTTGCAAGCAGGACTAAAAAAAAGAAAAACTATTAGTTTAAAAAAATTCAGATAGCATCAGATATAGGGTATAATTGTAATTGCTGGTTATTATAGGTTAATATATGTACAGGTTGAACTGCCTTTTAAAGGAAAGGTTAAAAATGCATTTACACAATATTTATTCTCACAATTAACATCCAGTGTCTGAAATTTGCTTCTTTACTTTTGCAGTGGAGCTATGAGGATACAAAGACGTAGTTAAACTATAATGGGAGTCCGTGTCACCCAAAATCCTGTCCAGTAGACTCCCTTGTAGTTCTAGTGCAACACTAAACACCAAACATGCCTCAGCCATTCGGAATAAGAAGAAGGGTATGTAAAAGGCAAAACTGTGGCAAACTGTTACTCCAAAAGACTGAAGCACTTATATATATCTGTGCAGAGAAGAATGGCGAAAACCTATGCAAATTCATCCTTGATTTACATCACAACAAAAACAAGTGTGCAAAGATAACGAAATGTATCAAATCAGATTAAACGAAATAAATGAAGACAAAAAAAATCCCATTATCTGGAGAAGAATGACATACAACAGATTAGTAAAGGTCTGTCAGGAAGACTGCATGGGGATGATTTGAGAGAGAAAGAATAGGAGAGGAAAGGGATGAGGGATGGTGGGAGAAGTAGAGAGAGGATGAGGAATAAAAGAGAGAGAGAGAAAGATTGAAAGAGAGAGAGAGAGACAGAGAGAGAGACAGAGGGGTGAGAGAGAAATAGAGGGAGGCAAATAGCGGCAGGCAGAGCGCGATCTCCAGCGGAGAAGGTCAGGTTTGGAAATGTCACGGCCGTGATTGTTCCAGATTGAATAATTGGAGAGAAAAGCCGGCTGACAACCCAGAGGAAGGAGGGATGGGGGAAGAAGGGCGGAGACGGTGAATGTGGGGAGACAAACGAATAAAACGCATCTCTAAACTGTCATTACACTGCTCCTGTTTCAGGACTTCTCACACACACATACACTTCTCATCAAGATCCACCACAGTCTGACAATCCATGGCCCCTCACAGCAAATACACCTTCAATTAATAATGTCATCATACTGACCACTTCTATGTGAAAATGTGATTCATTATGTAATTACTTATTATGCAAATACCTACAAGTAATTATGCAAAAATGAAATGTAAATGTAATTACAAATCTAATAGATGAATTATACAATTACGTACATGTTGATTCTTTACAAACTGTTCCACTTCTAAATGACTTCTCCCAAATTTCAGCAGGTTGCTAAAAGGATGCACGTTTTTTTTTATTTAGTCCCCGGTGTGGAAAAAGCTGCAGAAACTGTTCCATCTGAATTTACTATTTTGTGGTGTCACAAAAACAAACACATTTACATATATCCCCCTTTTCAGCCTACAGCACTTCAGCTCTATCCACACTGAAGTTATAAGGACTAATTCAGTCCAGAATGCTATTTAAATGCTGTACAGTAAAGAGCAGCAAATAGAAACCGAGTTCCTTTACATACAGGAGTCCTAAAGGTACAGCAAAAAAAGCAACCTCTTTAATTCTAAGGGTTAAAAGAAAATGGTCATGTAAATTCTGCCAAACTGTCAGTGATGAATAAAACCAACAGCTTCACAAGTGGAGTTTAGGGGGAAAAAAAGTAGAATACGAACCCTTTAAGAGGATTATGTAAAAGCATTTAAGCATGAGCCCCTACTTTTACATAAATAAGAAATAAAAAGCTAATAAAAGGACACCACAGAGTATGAGTGTGAGCTCTTTTAGGCATTTTTTTATGAGGTTGAATTGGATTCATTCTTTTTTTCTGTCTTATCTGACCGAGTTTAGCATTCTCTGCTGAACTCGGTCAGATCCAGGTACCTGGTATGGAATGGGAATCATCTCTGGAGCTGTAGACTTATGACAAGAAAACCTATGGCTACATAAAGCAGCTGCTAGCGTTGACAAACCGTGGCGAGAGCATGCAAGCGTCTCCTTGGCTTACTGTCCCCTGCGGAGCGACTGAATCTGTCAGATCACTGCTCAGATAGCTGTCGTGCTGCCTCTGCAAATATGCTGGCCTTACACTCGTGGAGGAAGAGCATGTAGCAGCACAGGCCAAATTCGGCCTGACAGAAAGCCCTAGCAGCCAGTGACCGGGGGGGAGGAGGGGCCACGGAGGACACCTTGAATAAAAGGGACGGGCTCTAGACACGCCGACTAACCAGTAGCATATGGAGGCTTTGCCTAGTGGCAGCCTGAGACTCACACATACACACACACACACACACACACACACACACACACACGCCAACAGAGGCAATCAGACTGGTGGGGCTTAAACAGCCCGTGGCATTTTTCCCAGCTGAGACTATGCGAGGCTGCTCTCAGTTGCTCTCTACAAACATAGTCATTACAAGGGGCAAAATAAAGTGATAGTTCGGCAAATCATCAAACTCCCCCTCATTCCAAATGTAGTCGAGCAGTCAAGACATGTTAGTTATGCACAGACCTACAAGGCTTGTTTATGTGTTTTCTGAAGGTTATTGGCAAAAAAGGACAAAATTCAAGCATGAAGGGTCTGATCATACTGATATAATCATGTGATTATTTTTCTTTATGCCAAACAGTCTGTCATACAGTGTCAGAATCCACATCAGCAAGTCTGCTCATGATAATATAAGGATTAAGGCCAGTATGCGATGATTTAGGCTTGTGGTTTACACAATGGCAAAAGGTGAGCTTTTATTTTAGTTAATTACTCTCTAAACTGCAAAGCAATTCTTAAAAACCATGTCTAAGCTGGCAAACTACATTCAGAGAACTTGGAATTCATTTGATATTCATGAAACTATTGCTTTTTTCTTTATTATCCAAGATATGCTTTTTTACAATAATACTTTATAAAGGGTTTAGAAATGGCTTACTAGTGGATATTAATAATCATAAGCACAGCAAAACCATTAATAATCAGTATTGAGTGACTGAGTTTGTGACCTAAGGTACTTTAATTGATTTTAGACCTAATTAATGACAAATAATAATATTTCATAATGTGATCATCATACACCCTTTATGGGGGTAATATAATGTAAAGTGGGATCTTAAAGGGATAATAATTAAATGTATACTGGAAGAGATGTCTCTGTATATCTCTTGGGGGTGGGGCTCCCAACTGGTATCAGCTTTGGCCCTGTCAATGGAAGAATGGATTTATATTCCTGGTGATCTCACTGGCTTTGCTTTCTCTGGGTGCATAGGATAACTCACTCTCCCCCATCACCCAATGTGTGACAGTGGTATCTGCAAACTGGCATAACAGAATTGGCAGTTATTGTTTGCCTTCAGGCATGTTGGGCTGTCTGATTATATTGTTTTAGGAGGAATCACGTGCCAATTTTCACCATCCTTGCACAAGCTAGTGGTAAATGGGGACTAACTTCTACTGTTTAGTGAAAATAAATATAATCACAATCTGCACACCTGCAAACATCCCATCATCGTTATAAGAAAATATACTGGAGTTCTCAGGAGTTTAACAGTCGTTCATGTACAAGAGGTTCTATTCGGGGTGTCTTTGGGACAGATCTATTGGTTGACTCAACAGCGAGTGTCCACACAATGTGAAGGGCAGTCTTCAGGTGGTGTAAAATCAGAGTTAGGAGTTTTTGATATTATAGCAACAACATACGCCTGCATAAATGTAGACTGAAACTTGGGTAAGTTGCTTCTGTTTTACCATCATAGTAGACGATGGCTCCGACCAGCTTGTCCTTCTTTAGCATGGGGAAGAGCTCCAGGGCCTTGCTCTTACTGAGGACATAGCTGCTCTTCAGGCATTGTGAACCAGCCACCAGATCATACATCTTTATCCCAGCCCAGTAATACGGCAACTGCCACCACCTAGTCACACACAAGCGCATGATTAGGATTCAAACAGAAAATATCACGGGTTCTGTTCAGAATTAGTGGTGCACACACTGAGAGTGTTTACATACACACCAGTAATACAATCCTATTGCAGCCGTAATCTGTTTATTTCAGTGGTGTTATAAACCAACTGGATTAAAGCTGAAATCCCGGATTTTGGCTCAGTTTTTTTATGCTTATTTGTAATACATCCTGTTTTACGGTCTTGCAGTGGCTAGAAATTGCGATAGGTGTACTTGATCATCCTGCTCTGCCTTTGAGTGAACGACAGCTCAGATGGCCCGATCTGGATATTTCCCCAAATGTCGTAATACGGGGAAAGTGATCTCTCCCTGTGATCTCTATACTTTTAGCAACACAAAGACCAGAGTTTTCACATTTCCTTTCCTCAACTGACTTTAAACTAGAGTATGTAAGTACGTGGGATAATATGTCAATTTTAATTACTATTCTAAATGACCAGTGTATCTGGACAGGTCTTACGTTTATATAAAATGAATGATGGTGAAATATGGTGAAAATGTGTTGTCTGCAAGCATTTTAAATAAAACATTTAGGTCTAAAGGTTATTTTCAGATAAAGCACTGTCTCAGGCAATAAGCAAAGCGTTCTCAAGCTTTCAGTGATTTAACATTAAGACGCCTGGCTCCCATCATGACCACTGTGAGCAATTCTGACTCTGCAAGTTTCTCTCGAACTTTTCTCAACACACTTGAGCAACACAAGCATGCATTAATAAACTATTCCTAAACTATTCAAATGAATAACAATGAAAAGACATGTGAAGTTCTTATTTCATATTTGTTAAGGCACACAGGACCTTTCTGTGGACTCTGTTACAGAATTTTGGACGCATGACAGAAAAGTGATGTCATCTTGCAGTCCGTGTGTTCTGCGACCCCTCGACATCGCTCACACTATTTTAAATATCATAGCGAAGCCTAAATGCCAGGAGTAATTAGAGAGGGTGAGGGCTGGTGGGGGGATCTCCTCGCCAGCCCTGCGGAAGTTCTGGAGCTCAGGGGTAAAGGCTGAGATGGTGGTGGTGGTGATGGGGGGTCCACATGGATCCACACAGAACCATAACCCCACCTCTCTGAGTGCCCAAAGAGGTCCACGTGCCATTTCAGTGAACTTATCAGCTCATTTCAAAAAAGGAAGACCGTAAAGTCTCACCCATTACAGCTCAGTGTAACTTCATTACCCAATCCTGATTCAAGGATATCTGTAAGGATATCTCAGATTACAACCAATTACATCAGAGAACACAACTGCAGGTGGGTTGAACTAAAACTGCTGTAGGGAATCAAACCCTGCAGCTTTATGACAAATTAAAAACAAATGGCACATATTTTCTAAATGTTTGCACAATTCAGTCATTCCCACATAAACAAAGTGTCATTCAGAGTGGCCTAATGTGAAGTGGCTCAACTGGTTTTTCTTTGTAGTCCTTTTTTTTACTGCTATTTAATTTACTGCCCAAATTACTTTAAGAGACAGTGAATGCTTCAGATGTCTGGTTTTTTACCCCAGAGAAACAATGAGGAGTGAACTGTCAACAGCCCGTTCTTACTTGTAAACAGGGAGCATGATGGGTAGTGGAGCAGACAGGTGAGGAGCGATTTCCAGCAGGTTAGCACGCTCATGGAGGGCCTCTTTCACCATCATATACTACAGGACAGGAGACAAAATCAGTACAGTGCTTAACAGGAGATCACTACATACCTGCTCCAAGATAAAGGAGGTTGTGGACCACCTTTGGACTACATTAATGTCCCACCTAGAGTTTTCAAGACATTCTTCTGCAAGCCTTACACACAGTTGGCAAAGTATAGTTTGGTCCTACAGCAAGCAAATACAAATGCAGTACCCACTAACTACATAGATCAATTTTTATATATATAAACAGCCCCATATTTTTTATGTATACACACCCATTCATATATATACACACTGTGTATATACTCACACATATACATATATACATACAGTCAATGGGTGGGATATATTAGACGGCAAGTGAACAGTTAGTTCTTTAAGTTAAAGTGTTGGAAAAAATAAATGGAGAGTTGGAATAAATGGATTATAATGGGTCCCTTGTATTATGCTGACTGGGTCTTTCGCCTTTTGCTCTTCAAAATTTGTCCAAACTAGCAATAGAAGCTATGAGCCTGGACGGGTCAATTCACAAGCTAGAATTTAGCTGCACAGAAAAATTATAACCCTTTCAAAGGGCAGGTTTTTATTTGATCATAATCGATGTGTTACTGGCATTTGTTAATGAGTCGACCAATGCTCAGCTCCTGTTCGGCGCAGATCTTTGCAAACATTGCAGCAACAAGTAAAAAAGTCACAAAGATCTTTTTTTTTCTCAAAATTTCAGCATCATATTAAGGGTTAAATTGGTTTCCATCCATTGTCAAAGTGCTGTCATGATTTACAAAGATAATTATTGTAGTTATTTATTTAAATGAAAACATACGTGTGCTTTTTTTACCCAGCTGTCAAAGCCGCACTCGGAAGAGCACATGCAAATACAGGAAAAGTGTGATAGCATCATGTATCACGCAAGCGGTAAAACAAGAAGGTAATTCTCATTTATGAATAAGTAAATGTGTTACGGTGACCCTATTTGCATTTAACATCATGGGAAATCAGGTGGTGAGTTTAATCTGACAAAAGTGTATATTTGTCTATATAAACTTTCAAAAGGTGTGTGTGTGTGTAATATCATAGTGTGTTTTTATCAATTTAACAAAAGTGTTTACACCACATTTCTATTATTATGATACATACATTTGAATGTTCTGCACAATAATAAATTCTTAAAAATAAAGTTCCAAAAGTGAAATTTTTTTTATCTGTGATCCATAACAGAGCCAAAAATTCAAAAGTATGGCACTGGCCTTTGAGGCATCTTTCTTTAATAGTATATAAACAAATAAAAGTTTCTAATTGGGGCTTTGAAGTTCCTAATAAAGTCTTCTGCTCTTCTCATCTTCTGCTGTTCAAAATTTCCTTTGAAAACATTTGTTTTCGTCCCATTCTGCTGACTTTTCCGCCTCTTCCTCAGTATATATACACGCAAAATGTCAAAGTCGTGGACCGTGGCCGCCCTGCCATTCCTCTTTCTTAACATGGGGGTTAATGGGTAAAAATGGGGGCCCTTCACCTGTTCGTAATCTAGCTTCATGATGGCCTTCTGCAGATAGCGCACTCCTCCGTGAATGAGCTTGGTGCTTCTGCTGCTGGTACCCGATGAGAAATCGCTCCTTTCCACCAGTGCTGTCTTCAGATCTGACAGAGGAAGAGGAGGGGGAGGGGTTTGGGGAGGAGAGCCAGCAGGAAACAGATTAAGCATGGCACTGGCATTTCGAGCCCTCATGGCCCCAAATATTTAGACTGGGTTTGGTGTCATTTTCATACGGATTTCCCTACTATCTGTAATATGCATGAGGATGGAAAGATCAGAGCATGCATATTGCATTTGGGCAGGTTTGGCCCTATATTGCTTTCTGAAAGAAGGAGAGTGACAATAGAAGGACATTTTAACTCAAGGCCATCTGAAAAGCAAGGAAGCGATTAACCAAACCGACCTGCTTTCTTTCATAAAAACTCTAAAGGCAAACTCTACAAGACATATATATCACAATGAAGGGAAGAAGCTGATCATTCAAACTTCACAATCACCAAACTTTCAACATTAATTACTTCTGTTTGCTAAGTCTTACATTCATACATCTCAGTGTGAATTACACAGGTAGGAGTGGCTACTTGAGTGGCAGCCATCTCAACAAAAAAGTTCCATGTGCAATACATTTAACTACTAATAAATAGTATTAATAACAATTTATTAAATAAGTTGTCTTATTTTGTTAAGAAAACACTATGCACTCTTATTATAAAAGGTCATTTTTAGCACAAAATATAGCACTGAGATAAAAATAATACACAGTTTGATGAATGCAAATGTTCAAGAAGTTGTTTGTTTCCAATACAGAGAAATTAGATTTTCAGAAAAATACAGTTTTAAGGATAGGTTTCATACTTGCATTATGCCTAGCTGTAAGATCTCAGACAATTCGCACTATTTCTGTGAATATCTGTGTTTATATTCTACAGGAAATAAGCTTGTCTGTGATTGTGCCTGCTGTAGGTTAGGAGAAGATGTGCACAGATGCAAAACTAAAAAAATAAAAAAACTGAAAAAATTAAATGAGCATGCATGTAGTGAGTTGCCTTAATGGTACCTGGGGTTATTTCTTAAAAAGCTGATGATGGTTATTTGGATGGAATTAGAATCACTGAGAAATGACCTTAACCCACCTCCCCATGTAAAACGGATTAGGGCTGAAACGATTATTCGAGTAACTCGAATGATTCGACTACAAAAAATTCTTTGCCTCGAGGCTTCATTTAATTCGTCACCAAAGTCCACCTGCAGGGGGCGCGTGTGACCCGGGGAACATGCTATTTTTGCCCCAGAGAGTAGGACTTTTTTGCACTGAAGAAGAGCACACAGCTCAGATCAGGAGAAATTAAGTAAAGCCCTGCGCAGGACTATTTTTTTAATCCCGCTCCCGCAGAATTTCTGACGATTCCCACCCACTCCCGCCCGCTCTCCCCCGCTCTCCCGGTCATATATGAAAATATATTTTTAAAAACGATCAATGTTCTGTTATTGTAAGTTAGTGGCTCACACTGGTTGTGAAAAACGAAGAGAGCCATAAAGCACCTCGAGACCAGCTCCACCTACTCATTCGTGTAGTGGATGGAAAACGTGCCGAATATTGCCAACAAGAAAAAATAGGGCGGCAATATTGTTTT
>JBBJLR010000111.1:2861364-2871404 GCA_037577145.1 Brachypetersius gabonensis
TATATATAATTTATTTTTTTATTTTTTTCAAGTTTAAAAAATATTAATTACGATGCAGAATGCAGCGGAGCCAGCTCTCAGCAGGTTGGTGAAAGAGGCTCTAAAAGAGCAGGGTGCAATTTTAAAAAGGTCACTGTGTGTTTCAGGCCTCTAACTGAACAGCTGAAGCGACAGAGCGGGCGCGGGGTCTGCGGGACACGGCTGCGCTGCGGCGCCGCCAGCTCTGCGGTAAAACACTGGAACTGCCCCACCTGATCACGGCGCGTCCACGCAGGACCCACGTGTTATACGAACACGGTCACTCTCTCTCTCTCGGTTCCTTTTTGGTAATAAATGACCCACGCGCCGCCCACGAGTACGCGAATTTGAATTTGATTTGAGTTTATTTTTGTTTTTTCAATAATAACTGGTTTGTGGGTTGAACTGCGTTACTTCACAATGCCATTTGTAATTTATTCATTGATTTATATGGAACCAAAAATACTGATTCGTATCAAGTTCATTTTGCTTATAACTGACTGAATGCACCTTTTTTTCACAGCACAGCAGCATGTAGTGCTTATTTCCCTCTAAACTTAAGCCAGGGAAACTCTTGTGTAAACAGACCCATGAACGGCAGAGGCAGGACTAATTATAAACCATAAGCTTATTATAAAGGAACTGTTCCATTATCAATTGCAACAAGTTTTTTCTGGCTGCGTAAACCCTTTTTCTGTGACAATGAATGGAGTGTAGCTTTAAAATTCTTAAGGTACCTGTTGGGGGGAAAATCAATTTTACATATTTTTCCACTTAATCCACATGTAGCCAATCAGCCAAGACATGTTTGGTCTCCATGCTTTGCTTCTTTAGTCAGGAACTGGAGCTAAGAGGATAATGCCACTAACATTGCTGTGACAATATTTTAACAAACTCAAGCCACTCAAATCGCACCTAGTCAATGTGTTTTTTTCTGGTCAGTGAAAAGTATATATTAAGGTAAAAAATTTAGGTCTATAGTACATGTAGTATACTACTACTACATGTTCTGTTAGCACTTTGCAGATCAATAATTACCCACCTGTCGCACATAATTTCAGCTCCCCTTTAACCACTATAGCACTGCCACTGATACAATCTTCTCAACACAGCAGTGACACCAGCATAGCAGTGTGGTTGGAAGATTTGCTGAAGCTTTTAAACCCCTCAATTTCTCTGTTAGGCTAAAAATTCCTCCCAACACTGATCTTGTGGTCAGAAGCTGTCCATTGATGAGGGTCTAAATGATGGCAAAAGATGTAAACTCTGACTGCACACCTACCAGGTGTACTAACAAGGTAAGTGTTTTTAATGAAGTGGGTAGGTGTATGCAATTTGGCTCATTCTCCAGTACACCACTCATATTGTCAACCTCACACCAAGCTCATTTACAAAGAGAGGAGGAACTAGAAAAACCACAAAAGCCTGAAAATTCATTATACTATAATATTTTCCTGGAATTTGATTGTGAAACAGCGGTTCAGAGGCCTGTAACTGAATTACAGTCTCCAAAAGAAATGACTACCATTCCTTCCCAACTGTGTTTTGCGCTGAGATTTGATTGTGCCATCTAAACGTTCACAATCTACATTTAAGTGATCCAGTTATGGCATAAGAATCGATACTTTTGCCTTTGGTTTCTGCATTCATGATGCGACAATGGAACCATATTCTTCAGCACAAGAGACCTTCAGATAAGGTCATAGGTAGAAAAGGTCTAAAATCAAATGTAGTGGTTGTTAATAATGGTCTACAAGAACATCCTTTTTACTCTTGAAACTGGCCCTTTAGCATCTCTTGCTCTCTCTCTGTCTCTCTCAGGTGTTAGCACTCCATCCATGTATGTGACAGCTCCTCCTCCATGGCTGGGAATATGAAGTATTGATTTATATTCAGGAAAAAAGGCCTTATAAAAATGATCACATCCACGAACGGGATTAATGCGGCCCCGATCGAACCACATCCTGTTCCTCAACGCTTTAGACTGTCACCGGTGGAGCGATGCAAAAATAAAGAGATCAATATTATCTGAGAAATGTCAAATTTATTATAATTATGAGGGTGAGGGACTGGTGGCAGGACAGGCCGGTGGGATTTGGGGTTTGGAAAGGGTTTGCAGGTCTTTCTCAGAAAAACATGAGTGTGTGCATGAGAGTGTGCGTGTATGTGTGTGTGTATGCATATGTCACACACACACACTTGACCATCTGATAATGCAAGCGACACAATCTGCATCTCCATACCAAAAGCAAAGGCACACTGTGTCTTTAAAGCAAGCTCAAAGAATGCGGTCACATCTGGCTGGGTGGACCTCAAAGCCAGACCAGGGGACGTGCCATTTGCAACAGTAGAGCCTGACACACAACACACAGACCTCATGTCGAGTCACGTTTAGCACCCCATCTCCATCAATGATTCTTCTAACAATTACAAATGAACAGGGACAGTAGGGGTGCAAGTACTGACCTGGCAACAGTTTGGTTTTACACTATATGGACAAAAGTGTGTGGATTGCAAACACCCATTGCAAACAGTTGTATAGAATCAAGCACATGCAAATCTCTGTGAATACTGGCAGAAGAATGGGTTATACTGGAGAGAGACTTTGAGGGTGACACAGTCATTGCAATTTCTGCCCTGTTAGATCTGCCCCAGCCAACTGTAAGTGCTAGTATTGTGAAAGCTCAGCCACAAAGCTACAGAACACCCAAACGTACAGAGTGGAGCTGTTAAGTGCACTTCTACTCTCAACAGCTGTCCATTTTTTTGTTTGATTGAAAACAAAAAATAAATAAAATCTTGACACACCTAATGGAAAAAGGTCATTTTTAGAGGTATCTAGACAGATACAGTGAAGGTAGGTGTCCCATTTGTTAAATGTTCAGAAGCTGTACTGACAGACTTGCATAATAGGTAAACCATATTTATCAGTTATTTTGGGGTTTAACAGGGTTTTACAGATTGACCAGATTTAAAAAAAACAACACAAGTTCAGTTAAATGTCAGTGTGCTTCTCTGCTGGGTCTGAGATGGGATTACAAAGTCACATGGCCTGGAAATCACACGTCAACTGTGTATCCTGTGTCTGTGAAGGAAATCCCCTTCCATAGTTACAGTATTATTGACAAAGGCAAGGCCAAGAAAAGTACAAAACACTTAAACAACACGTGTGTTTATTTGGAGCATCTGTTACACCACTCCCCCAGAACAAATGGATAAAATGATGATTATTTATTTCTGAATACACTCTTTAGCAAAATACGTTCACTGCAGACTTGTATAGTTTTGTGGTTTTTACAGTACTGTAGACTGGTACACACAGCTTGGCCTTATTTGCTCTAAATCAGGGGTGTCAAACTCCAGGAAGGCCATGGTCCAGCACGTTTTGGTGATTTCCCTGCTCAGAAACACCTGGTTCACCTCGCCAGTTTGAGGAGGAGAACCATCAGACTGTGCTGGACTGCGGCCCTCCAGGACCAGAGTTTGACATCCCAACTCTAAATATTTTAGACCAGGGGTTCTCAACTTTCTGCAACTCAAAGTCCACTCAGCCGACCACATAAGATTCGGCTCAAAAGACAATATAAACAATGTCACATGCGGCTGGGGGAGCAAGGCACAGTGACACACTGTTTCAAAACGAAAGTCCTAAACTATGGCGGCCTCTAGCGGCCCCTGAACTTGATCAAAATAAATGCTACAAAATGTTGCCCCTCATTTATATAATTACACCTTAATAAACACTAACATGCTGAACATGCCTATTTGTGTCCATTTATGTTGGAACACTACAGTAAAAAATGTTTACATTTTATACTGATTTTCACTATATACATAACTAGCTCGCTAGTGGTTGTTTTGCCAGGCCGACAAATGACCGGAATATGCACATTTATTTGCAAATAATCTTTACAGCAATAAAATCAGGGAGGCATATTTTAAAATTCTGTTTGTATGAATGGCCCATAGCCCACATGATGAGCCAATTTTGTTAATATGACATTTGTCTCTGTAGCAGACCTACATGGGAGCTTGCACTGTGATGAATATGTGCATGTATTAAATGATTTTTTATTCCTGGCATGACAGCAGAACGTTTAATAAACGTATAGAAGATCCGCATAATAGGAATCGAACAATCGAGGTGAAAATGGCAGGGTGGACATCTTTACATTGTGGCATTAATGTATTTCAGAGCCAGGGTTTCCCACAATGCCTCTAGCCAGCCCGCATAGACGGGCATTTGCATATGACCTTTAATTCAAATGTCTGGAAAGATTGAACGGTACGGGGCTGCTGTTATTTCACAGAAAAGTGAGTAAACCCCCCCTTACCCCCAACAACCCTCAACCCCCCACTCCCACCCCAAAACATTCTAATAGCGTGATCAACTATCATATTGATGGACATTTCTATTTAGTGTTCTCTGAGGTTCACTCAGTATTCTCCTTTACTTCTAATACATGAATGACATGCCAGTGAACGTACAAGTCATGTTTTGATTGTGTTCAATTTATTACATAGTGATGCTCTCAATAGCACTTAAAGGAACAGTTTGGTGAAATATTTACACTTAGTTTAGATGTAGTCGATCAGCCAAAACATGTTTGAAGTGCCAATTTTGTGTCTTTAGTTTAGAACCTGAGCTACTAGGCCAGTAGCTACAAAAACTGGAAGTCAATAGTCACCCAAATGGTTTAAATTAAAGTACACCACTGAAATTTCACTCAATCTGCTCAAACCGCAACCAGCTTTATTTTAAGGCGGTGCAAACTGGTCAATGTGGTTTAGGACAGTATATTATACATTAACCTATAGAAATGAATGTCACCAGTACAGGCAGCAATCTTGGTTCAGATTCCTCTGTATTTGCGATATCCTGAGGCAGTTTAAGAAAACAGACCCTGTTCACTAAAGCAGCTACTATGGTTTATGAGATTGCAATGATATCCTGCTAAGAAAAAACAGCAGTATGTGTATAAGGCAATATTGTAGATGCATGTAGTAAGACTTCTATCACCAGCAATATGCTGGTGGTTACACATACTGGAGATTTCTGTCTTCCCTAGTGTTTCTTTGTATAAATGCACCACATATCTGGTTTTAAGGGGTCTATAACCTAGATTTTAGTTTTGGGTGAACTCTTAATACTTTAGTAGGCACATCAAGTATGGAAGGTTACCACTACAGCACATGTCTATTCTAAATTCAGAACTTGTTAGCTTTGGTAAAAATGTTTAATCATGGTGTGTGAAAGTGTGTGTATATCGCAACTACTCATTTTGAACAGCTTGCAAGTAGAATGACAGCTCCTATAGAATAAACTGTTTTTGTGATGTCACAAAAACCAACATGTTTACATATATCCATTTTAGCACGAATGAAATCATTAGGTGTTTTATGGAACCATCGCCACAGTCCTGAAATAAACACAAAGGTTGGAATACATGTTTGTATTTGTGTGTCTATCATTACATATGTCCCAGCTTCTCCACATAACCATTTTTAAATCATTGGATGGTTGTTTAAGTGGGCACACCCAACTCCTCTCCCATTCGTTTTTATATTGACAGACACCAGCCATCCAACAATAGCCTAAACCCACCCATCTGCGAGTGGCTACGACTGTTGGAGACAGTTAATGGTCCTTTCGCTGGCTAAATGAATCCGTCTATGCTTCACATAAATATCCATCCCATAATTCACGTGAAGAGGAGGCGGATGGTGAATGTGCTATTACCATGGATACATACAAATGAAATATGGCCGAGTGGATGCTGTTAATTACTCTCAGAGAAATTAAATGGTGGGGAATGAAGCTTTGAAATGTGAGTGGAATTTAAGTGGTCACGTTCTATAATAAGGTCATCTTTGTTAAT
The DNA here is from genome assembly GCA_037577145.1 of Brachypetersius gabonensis. Classification (NCBI taxonomy): domain Eukaryota; kingdom Metazoa; phylum Chordata; class Actinopteri; order Characiformes; family Alestidae; genus Brachypetersius; species Brachypetersius gabonensis. The sequence goes on from JBBJLR010000111.1 coordinate 2,867,262, forward strand.
AAGACCGTCTGCCAAGCGTAAACAAACAATTGACCCTTGAGAGAGAGCCTGGCGATGACTGCCAAAGCTAGATGCCGGAAAACATCCTGGTTTTTCAGAGCAGGCCAACAGGACGTTAATACCTTAAAAATTAGGGGCCTATGAAAATCCAGCTTGTGTCATACAATAGACTACATGCTGACCCAGACTCATTCTGGACCTTTCTACTTCTGGAGGTCCGAAACAAGATGGAACCGACATTTTATTCCTTTATAAATGGGAAGCATAATTGTACGTTTTTCATACTGGAGTCAAAGTCAGTTATTACAAAAATGTTGAGAATGCCAAAATAAGAGATGTTGAGCAAAACACCTGCCATGGAACATGACAATGAATAAGAGCATCTGCTCAATAGTGTCATTTTTGCATAAATGTATGTACATATTGTATATATGTACTTCCCATCATAACATAAACTCAGTGCTTCTTATGTAAGCATATTTAAACATATATTTCAGTATATTTCTGGTTTACAGACTAGGAAAACTCATTTTAGATGGTGGTGGGAGGAAGTCCTTTGGGGTGAATACTTCAGGGCTGACTGTCTAATATAGCTTTCCGAGGATTTCTTATTGAATTATAGAATCATACCACAAAAATTACATATTCAACACCAGTTTTAGTCTAAAATGCACATTCAACACCAATAACTCACATAGCTAAAGCAAATTGGAGGTGAAATAATGGAAGTTTGGGAGGAGGACCATGACTGATGCTTGTCCTACTTCAAATCTACCATCCTAGAAATGTTCACCCCTCCACCACCACACCATCTCCACCCTGTTCCCCAGTCCTCCTAAGCTTCCAGTGTTCCTTTAAAAAGGAGAGTCTGGCCTTCTAGCTCTTGCAGAAGTCACCCAGAGGTCCAGCCCAAGTTCTCAGAGCTCTCTCAAATCATACTGTCTATTCTTATATATCAGTCATACAATGATGGTATGGTGAGAAATAGTGAAGTCTGATTTAGCTATTTCATGCAATTTAAAATTAATAAATTATCCGTCTATAGAGTTTTAAGCTACAGAGAGTCTTACCTTTCCTTGCACATCCTGTAGGTGTAGGTGTGGACATTTTAAATGGTAAAAAAATTGGTAATGGAAGCAGCCACAGTAAGGTGCTAATTATCGAAGACCCAAAGTCAACATATTTCTGCTCTAAGACATATTTTTTAAACCTAGGCCAAAACAGGTACAGGATGTTTTGCACTAATGTGTATCATGCCAGATTCATGTTGACCCATGCTCACTCTGGAAGGCCATTCAGAGATGCTTCTGAGGTACATTCTAAGCTCTACTCTGCAGGCTGAGAATTAGGAAAGGGAGGCCTGTGCACTTTTGGGTCTTTGATGTCCGTATTGATTCGGCTACAAAGCAGAAAAAGCCTTATCACAGCTCAAGCAGAGGAACCCAATAAGATGCTGTAGCAAGTCCATCTGTGGCTGATAGAGGAGGGGGCAGCTTCTCATAAATCCTTACTGGTGTAAATCTAAGACTGACGAATTGACTTGTGAAATAAGAAAAAAGACAATCTGGAGCATAGAGACCTTGACATGGTCACTGTCCATTACATCAGTGTCACCTGCCAAAAGTCCAGGCTAAGGATGTTAAACGGCCGGAAAAAAAGACTACATCTTAAAAGTAAAAAGAGCTAGTAGTGGCCATGTTTAAAAAGGTTAAAGGCAATGGAGGTCTACAATGACTGCAGAATGATGACATGTTCATCAAGTAATGCTTTTTACAACTGCATTTGTCACAAAGCAGCTTTTGCCTCTCGTAATCAAGTAAAACGGGACAGAACCAAGGAAAAAATCTCTAAATGTGGAGGAAGAAACACTGACAGAGTTTTGGAATTCATCTCCTCAAGCTGAAACCAGACAGCAAAAGAGAAGAATCTAATATCACCTTAGAGATGACTAATAATATTTAAGGGACAGAACAATTCAGACTTAGAAGCTAATGAACCAACGATGTAGAGTTAATAGCTGGCAGTAGAGGGATAAGTTAGGGAGCAGCTTCTGTTGGAGTCTGTGTGATAAGTAGCTTTGTTTAGGGGAATGTAATCCACAGTTTGGAAAACAGGTGAGCAGGAAACCCAGAGGACTGTCAATCAAGCTGAGCGTATCTCAGAAAAGGATTTATTTTAATTTGTCGGCCATCAAATCTAAAGCTAAATGCAAAAAGTACCTCCAGCAGACCAAGCTATAATAGCCTAGTTATAAAAAGGGAAAGCTAAAAGGTATCACAGACGTGAGAGCACCCTGAGATATTGGTGTCCTCAAATCTACTATCAACAAACATCGGTGACCAGCATTCTGATTTACTTCAATTTCCAGTGTCCATGAAGTGCTAGATTTATTCAAAATCACCTTTTATTTAATGGGAAAGAATCAAAAGTCTAACTAAACAAGTACGTTTTCAGTCTGGATGTTGTAGATTGTGTGCAAGTCATGAACCAGATGATTATTCCAAAACTGCAGGGCTTTGTAAGAAAAGCTCTCTGTGCTGCTGAAGCTTTCAGAATTCTGGGATCTAGCAAATAGCCAGCTAATTGTAATCTAAGTAAGCATGGTGGTCCGTAATAGGAGATAAGTCCTATTACAAATTATTGTATAAATTACAATAATTTGGTAATTTTGTAAGGAACACTGGTAGCAACTGTATCCCACAAAGTTAACTTTGCTACTGATCTTTTACTTAACAAGCTCAAATGCAGTTTAATTCCTGACATCTTTCACTGTGTGATACAGGTTTAAATCTCGACTTATTTTCTAGCAATTCAGAGCTCACTGTACTGCAAAAGATAGCTAGCTGATTTACAGGCTCCATTACGCAGCATTATTATGGGAATTAAGACAAATTTTCTAGCACAAATGTTTTTTAACCCTGACGTCTTTCACTGTTTCACTGGCCACGTTTCACTGCTGTATGACTAGAGGTAGCTAGCCAACTCTCTAACTAGCCCGGTTATATAGCCTTGTTAATGTGAAATAGCAAAGGAGAAGATAAAAGAATCAAATAGAGACCCTTTCACTCTTTACATCTTTCAGAGTTTAGTTATGGTTAAAACTCTTTCTTGTATCTCTAGCTTTGCATCTAAAGGTTGCTTTGCTGCACTACTAAATGAACATGCTCGACTGAAACTGGTTGATTTGATTTTTTTCACTGGAGGGCATTGTATGCTCTTGCCTCCCACTCAATTCAAGCCCTAGTGTTCCCCATTTAAAGGTTTCTCTAGAAAACAGCCTAGAGTTGCCCACTGGGATGTAAATGAATGTTACATTCTCTGCAGTCTTCCAGCCTTCAGCTAGACTACTACCCCCTCCAGCCTCAATCTTATGGGACATTTGACTCTCACTTGGAGATCAGTCACATCACAGCACGGTCCAGAGAAAGACCGCATTCACCCCTTCCCCTGTGGCTCAGTCCCACAGGCTTACCAATAGTAATAGCTCAAAGAAATCTACATACACCATCCCATTTACCTCTCTTGCTCATATTTACACATCACTGTAAGAAAACATTATATACCCAAGTGGTAATTTCATAGAAGAAACTGTTTATGATGAAAAAAATCTAAGTATTTTATCATAATGATATTTCATTCTAAATGAATTTGAACCATTTTTGTGTGTCCCTTCACCATGACATATTCATACCATTTAAAGGGCAACTGTCATTTTCAAATTGTGTAAAAGCGTAATAAATACAAGTTTTCATTATAACACACATATAAGACAATAATAACACATCCAGTAAATCAGTTTGTGACAATGTTTTAGGGGGGTACAACAATACTGAAAGTTCATTCACTTTACAGGATTTGAAGTTCTACAAAGAAACGTATTCATTTCTCCATAATGCAAATCCAGGTGGATTTACACTACCAGTCAAAATTTTGGACATTTTTTTCTTTGTTTTTATTATTTTCTACATTGTAGATTAATATTGAAAGCAAACAAAATGATGAAGGTACACATGAAATTATGCAGTAAACAAAAAAAGAGTTGAACAAATCAGAATATGGTTTTGTAATGAGCAGTGTTGTGCAAGTTACTTCCAAACTGTAATACATTACAGATTACTTATTACTGTCATTTAAAAGTAATCC
>JBBJLR010000111.1:2912603-2925888 GCA_037577145.1 Brachypetersius gabonensis
TGTGTGTGTGTGTGTGTGTGTGTGTGTGTGTGTGTGTGTGTGTGTGTGTGTGTGTGTGTGTGTGTGTGTGTTCTAAACCCACCTCGCATGCCATAGTAGGAGAATCGCTCACAGAACTCATTCACCACAATAAAAAAAATACTGATCGGATAACCACAGCACTCCACCTGCCACACAGAAAGAGCACAAAGGCAGCTCACCTCTGTAGCCAGTACATATAGAAGTACATTATATAGTAACGACTGGGGTTTGTTTAGTTATGTTATAATGACAGGTGTATTTGTAGTTATTTTATTTTATAAAGACAGTTATATTAGGTTGTAATGACTGGATCATGTTTATTTGTTACGATATTAGATTATAATGACCGGGATATATACACTTATATTATAATGTCCGGCTACTACCACCCAGCTACAAAATGAATTTTCTTCCTTAAAGTTACTATTTGCAGATTTTGGCTATGACTGTAATAATTCAGTGTATGCCCATTTTTACCTTTGATTTGCTCTTCTTCGCCCTTCCCTGCTCTCTGTCTGCAATGCACAAATAAACATGGACATTTAAAGTCTGCTAGATCTGCCAGGTTAGTTAATGGTTCAAACATGATTAAAGTGATTAACACAATGTCAAACGTGATTAACGCAATAGCTGAATGACCACTGAGCAATAAGAATAATGTTTCAAGAGCTTTTACAGTAGATGAAAAGCCTCCAGAATAGGGATTTCAGGTGAATGAGGCCTTTAGTCCATGCTTAGTCCAAAGACTGCCAGCATAAATTAAATTCTCATTAAGGCGATGGCAATAATTAAAGAAAAAATAGAATTAAGTATCACCCCTCTCAGTTTTAATTCAGTAGTCCTTACAAAGATATATTTGCATTAAATATGACAATGCTTTTCATCATTGTGATAAATTAGGCTGCAGTACATCACAACGTGCTTTTCTTGGCATTTCCTGGGAACTGACATGCGAACACTGAACAAAAATAATTAGCATAATAAGAGCTGGGTAATTGTATGTAATGCACTGCAGCTGGAAAAACTGATTTTTACAGCACTGTTCCAACATAGCAAACCTGAGAAAAAAGAAATATTCTTTTGTGATGTAGTTTTCTTTGTCATTTCACCCGCTTTTACTTTGTATTTGTAAAAATGTTCCGTTTTTCCAGGATACCGGAATCCCATCATCATAATCAGCCCACAGACTGAACCACTTACCTGCCATGATGTCCCCCTTGTCCGGATTCATCTCTTACTCCTGTCCCAGTGAATATCCTTTAGTGCAGACCCAGGCACAGCTGCTGGTAAAAGACCTCAAGCACACACACTCACACCTCCTCAACCAGAAGCCCTTGCGCTGTGTGAACACCTGTGAGCAGGTAGCAGCGTTTTAAATAACCTGCCTTGTAAAAAAAAAAAAAAAGGAGCAGACTGTGGCCCCCTGTTTATTACCCACCAGCCTAGGACATCAGTATCTGTGTGTTTAATCATTGCAATAAATTCAGTACGGCTGATCATTAGCTCGTTAATCTGCGAACTCCGACCTGACACTTGAAAGACAAGCCAACAGTCATTAACTTGTGTCTGTTATTACATTAATAAGGCAGAGATTTTCAGCTTCACAGCATCTAATACACAGATCAGTCTATATACAGGTAACATACTCATATAGCAGGCCTCAGAGACAGAGTCACAAATCTTATGACAGAGAACCTACAGTATGACTGTAGAATCAGTGTATGAAAATGTCACCTCAGACATCGATAAAAATATACCTGGCAACAGAAGAAAGCAAGATAAAATGTAGGGACAGTATTACTATTAGTACGTAAAAGAGAAAGGCCTAAAACTCCACTGGCAGAAGGAAACCATATGCAAATAGTCTACTAGGACACTTCAACAGCACAAGTGCAAATGTTAGCTTCCTCCAGGACACTTTAATGACATTAAAAACCATGCAGCTGGTTACATACTCACATTAACCCTTCGAGGTCTAAGGCCTTTCTGGCACTTTCAGGCATTTTGCTACCGCTTTACATTTTTAAGTATTGCATCTGATGAAGCCTGTCCATGTGCAGTGGGAGCTGCCTTATTGGCAGCAGGAGCAGTGCTGAACTCTTCAGTTAGATTAGACTGTACTTCTTGTGAAAATGCAAATACATTTTATACACATGTGCTAGTCAGTCACATGGACAGCTGTTTCACTGTGAAGAGTTTGAAAATGCAACACGAAGAAAAGGCCTTTGATTGAACAGTTTCCCTTTTAAGGGATGTGCGTTTGATTTACAGGCCCTGTCCATGCAGAGAAGGTAAAACCAAATTATTGAACACCTGAACATATGAATAAAAATACTGGGGCACACCTGTTTTTCAGAGTTTGGGCTAGCACCTTACTTCCAATGAATCTTAATCTTCAGCTTTAAGGCAGTTTGCGAAACAACATTTTCTATTCTAGTGCAGAAAGCAAGGTCCATAAAGACATGTTTGGGCGAGTTTGGTGTGGAAGAACCTCATTGGCCTGCACAGTGACCTGACCTCAACCCCTTCCAGCACCTTTGGGATGAACTGGAATGGAGATTGCGAGCCAGGTCTTCTCATCCAACATCAGTGCCTGACCTCATAAATGCGAATGGGCTCGAATTCCTACAGAAATATAACTGCAAAGGGGGACCAACTCAATATTAAAGTCTATGAATTTGAATGCAAAATCATTTAACTCCCTTCTGGTATAATTGTCAGGCGTCACATCATACCAGAAGGCTGGACTGGTGTCTCTCCACTCGTCTCACTTCCTGGCCCTCGCTGAGACCTGGATCACACCGGAGAACATGGCTACTCCAACTGCCCTCTCCTCTATCTTCTCCTTCTCTCCCACTCCTCACACTACAGACAGTGGAGGGGGTACAGGTTTGCTTCTCTCAGTCTCTTCCTACTCAACATCTAATGCTTTGACTTCCACTCTGTTACCGTAACACATCCGACTAAGCTCCATATCATTGTACTTTATCGCCCATGTGGTCCTCTAGGTAAATTCATTGATGAACTGGACATTTGTTTATATAGGTTATTATGAGGATACAGAAGACAACTTTTTTGAGTTAGCAGATATCCAAAGAATTTATCCAGAGAATGTTTCAGTAAACCTATTTACTTATAGAATTACATGTACATCACATTAACAGTTCTTTACTTTTAAGTAACAATTTTCAGCAGCAATGTCTACCCCAGATTATAAACCAACGAATAAAGAAAATTCCAAATAAAGTAATAAATAAAAACAAGCCTATTATGCATTTTCCCTCAAATAACTACAGCATAATTACTCACTGATATAATGAATAACCTACACATTTTAAAAAGCCCTGTAAGATAACACTCACATTAGGATCATGGTTGGAGGTGATTCCTGACTCGATAACAGGGAGTCCCTACACCAAGCTTACTAAACCAATGACAAGGGGCACTGGTGGGGCTGTGAGTGTGTGTGCAGTGACAGGGATTGTTTGGCATCATTGGGGGCATGTGAGAGATGGGGGAGCAGAGTCAGCAACTTTCTTTCAGCGCAAACTAAAAAACAGTGTCGCATGACACTCGAAGCTCTGGATGTCTCTTCTTCCTTCTCTTGGAGGACAATAATTAGGAAGAACACTTATAAGGACCTGAATGCTTTTATGCTTGAAACAGTGAGGCACTAGGGATTAGTGATTAGAGATGAGTTCCAAGTCAAGTAAGAGCAGAGAGAGCTAATACACGCTCTTAGAATGAGAGGATAGTAAATGAAGGTAGTAAATGTCCCAGATGCTAAACAAACCTGCAGTCAAATGACAGACACATTATTAAGCGAGACAACTGAAAGTGTTGTAGGACAATCGTTTTTATTTCATTACAAAGAGAAGACCTGTAGGACATTAATATATTACATACACAAATTCAGAACTTCCATTAAATAAAAATACCCCCAGATTTCCCAAGATACAAAACAATTTACATGGACAATAAACAAAACAGGACAAGGGTATAAAAATCCTAGAGTCGGTCTCCTCAGCTCGCCTTTCCTCTTTGGCAAGAGATCATTAATAAAATAAACGCACATGGTAAGATGTATATTGCACTCCTTATCTATAGAAAACGTAGCATAATAGGACTTTCTCCTTTGATTTTAATCTTTTGTAATGAACACACAAAAACAAAGCCCATCAGGACAGATGGCTTCAAGAGGCTTGCTTGCCCGTCTCTAGGCTAAAATAGCAATCTTGCCTAAGATCACAAGCGTATGAAGCTAAACACCAAGACTCATAACATATTGCCAGGAACGAGCTCACGTCTAAAAAGAGAAATCTAATTCACTATGCATTTCTGGTTTGCGGTTATGGGACTCTTCAGCATGTATCATGCCCGTTCAGTCTTAACACAGCAGCAGAGGGAAAGACTGAGAGGGTAAGACTAGTGCCGGGACATTAATCAATAAATGTGAACACATTTTCTTAATGTTGTGTATACTATGGGTATATTGTAAATATACCAAGTGAGAAGTTTATAGGCAAGTTCTGAAAACTCTGATCTTTCATATCAGAGTTCTTGTTCATGTCTTTGTCGCTCTGGGCTGCGGTTACTCCTGTGAGATAGTGAATCTCCCAAAGCTGTTTTTCTCTCAGGAGCTTCTTCATAACTTTGTCACCATTGGTACACAACCTGTCAATTGTTCCTCATTCTCAGTGTTAAGAAATCAGTCTTTATATGGAGATTTCAGTTCGTTAACCCAGAGAAACAGCCTGGCATAAGGTTTTAATACAACAGTAACTCAGTAATCCATTAGCCAGGGAACAATACAGAATGGTGGTCACCTGTCTCATTCCGGCACCTCACAGTTTAGTGTTGGTGACTGACTCTGCTGTATTGTTCTGGCATCTTTATACCCTGTTGGTAGACTCAACAGCAAAATGAACTCATTCTTTAGAACAAAAGCAATGAAAACGAAAGAAAAGTGGGAGAACGTAAAGTGGATTTTATCATGGATAAGCAGCTGTCCCCTGAATAATGGCCATTGTGTCTGAAATGAACAAATCAAAGAGCTTCTCTCTTGCAGTTGTAACTTCTGCACATCGAACGCGGAGAAAAAAACCTGAATGAAATGTTAAACTAAGACATTGTCTTTGAGATTTGTAGAACGCCTCCAAAAGAAACAGCCAGTACTAGAAAAGTAATACTGCAGAACAGAGCTCTTATGGAAATGATAATTGATTTCATACAAGACCCTTATTTCTGTAATGTGGCCCTAAACCTGATCTGCTGCTGAAACAGTCCAGACCTCTAAAAGGCAGGCACAACGAAGACAGCATGTTCAGTATGCTGTCAGGAGGATTCCTAGGTTTCAGGTGGTTTATTTACCTTACTTTCCTTTCTTTTATTCTATTTTTATTCTCTCTTGTTTTCATCTCTCGCTGTCTGTCCTTCTGTAAGTCCTGAATGGCACCTTGATTACTGCTGTCTGCTTCAACATCCAGTCTTTGGTGATGGCAACAATCTGCAGACCTAGAGAGCAAGAAAACTCGATGGTGCTTCCTTTAAACCACTGTATCTGGGACTCATGCCACATTGGACAGACACAAAGGTAATCATCCACTCTGACTTGTCCTCACCTATAACTCAAGGAACTGTGGGCCTCTGCTGAGTCCACATCGCTGCAGAAGGCCACGTTAAGGCCCTTGTAAACTTCCCCTTTGGGCACCAAAATGAAAAACGGTACAGCCTTTGGGTCCTTGGTTGCATGCTCAGCTGTGGACTCAGCTTATTTCCCTAGCTACTGATAAGGTCAGAATGAAGGCTGGGTTTAAACATCACACAGAGGAGGCAGAGCCGGGTAGGCTGTGGAGGGCGGAGCCACTGGGTGTGCCACTAATGGCATTGAAGATGTGCAGCGAAACAGACAGGGAGCTCTTTGTTCCATTTTCGGCTGTAGAGATCTGAGGAAGAAATGAGAAGGTTCTAGACTTGTACATTGTGGAAAGTATATAAAAAAAAACTATGTAACACAAAACTGAGGTATCATTACCATCCGATCTGCACAGGTTAGCACAAAAAAAAGAAGAGAGCAGGTGTCATTGAGTGTCCACACACTTAAACTCACTCGCAGATTGATTACACTGTGAGACAAACACTGACAGCAGAGACATTTCTTATTTGTACAGATTTAAATGGAGCTGTACCTGTTCATGCGTGATGAGCGATAGCTCTCTGGTCAGGTCTCTATAACTGGCCTTCATCTCATCATGATACTCCTGCTGATCCTCTTTTATCAGTCTCTCATTCACTTCCAGGGCCTGACCACATGCCTCCACAAACTGCCTGCATACACACAGACATACAGGTTTGTTTTCATACCATGTTTGGACACTGCTGGAATTGTAAAATAATGTAAGAGTGTTTATAAGGTAAGTAAATGATGTAAGTGTAGTTTAACGCTTCCCAGGTATAATACATTCTTTATATGTATTAGTTTTTAATTTTCTACAACCATTAATGTTTGGAATTGTGAATCAAATGTGGTCAATGGTGTATAAAACAAGTGACATGCACATTTTACACAGACACACTCTCACAAATTGCAAAAGCAGCTTTTTCATGGTCGTATAAATAAACAGATATATGGAAGAATTATTTTCTAAACCTAATCATATTCTCAACTATAGGTCACCCTGTTTTCTTTATGTCTTATTTAGTCATGATCGTGATCATACTCATCATGATACAAAATACTGCGTCACGGTTTCAAACAAATAGAAAAACATACAATTTCCGGAGCAGTACCTGAAGACCTCTTTGAGCTGTTTGACTTTGTTGTCAGGATACTTCTTGGCGCAGGCATCATCAAGGAATGCTCTTGCGTAAGCCAATGGTCCAGCATTTACCTAAAGAGAGAGAAAAATTCTGATTGTACTTGGTAGGAATTCAATAATAAACTGAGAGTCTGTTTGTATGGATGATGGATGTATGTACGTGTATCTAATACACACACCTGGACACTGATGCTGCCCTGCAGTTTGAGCTGCAGGCGGATCATGTCAACATCAGTGGCTGCACAGAGAGTTTTCAGCTCTGCCACTTTACTACTCATTTCATCTATAGCCACCTCTATAGGACTCAAGTCTGTATGGTGCTGATACATCACTGCTATTCGTTTTTTCACGTAGGGAAAACAGTGAGTGGCTGAAGGAAAGAATAGAGACAAGAGACAAGGTATCAGTAAAATACTTCACAGCCAGACAGACCACAGAAAGGATGGTTGACAGGATTACATTTTTATGAGAAACAGAAAAGTTACAGAATTAATATCAATAACTGGTGTCAGAGTTGAGTTGCCCTAAGTCATGTATAGTATAGTGTAAAGTCCTTGGACAAGAAGTTACGAGCACCTAACATTGCAGCTCTGAGTAAGAGCTTTACTCTGTACCCGTAAAACGAACTCATGTTCATCAATGACGTAAAGACTGTCACCAAACCTTCCAGTCATGTGTTCTAAAATGCGAAAACTCCTTTTATCACAGCGATGAAATATATATTGAACCTTATCTTATAACTTTAAGTACAATCTGTGATTATAAAACAATAAAGATATGAGCTGCTTCCTGCTAAAGGAAAGGCTAATGGTACAAATTCAGAGCAAATTTAGACATGTGTACTGAACATTTCTCTTACAGACTGAACAAAGCGACTGTAACAGCGATTCTAAATCTGAGGGAAAACATTTTAGAAGTTGTATCACAACTTAGTGCTGAACTGCTAGACTACAAGCAGAATGTGAGACATTCTGCACTTTGATTACGAGGTGTGGTTCATTCCTTCATGATAAAGATGCTACCTGGTGAAACAAGCCTTTTAGACGCATTCTGCCCTAATCTGCACATTAAAAGGCCCAATCAGTAAGTTTATCTAAGGGCACAGATAAGCACTGCTGTAGCACATACAGGTCATATAATTATGACGCCTTGCCAAGAGGCTGAGCCTTTGATTAAGTATCAGGCTGATAACTGGTCAAAGGTTCAGGGACACTGAATTAATCAAGAAATTTGACAAAAATGTGATCTGTCAGCTTGAAAGCTTAGCTATTTTAAGGCAGTCTGCCTGTCTTTTACATTTGCAATTGACTACATTTAACAAATCCTTTACTATTTTTTCCAAATTACATATACTGACATTATAATATATCCTGGAGTGTATAAATTAAAACTATTGGCTTCCAGTAAACCTGTAAAATGTGTTATTGTGTCCTAAATGCAGTACTAACCACTTTAGGAACAGCGTTTAGACAATGGACCTTAAACAGACTCTCACAAACAAGTTTACAAGGGGGTATTATAGAAGTTTTCTTCCTCCTTAGGAGTACCACAACACACTGGTTTGATGTGAAATGTGCCATCAGAATTAAGTGTTTAGTGCCTTTAAAAGCTACCTCCTAGAGAATCATCAGCAATTACAAAACCCTGTTTGCAGGAAACCCTGTTAGCTTTGTTGTAATCGGAGGGTTCATTTCACACCGATGGTTATTAAAACAAGAGATCATGAGGCACAAGTAAAATGGCTTCAACAATGATGCAGTAACTGCACAGGGATCAGAATGAGGTCAAATAGTGGACAATCCTTCTAGTGGAATACGTCACACCACACTGCCATTAACTGCCTATTTTTACAAGAAAGGTTTTTTGGTACTACAACAGAAACAGACCCGCATGAAGCAAAATTGGCAAGTAAGCAAGATATGCTTCAAACACTTTTATTAGTCTACTGGTCACTAATTGCTACAAACACGGATTGCTGTGGATTTTCAGTCCAAGTATTAAATTGATAATTACACTTAGCCTGATGTTTCTTTCTTGTTGGACTGCTATAGCAGTGCCGAGTCGTGTTGCTTTCCTCAATGAAAATTATGACTAAATATTGTCGTCAACGAACATTTGACAAGTGACAAAAACGAAACAAGATGCAACATAAATGCTGGTCATGTGACAATAACTATAATAAAACATATAATGTAATATTGTTGACAAATTAGAACGAGACTAAATGTGGTTTACAAAATAAAAACCATGCTAAAATGCCTCTTCATTTTCGTTGACTAAAACGAGACAGTTATGTCCCAATACTTTTGTTCATTGAGAGGCCCTGTGAATTAAATCTGGAGTGGACAAAATTATTGGGACACAGGCCCATTAAATTGCCAGGGAGAAAGAAATCACACAAACACAAACACACACACACACACACACTTTCACTTACAGAGAGCATTTTGATAGGCAGTCTTTCCCATACCCATGCAAAAACAACTGAACCTTAATTGCACTGATTTGGTTGTGTAGACTATATTTTTTCAGACTTTTACCAGTTTTACAAATGTGGATTTTATCTCAATAGACACACACATTTTCGTTTTATTTCCACTTTTTAGTGGTGTGATGTTGAATTTAAATTTATGTGTGTTTTAACATGGTTGGTTGGCAAAATAAAGGTTGTAAATTCAAATCAGTCTAAAATGAATGTACAGTATTCTTGAGTCTATAAGGTAACAATAATATAATAATAAGATAACCTTGTTTAAATTGTGAAATAGTTTTGACTAAAAAAAAATTAGATTTTGTCTACTCTACTAGGTACCTATTCTATATTGACCGGGTTAAACAGAATTGCAGCTAAAAAAAGAGACTAAAATACAACTTTCACGAAAACAGTTGTGGATAATTCTGACTAAAATAATACTAAAATGCTCAGACTTTTAGTCGACTGAAACTTGACTAGACTAAAGGAGTTTGGACGTGACTAAGACTAATAAAAACTAAAATGGCAGCTTGACGCAAAGACTAGACTAAAACTAAAATTGAGACAGGCCACCAAAAACAACACAAGTGCAGAGGAAAAATCGGATGTTTTGGATTCAGGATACCAAATGCAGATACTAAATGGTCCTGACTACTGAAATAACTGTTCCAGAATCAGTTCCACTCACTGGTGAGAACAGTCCTGCGCTTGCACTGCTCGTCCACACCACCATGCCTTTTACCAGACACAGTGAAAGGTGTCTCGAAAACAAAGCGCCGTATGTTGTGGCTCCTCTCAAAGTCGGTGCGTCTCTCTTCCAGCTCTTTTTCTTCTAAGTAAGGAGTCACATGCGTCACCTGGATATAGGCAAACTTAGCCTCCAGGTCCTTAGGGTTAACCTAGGTGAGACAAAAGATAAAATCTAGATTTCATTTATTTATTAAGCCTTACAGTCACGCGTGAACACACCACAGCACAAAGTGAAATTCTGTCTCTGCATTTAACCCATTCACCAAGTGAAGCAGCGGGCTGCCGCCAACGAGGGGCGCCCGGGGAGCAGTGTGTGGGGACGGTACCTTGCTCAAGGGTACCTCAGTGGTGACACTAGTAGTTGGGATTCAAGCCCACAACCATCTGATTGCAGGGCCGATGTCCTAACAACTAGGCCACCCAGCTGCCTAGTCTTAATGGATAAAAAAGTGTTTTGTGTTCAAAGGTACATTAAACACTTCACAGGAGATGAAAGCCAAGATCAAAAAGGTCATACTGAGCAATCGATGTTGGACGTGCGTTCTCTCAAAAGAGTACATATTTGTGTATGTGGCATACTCTTCATCCTCACCCTTCCAGAGTCTTGGATCATTTTGACGTTCTCCTGGCCAAACTTGTCAGAGTAGAGTTTGAGCAGGCGTTGGGAGATCTCAGACAGGGGGGTAAATTTGGGCTCCTTATAGATGTACTCCTTTCCATCTTCATCTTCAAAGAAACCCTAAGAACAACCATGTCACACAGTCACACTGTGTGTGTGTGTGTGTGTGTGTGTGTGTGTGTGTGTGTGTGTGTGTGTGTGTGTGTGTTATGCATTAAGGAAAATAACACATCGGTCCAAAAACAAACGCAAAAGTTTTTGATTTGTTTTTGAGTTGATTAAGATCATGTTCAATCCATGCTCCTTCCACAAATACATTCATTCATAATAATTGCCAATGCACTGGACAAACGTTACAGAATGCTCCCAAAATCCATTTGACCTAATGAGAAATCCTGGCACACAAAAACCTGAATTTACCATGCACATTTTAAATAATAGCAATTTGCATCATGTAAAGGAGCTTATTCTGTATGCATCTGAATAAGATTTAAGAATAGCAAAGGCAATTAGTATGGTGATCATTTCTTTGAAGGCATCTGTTGCTGTCCTTTTCCTGTGCCTTTTTTCAATGCTCTACATTCATGTAATTCAACATGTACAGTGGGGGAAATCATTATTTGATCCGCTGCTGAATTTGTAAGAACAGTCTCTAATTTATGAGGTAGTTTAATTTTTATGGAGAGAGACAGAATTTCAACTAAAATATCAAGAAAAAACATGTTACATAAAAGTTATAAACTGATTTGCATTTCGCTGAGTGACTTTCTCCCAAGCCTTCTCTGAAACTGTGAAAATTCAACTTAAAACTTGAGATTGGCCTTGAGCAGGGAGACCTTGCGGGCACTGCAAGATATTGCATATGATGTAGTCTGCTACCAATGGTGTTCTTAGTGACTGTTGTCCCAACTGCCTTCAGATCATTAACAAGCTCCTCCTGTGTAGTTCTGGGCTGATACCTCACCTTTCTTATGATCCCCCACAGTTGTCACCATCTCACCAAGCCTGTTGCTGATGGGTTAGAGGCCTGTCTTCTAACACATTCCAGCCTCGTGCAGGTCTACATTCTTGTCCCTGACGTCCTTTGAAAGCTCTTTGGTCTTGCCCATGGTGGTGAAGAGTTTGGAACGTAAGAAACGGATTCAATGGACAGGTGTGCTTTATATAAATAATGAGTTTAGATCAGGAGTCTCTGTAATTGATAGATCACAATGACATTCAAATCAGTTTGTAACTTTTAGGTAACATGTCTTTTCTTTTGGTTGATATTCTGTCTCTCTCCACAACAATGAAACTACCTCATAAATTAGAGACTTTTGTCAGTAAAGTTGCAAATTCTGCAGGAGATCAAATAATTATTTCCCCCACTGTATGAAGCAAACATTTGCCAGTTTCTCTGACCTGGCTATGACCCTGTCCCTGTCTAACTCCACCCCCTAGACACAGGTCTAACCTGTGTGTACTTTGTATCCCCTACCTGTACTTACTGTTTCCAGCTGCTCCTACCTGGCTGTATATATTTCACCCTTTTCTCTTTTTTTCCCCTTCGTTGTTGGTATTACTGGTGATTAGCTGAAAACCTCAGTGTTTTTCTCCTGTTCTTTGGTGTTCCATTAATTCCACTGCCCTGCCTTAATTATTTACGTTCTGAATGGTCCTGTTCAATTTTCTTGTGCCCTTAATTTTTTCTTATATGAATATAAATATACATCTGTCTTTGGTGTGTGTTTAGATGTTACGACACTGTAGCAGTTAGAATCCTTGTTGCATTTTGGTCAAACCATTTTCTTATTAGGTTGAAAATGGATTTTGCAATTGTTTTCTTCTGCATGTCCTATCAAAGAGCACATCTGTAGGGCATGGAAAAGCAAACTGATGAATAATCACCATTCAACTAATGAAACAACAAAATGGAAAACAGAAATGCTTTGGAGCAACTCCAGTACTCAGTGTTTCAAAACAAATATCTAAGGAAAACACATCTAATTCATCTAGTGTCTTTGTGTATTTAAGGTTACCTCGACCTGGTGCTTCTTCATAGTTTTTTTAATGTTCACATCTAAAGCTGTCAGTCAACAAGCTGTATTGTAGCTTTCAGAAGCATTAAACACTGGGGAGTGAAAAGAGCACTTAGCTGGCACTTAACTTTTACAATATGGAACTTCTTCCAGTCATCTGACTGTAGCAAAGTGGTTCCATGGGTCATAAACCCATTACTGACTCTGTAAGCCTAATAGTCAAAGCACATGCTGAAGGGCTCACTGAAGTGTTAGTGCTTTTCATCAATGGCCACCACTAAGAAAGTTTCCATTTTAATGTGAGAGCTGAGATGACAGGACAAATGAGAGCGTAAGAAGCGGATGAAACAACTTTTAAAATTTGTGTTATATGTGTTTGATGAGGAGTGAAAGCCGTTGTCTCAAAGAGAAGATCTCTTCTCTTTAGAATAAAGCATGCGGTTGAATGTTCAATGCTATGGCCCATGAGTAAAATAGGGGTTGAAAATTAGTTAGTAAGAGACAGGGATTAAATACACACGCACACACACACACACACACACACACACACACACACACACACACACACACACACACACACACACAC
>JBBJLR010000111.1:2936545-2948868 GCA_037577145.1 Brachypetersius gabonensis
CACACACACACACACACACACACACACACACACACACACACACACACACACACACACACACACACACACTCACTCTTTCAATATTGCCAGGAAGCTCACCAGAAAACACAAAAACACACCAGTGTAGTTTCAGAGACACTTTGAAAAGAGACTGAAGACTAAAACTATTCTGCTCCAACACCACTACCCAAGCTGACCTGAAGAACGGTCACTATGAGAAAGTGAAGTGCAAATCCCCCCCCCCCACACACACACACACACTTAAACCAATAAGTGGAAAGAAAACAGACACACAATGTCTGTGTACTGCAAGTACTCTGTATGATCAAGGGAAGTAAAACACACACATGCACACACAGCTTCACTCCTTGGTCGGTGACACTCAGTGGATATCTACTTGTATGGATTTAGCAGTGATGTGTGTGTTGCTCTCAGAGAGATTGGGGGTTGACAAAAGCGAGAAATCCATGGTGACGCGTTTGGCTGCTCTGCTGATGGGGACGGAGTCCTCCGGCTCGACGGGGAGGGGCAGCACAGTGAGAGTATGTCTACGAGTGAACCTCTCTCTCTGCTGACAGGTCAGAGTGGCATAGGGTTGGAGAGGAGGGACAACATGTAATTCATTAACATATGAGTTACTATGCATTAAGGGTTGAAAGAAACAGAGGGGCAGAGAGAGAATCTACAAGAGAATGTAATGACAGTTCAATATAATGTTTCTTTCTTTATGTTTTGTTTGGAGAGATCTCATGTTCTTTCATTATGCTATTAATGTTGTGTTATCTCATGCTTGTACCATTACAACTGTCTTAGTGTAACTGAAAAGCAGTATACAAATACACTATCATTTTTACTATTCTAAAGAAAAAGAGGAAACTATATGAGGAATGGAAATGAGTTTGTACAGTTCCAAGTTCTACCTTGTCCAAAGAGCTGCTCTTCTCACAGTTCTTCTCTGGAAGGCTGTTCCCAGAGTCTGTGCTGACCAGAGAGCCGCGGGACTCTGCGTGGCGGACTGCATTGATGTTGGGCGTGGAGGTGTGGGGGGACGCTTCAGAAATAAGACAGGAGCACAAGAGGCTCATTAAATGGACAGAATCAGCTCGCTTTCAAACAGCTGCATGCACCAAACTGTCAGGAGATGAAGGGCAGGGATTTTAACCCTTTAAACCTAAAGACCCGCATGTCCATACTGCTATTCCGCATGCTCATAACATCCATATGCTAGGTGTGTGAGATTCACAGTATCTACTGAAATGGTCATTCAAAGATTTATTATTGAACAACAAGCCCATGATTTAAGTGACTGGAAAAACCAAAACAAAAATAGGATTCAAATGATATTTAAACTAAATTATTAAAGAATAATCAATAACTGCAGCCAATCATATCCTGCTTGACTTAACTACGTCCTTATAAGAATCCTGTTTGTTCAAATGTCTACAGTATATTGTGACAAAGTTTAGCCACCCATATGTTGACTGACATACTCTCACCTGTGCCAGAGATGACTCCAAATACATCTTTATGAAGGCTGCTGTCAAGGCCTCCAGCGGGTTTATGTGGGTTTGCTGTGGTGATGCTGGAGACAGGTTCTTCTTTCCCATTCTGTCAGGACAGCCAACGTTACAGTCAGAGCAGCATGTATTACTAAGCTGGTGAGATGCTTGAGGGTAAGTAAATGAGGAGAGGAATAGAAAGAAGTCTCTGTGTGTGTGCGTTTGTGTGTGTTTACAGCAGAGATGGAACTGAAGTACAGCTTGTAGGTCAAAATTACAACTTACCTGACTGGAGGACATCTCTTTCACATTGAGTCTGTGTGCATTCTCCTGAAGAAGCCCAAACAAAGGCAAGTAGAGAGTTGCTAACCTGGCTTGCTGACTCTGAAACACAAGTCACAAAATTTAGGTTGATAAGCTTAAAGCGCTGCACCAACGCTGCCAAACAACAAATCTGGCCAAGTGCTGTGATGATGCCTAACCTTAGAGTTGTAGCGATCATCAAACGTGTGTTTGATCATCAGGCTTTTGAGCACATGGATCGCTATCTGCCGGACTTCTCCGAACTCCTGCAGGGCTCCGCCCACCTCTCGCAACAGGAGCCCAACCAGAAAGTGATTCCTGCAGAAGTCGTCGGTCAGGGAGTAGTCTAGCTGTAAGTCTATAGGAAGAGAGAAGTTACGTAATTACACATTTCAGACACATTTCAATTCATTTCAATTCATCAATTAATTGAGACCATCTGATTAGGAACTGCAGCTTAAACACCAGTGGAAAAAATGATTATCTAACAAGTTATATTTACACTACTGTCCAAAAGTCAACTGGAATCAACTGCCATATTCACACTGTAATAATATAGTTACACTTTTTTAAAATCTGGCTTGAGTTTTGATCTACATTTCTTAAAAATTACGTATATTTTATCACAATTTTTTTTACTTTCCAATGCTGTACTGCATTCTAGGTCATCTCCATTGATCAGTCTTGGCATGTGTGATTACATTTTTGAATTTCTGTTTTTTTTTCCCCCATTGAACGTTCCACATCAGAAGCCTTTTACTTTCATGTTATTGAAAACAAATAATCCGGTTAGTCATTTCTTGGTGTAACTCATTTAGAAGATCACCTCACAAAAGTAAAAAAAAAACAACACCACACAAATACACTGGTGAGACATTCAACAGCATAACACCAGACATTACACAGTTGCTGTGATTATCCCACATTACAAGAACACTGAAGGGGTATGACTCAGGTTTCAACAACAAATGGGGAACACTGAACCAACACTTTGACATTAGGAAAATGAAATTATCACAAAAATGGTGAGACTGTACATCTATGTTGCATTGTCATTTGTAAACTGAGGGTAGTGTATTAAGACCACAAAGCTGCATGGTCCACTAGGACTGAACACACATTCAGTACACAGCCACAGCCACAACAGCACAGTCCAAACAGCACAGCTCACCTACACTTTTCGCATGAGTCTCCTTACTGCATGAGAGAAAAGCTAGCACAGGCAGAAAGAGAAGTGTACAGCTCAGAAAACACATACAGATACAGATAAAGCAGAGCAAGCAAGTCACAGAGAGGCGCAGGTGAACAAACAGGAGGAAATTGGCTTTTCGGGAAATCTAATTTGCCTCAGTAAACCTAATTAGTGTCAGTGAACAAAAAAGACCTGTGATTTGTTGCTAAGATCTGATGAAATTAGGCTTAAGTAACTGAAGACCTTTAGACTGTTACCTTGAAAGCGCATTATCCTGCCTTTCCCAAAGGGCATGGGCAGGTTCAAAGGGACGTAATGCTCATGGTTACAGACCACCCTCAGAAACGCAAACTTAAACTCATACAGCGTCTGCAGGAGTCAGAGAGAGTGAACAGGTACACATAAGCAAAAAGGCATCACCACATATCTTCAGTACTGTAGGTCAGAAAGCCTGACAAATTTAGCCACCTGTGCAATTTTTTTTGAAGTCATTTATATCAGCATTGGGCTTCTTTCTGCCAGCAAAAACTCAGCTGAACATTAAAATAAATGCAAACAAACAAGAAAGCAGTAAAAAGCTTCAAGATTTCTTTTTTCTAAAAAGTAGCCAATAGTTTGTGAGCTGGTTAGAAGAACACAAGTTTGGATCCAGGTTTCTGCTCGGGGCCTCCAGTCATTGGGTGAATTAATACAATTCCAAAATCAACACCTAATTTAATCTACTGCAGTAAAAAGAGCCGAACCAGGGATTTGAAGGAGCTACAAGTAAAATTAGGCTTCCATGAGGAAAGAGCTCTGGAAATGGTTAAGTGAACATTTTGCCACAAAAACACCATTTTATGTATTAATGTTGTTTGTATTTGTTGTAATGGAAGTGTTTTAACACTAACTGAACACTACTGCCCAGTAGTAAACAGCTTTTAAGTATAATTTTCTCAGGTGCCTAAGACTTTGCACAGTACTGTAATATATGAAACTATGTCAAAACAAGTAGGATTAGAAAGAGGTCGTCCCACATAGATATGTATTTTTATAGCAAACATAAACAAATGAATATACACAACATTTACAGTAATTTCTGACAAATGAGTGAAAAAGTGGTGATAAATGTGTATATAAGTGTATATGAGGGATATGTGAACTTATTATTGTTTCCTTCAGGAGGATTAGCTGCAAAACAGTTAAACCTAACCCTGCTGTTTTTTCAGCTTGATTACTGGGTTGTATTGGGTTGGTTATTTGTTGCAGCGCCACAATAATTAACAAGTTTAAAGTAATACAGGCGCTAATGCAGAGCAAAATGTAACTCTGAAATCAAGGGCAAAAAGAGGATAAATCTTCAGGGTAAATATTACGATCATGTTTCTATGAACACATACAAAGGCGATCAGGAGCATGCTCTGTATGTGAACCTGTGCTACATTTTGCCCTACATTAGGTTGTGCTCTCCCATAACACATCTACACCAATCAGCCATAACAATTAAACATAGCCTAAGCCTAATACTGTGTATTGCTAGAATAGCTCTGATTTGTTAAGGCAGAGCTCTGGTATCTTGCACTGTAAGCAGAAGGTCCTTAAAGTCCTGTAAGCTGTGAGGTGGGCCTACATGTATCAGACTAGTTTGTTCAGGACATCCCACATACGCTTGACCTGATTGAGATCTGTGGAATTTATTATGGTCCTCAGACCATTCCTACACAAAGTTTGCTCTGTGGCCACTTCCAATAGGGAATACTGTCATGAGGGATGTACTTGATCTGCACCGATGTTTAGGTAGGCTGTACAAATGAAACTACAATAAACATGAATGCCAGGCCCCAAGGTTTCCCAGCAGAACATTACTCTCCACTGGCTTTCTTCATAGTGCATCCTGTGAAATCCTGTGGTAAGTGATGCACGTGCATCCAGCTCTCTATGAAATGTAAAAAATGTGTCTAATCAGACGATGTCAAATTCCCCCTCTGTTCCATGGTCAATATTCTGACAACTTTCTAGCCGGTATGAATGTTTTCAGCTGTTTCTGCTATTGTAGCTCTTCTGTGGGTTCAACAGTTGTCCTTTCTTGGCTCCCTTTTTGGTTTAATCATGATAATTAGGCTTTTGTCAAATCCTTATGATCCTTACACCTGCTTATTCTTCCAGCTTCCAACACATGAGTTTCAAGAAGTAACTGTTCACTTATCTTCCACCCTTTGACTGGTACTATTGTCAGCTTATTCACTTCACCTGTCAATGGTTTTAATGTTGTGTTTGATTTGTGTATCTGCAAACAGAAGGGAGCTTATTACTAACACAAAATTATTTCTGTACCTTGGGGTCTCCGGGCACAAAGCAGTTAATGTAGTTGTTGATCTGTTTGAAGACAAATCCACGATCCATAAATGTGAAACAGCGCTGTTTGACAAGAGAAAGCATAAACATAAAAAAAGGTTTCAGGAAAATCGACTGCTAGCACCTCTTGGTGAGTCTTTTCATGTGACTGAATACTGATTCAATTTAATTCCTCAAGGAGAAAACATTACAGGCCAAAGATGGTAGGACTCAAGAAGCCCTTCTTAAAATGATAAAAACCCTTCATATGTTTTAGCTATAACTTGACTGAACTTATCTTTTAGCAATTCTTTTATTTCAATATCCTCAGAACAACATGTTCAGTCTGGATCCTGCAGCCCAGCAAAGGAATCCTGAAACGGCCTTACCTTAATGAAGACTGCCAGGCTGTGGTTGGCATTGCGAGCGGCATCCAGGTTGTCTTTGTATTTCTGAGTAATGTGTGGCATCAGCATGTTCACCAGAGTCTCCACAGCATGGTGGAAGGAAGCAGTAAACCGCTGGTTCCTGGACAGCTGGGGTGAAACAGTCATAGTCACACAAAGGAAAACTGCAACAAACACAAACTCAAATAAAAAAAAAAAACTGACCTGACAAACCATAAAAAGCAAAGCAAATTGCTTTAGAGTGAAAACAAAAAATATTTTTGAGCAGCTCTTAACTGAAACACTTCTAACACCTCACATTCTAAGTTAAATCAGTCAGGCAGTTTCAGTTCAGGAACTGATTTCCGTAACTAAAGTAACTGAAGAATCTCCATGTTTTCACTCACTTTGACTTTTCCGCTTTGTATTAAATGCTGGGCCATGGACTTCACTAAGGCCTCAAAGAAGTACCAGGAGTACTGAAATAAAAACCACATCACATTTCATTTGAACTAAGGCATCAAAACAGTGAAAGTGGGAAAGATTAAACGAGATGAGTACCTTGAGGAGTTTGTTGCTGGTGAGGAAATCAGTGGAAGGCTTTAAGATAGCGGTCATGGCTTTTGCTAGCTCCTCATGCACCGTCTTACTGTTAGTGGCTGAGTGGGGTTCAGTCTTAAACACATACTACACAGGAAAACAGACACAAGTGACAACAGTTCTGGTCACAATGCCAGTACATCACTAAATATCTTGCAAGTGCACTGAATTTTGGATTAAAGTATTTGAGATATCTTGGTACCTTTACATAAGATCTAAGGTAGTGTTCGAGACCCTCCTCATGACACTGGGCAACTATGTGTACCATGACTCTGTAAGAGATACAGAACTATTACATTTTCCATGTTGTTTATTTTATAAGTCTGGGTGGTAACTGCTATTCTCCTACCTGGTGGTGTTAACCGCCACATCCTCATGACTGGCCGTAGTTAGAACATGCACCAGCTGGTTCAGAATAGTAGGCAGGAAGTTAATCATCACATGTCCTTCCATGGCATGGAGACTCTGAGGAGTCATGGTTAATATATTCTCAGTAAAAACATGTCATACTTGTATACATGTCTCCATATTGCTGTCTGGTAGACTATTGTCCTTGGCGATCATTTTTGAATGCATGTCTTAAATGAGTAGAAAAATAATGATATCAATTGCTGTTATCTCTATTCATCAAGAGTGTTTACCTTTAGGTACTTGACCAGCTCTCCTTCAGCAGCTGGGGCTGATCCTGACTCCATCTTCTGGCAATGATGGAAGAAATTATGAAGATGCTGATCCTAAAAAGGAAATAACAGATACAACTAATACAATTTCTGGACAAACTAGACCTATATTTGTGCATTATGGGTCTGACGATCTAATTTCTTCTGTAGTTGATACTTTACTTGAGTGTAGACTGTGGACACTAAGTGTGTTGACACTCGGAAGAGAGAACGACCACCATCCACCCATTTCACCTCTGGACCTGAGTGCTGTATGAAAAAAAAAACAATCAGTAAAAAAAAACCAATAATACAGTAATCACATCTAAACACATGTGCAGCACAGAGTATCAAGGAACCATTTAAAGTCAATAAGGTTTAAAGTCACTTAAGTACCTGATTACATCCAACTGTAATTTTTCTCATTGGGAAGTTTAAACAAACTAATGCTGATGCACTGAAATATCATTTATACCACAGTAAGGAACTATGTTTAGTACACACACACACACACACACACAGCCTTAAATCTAACTCTAACCGCAACCTCAGTGGCCAAAAGGAAATCTGTATGCCTTTTTAGCTCATCTCTAAAAAAAGCTGAATTTTTTCTTTGTGAGGTTCAGCACAATTCAGGTATCACTATGAGAACATTCTTCATAAAGTGATAAACAAAGGGCCACACACACACACACACACACAAAAAAAAAACCCCACAAAAAACAATAACAACAAAGAACAGGTTCATACTAGACACAGTCCTTCAAGTGAAAGATAACTGTTCATCAATGCAGGCTTAATTAGATCATGTTACTAAACTGATGCCATGCCTCCATTATAAACCCCCAAGTTGGTTTAACATAAAGAGCTCAGTCATTACCTTGTTAAGCCCCTCCTGGAAGCTCAAATAGCCGGTGGGTAAATTAGACGCTACAGAAATCTGCTGCTCACTCATGATGACTCTGCCATCTTTGAGCAGAGGCAGCCAGGCAGAACCCACTGAGAGAGCGAGTGAAAAAAAGAGAGAGCGATAACTCTAGTATTCAATAATGCTTCTGATTCATTCAAATTATGACCACATTTCTAATGAAATTGTATTATGTCCTGCCAGCTGAGTTATTGAGGACAGTGCTTTGTCCCGGGCCCAAACCCTAAGCAGGCCAGCTCGCAGCCAGTTGAGGGCAGTGTGCTGTACCTGGTGTCTCAACCACATCCCGTTTCTTGGTGTTGCTGTCACAGCTGATGTGGTAAAAGGTAAAGAGCAGATGATGCTTCTCATGTAGCTGAGTGGGAAGCTCGATCTTGACCTGACACGCAGAATGCAGAATAAATATTCACTATAGTAGCCATTATGGGTGTGCAAAAGTTATAGAAAGACAATCAGAGGAAAGGCAAATATACAATTAATTGAATTGTACATTATCAATATATATGACAGGGTTATGCGATATACCACGCGTTAAATTACATCAAAGACCGAGGTTCACTTTCCTGCCCTACATGGATCTCACCTCGTCATAGAACTCTGGATTTTGCTGGTGATGCAGCACAGCTGCGTATGCATGCCTGCTGAACAGAGGTCCTCCTGGACGACTGTAAATACACTACAGGCAAACATACACATGCATAAATACACATATGCATGATCATTTAAAATCATTTAAAAGAATGTACATAAGGTATACCTTAAGTGGCTGCGCGTCCTCCTCGTCTGAATCCCTGAACTCAACACAAACTGCAATGTTCCTCGCCTGGCACAGAGAACCATATCTGTTTAGTCATGTTGGCAAGGATCAAACACTGCAGATGCTGCACTTGGCTTTGTGTGTGTTGTGCTAATCACATTGGCCATCTGGATGCTACACCATGTCAGACCCTTGGCCACTTCAGAGCTCAGGCAAAACAATAAGATGTGTCTGGACAGAATAATTAAAAACAACTAAGGTCACAGTATATTTCATTTCACATCACTGCCCAAGTGAGAAACAGGTGTGTCACCTTGGCAAAGGACTTCTGGCTGTCGTATTTGAGGTGTTTTGGGTAGACATAGAGGTGATTGTTGTAGGTGGTGAAGGGTTGTGAGCACTTAGCAATGCAGGGTACGAACTCCTCCACCTCTAGCAGAGATCCACTGCTCCGCCCGTTATTCTCATAGGGCCGCACAGGGATGTAGGAGGGAGTGACACAGTCTGATTAATCAAGAACAATGTAAATAGCAACAGTTAATACATAACATAGGATACAGGCCTGTCAAAATTATATTTGTTGAATCCCAGGAAAAATATGCACATTTGAATTCAGACGTTCAAGTGAATGTTAAAAACTTCTGTGGCACCTGACAGCTAGCTTCTTATTGTGAGGTCTGGTGCCCCTTCGACTCAGCGGAGGAGAAGCAGATCCCCGGAGTACTAGACTCTGGTGGATGCAGGGGGGTAAGTAATAAACGGGAACAGCTGGAGCTAGGAATCAGCTGATGGGAGAGCATGGTGATTGGTTGGGGAATAGGTTAAAACCCGGTCAAACCAGAACAGGGGCGTGGATTCACCAAAAGTCAGGGGTTGTAGGTCTCCGTGACAATAGACAAAATATCAAGGACCTTCAGGAAAAGGAAGGGAAAAACGTATCGCCCGGTGGATTGACCGGTGCTCTTAGGCCGGGGGACGGAAGAGTGGCACAGTGGGATCTGGGAGCGTGAATGGTACAGGAGGCGAGGCTGACCGAGTCCTCTCGAAGAGAATGGCAAAGCTGGGAAGCGTGTGGCAGGCTTCTAAGAACTGTAGTTACCCCCTGCTCTCTCTCTCTCTCTCTCTCTCTCTCTCTCTCTGCTTCCTCTGTGTCGAGCAGGACTGACAAGGCCCGTCTGACGCGGAGGGATTCCGCCCGTCACGGAAGTCTGGGACGTGACGTAGCCTCTGACGAGTCAGACAGAGGCGTCCATAGAGGGATTCCCCAGAGAAAGAAGAGAGAAGAGGCAGCAAGTTCGGCTGTGCCTCAGAGGGTTGTTTCAGTTGTGATTTTGTTGGTTTTGAGTAATAAACCTGTGTTTAAGGATTTCTGCTGCGTACTGCTATGTCTTTTTCCCCTACCGTCATGACACTTATTCATGCATCCACCTTATTATGTATTCATTTTGCTATATATGTACTGTATATATATAGCAAAAAGAATGTTTTTGTTTAAATGGAAACATATTTGAGCATTTGAAAAACAAGTAAAAGTAAATTTTCAAAGCCCTTGTAGAACAGGGATACATATCTATTTATATTAGTAACTGAACATTCACAAGAGTATTTTTTGAGGTTCTGACTATAATTATAGGAGAGATCTGCAGGTTTCATTTCTCATGCAGATTGTGGACTAATTACTTAATCAGCAATATTTTCACTTCCTATGGTTTACCACACTGGACAGATGCTGAAAAAAGACTTACTGGTGACATCAGGAGCGACACTGTCGATGGTTACGTCCAGGTTACCCAGAATGACAGGAAGCTTGGCCATTTTCTCAGGTCTGTGGATAAGTTTACATTTATGTAGACTATCAAATGATCAAAAAGAAGACAAAAAGAAAGGCACTGCCCTCCCAGGTGTGTTTTTTATGGGAAAGCAGTCATAACACATTCCTTAAAACTGTTCTGCAGCAGAATAACTCGCAGCTGCATCAACACAGTAGAGACATATTGTGCTCGGAAAGTATTTTGATGTTACAGTCCGTCAAATTAATGAGGATATTTTCTGTTGTTTACACATGGATGAGCTACTGAGGACAGTGCAGAAGGAGGCCTGACACTGAGAGACTCTGGTTACTAACTTCCTGAAGTCAGCCAGCAGCTTGAAGAGGTCTTCGTCTGATAGTTTATTGCTGTCTTGCCGGTAAATGGCGGAAAAGCGGGCACTTTTGTCCAGAGTCCCTGAGGCATCTTTAAACACGGGTCTGCGGCAAACACACAGGAAAATAATAACACTCAGTCTAAAAGCAAAATATGCACACACACACACATCCCCACACACACATCCCCACACACACATCCCAGCTGAGAAAAAAAATGCATTTCCAGACGGCGGTACCCCACCTGGCTGCCCATGCGAAAGGCATCTTGTACTGGCCCAGACGACTGCAGGCCAGCTTGGCATTCTTTAGTACCTTCTGAGCCACCTAAGAAAGAGCAGCACAACAATCAAATACATTATTTTTTAAGAAGCTCATGACGTGTTTAAAAAATGTGTTACAAGCTGCTTTTAAGGTAAATGTTTTTTGTTCCTCTTGTTCTCTTGTTCTCTTGTTCAGCTTGGCGTTGAGAGACAACTAGGACAGTGATCACTGGTCATTTTTAGTGTGAAGTTCAAAAGTGTGTTTTGCATGTGCATTTTCATTTGAGATTCAACACAATACAACAGCGTGTATGTGTTTGTGTGCATGTATGTATGTGTTGCAGATGAATGGCTGCCTTAGAGCTTCTCATCCGTTTAGTTTAGTGTGTCCATTGCTGCTTGTACCTTGGCGGAGTCCGAGCTCTTCATATAAGGCTCGGCGCAGTGTGTGATGCCCCCTTGCAGCACCTTCTCAATCCGTGCTACCAGAAAGATGTCTGGGTGCGGACATGTCACTGCAAACACACCCTGAGGAAACACCCACACATGCATATATTCATACATTACTTAACTCTGGTTAATTCCACATAAACACCATGCAAAACCTGACCAAACATACACTACGATTTGGAATAACTGTTTTTTACAAAAAGCCAAAATGTCCAATATGATGCTAGTATTCAATTAATTATTACAGAATCAAATAACAATAAATAAGACTATTAATGACTATTAACAATTAAAAATAACTGAATCAGCATGACACATGATTTTAAACTTTGGTAGTTAGTCCTACTTCGAAGAGTGGAAGTGGAGTCACCTTTGTGGGGAACTGCAGCGCACCCTCTGGCAGCCCATTGAGGTGCGTGGGCATGTGTGGAGCGTCCAGGGCTCCGTTGATCACAGTGCTGGATGGAGAGATCATGGAGCGCACTAACGGGTGATTCAAGTCTACGTGGAAATCAGCCGAGATTTTTCTGCTGTTTTGCACGTCGAATAGTGAGAGCACCACAAAGAATGGCTCGACCTGTAACAACAAGGTCCAGGGCTTCATAAATGTGTGACTGTGTGTGTGTATGTGTGTGAGAGAGAGAGAGAGAAATTGAGCATGTAATTGTCTTCACAAATGAAGTGGGCAAATTGATTGACAGCGGGAAACCAGTGGAATCACATTCTTAAATTCACACAGACACACACACACACACACACACACACACACACAAACACACACACACAGACACACACAGACACACACACAGACACACACACAGAAACACACA
>JBBJLR010000111.1:2979851-2993968 GCA_037577145.1 Brachypetersius gabonensis
TCTGTTTGTGTTCTGTTTCCACGTCAACGGATTCATGTTCTGTGTTCTGTTTTCCCACGTATTTAGGGCCTGAATTCTGTGTCTGTTCCGTCGCGGCGACATTAACGTCATTTTACTCCTGTATGCTCACAGGACTAACCGTGACAAATACTGTCAACAATATTCGTTTTTCACAGCCAGTGTGATGTAATTTACGTTAACTTACAATAACAGAACATTGATCGTTTTTTAACCTTAAAAATATATTTTCATATATGACCGGGACAGCAGGCGGGAGCGGGCGGGAGCGGGTGGGAATCAGAAATTCCACGGGAGCAGGATTTAAAAAATAGTCCCACGCAGGGCTTTACTTCATATCTCCTGCTCTGAGCTGTGTGCTCTTCTTTGGTGCAAAAAAAACGACTCCCTGCGGCAAAAATAGCATGTTCCCCGGGTCACACGCGCCCCCCAGCAGGTGGACTTTGGTGACGAATTAAACGAAACCTTTTTGTAATCAAGTCATTCGAGTTACTCGAATAATCGTTTCAGCCGTAATCGCAACACACCCCTTCCAACTCTCAGAGTTATCCTTCCCATCCAGATCCAATGCTACCACCTCTGTTAGCTTTCACCGCTAAGGGGGGCGTTCTGTGGACAATACACCTCCTAATAAAACCTTTTTTACACCGTGATTGGTGTATTTTCATGCCAATTTCCTAGGGGTAGTTATAGTCCAAAATTCGTAAGGACCGTCCGGGGAAATTATGACATTTTATTTTATAAGTTTCTATAAGCTGGCTGGTTGTGATAAAACTGCTGGGGAGTTTGTTAGTAAGAGTTTTGTTGTGTTTTGAGCGATTTTTTGTGTCGCCAGCTGGGCACAGCGTGTTTTTAGTTTTGGACAATGAAGAATTGGTTCTGAGGCGATTCCTTGGGGTCTTCTGTACAGACTGAATGCACAAGAAGCGATACTGAAGTGTTTATTGATTCATAATTCTGTGGTAAACATGAGGATGACTCCAAATAAAATGGCATCTCGAAGAGATGTACCACCCCATGGGTCAAAAATCGTGATGCGAATCGTGGGTTTAGTGTATCGTTACAGCCCTACCCAGTACTGACTGACACACAACCTGCCTGTTCCTTAAGTTAGTTTAGGTCAGCTAAACTGAGTGTGTGGGCAAGGCAGGTCAAAGAGTGATGAAGCAGTTATAACTAACCTACACAAACACTGTATGTCAGGTTAAGGACTTTGATTAACAAATATTTTAGCAGGACGACTGGAACCTTGATCTGAGCATCACTACAGCCCAGCCTGAAACACTCCATACACTTCAGTGTGAGTGGGCGGAGCTAAACCTCTGTATTCTGAATAGATGGATGTGTTATTGGCATAGTTCAGACATTTAAACAGTTTAGAACAGATAGTCTACAAAATCCTTACTAGTGCTTGCATATTACATTAATACACTATTTTAAAAAAACAACAACAAAAAAACAGGAACATTCTGCTTCCCACGGTAAGGTTAATTATTACATGGATTAAGAGTGAGACCTTACCTGCAACAGCACTCAGAAGAACCATGAGGAGCAGTCCAATCTCCAAAACAGTGATCCAGCCGTCCACCACCATGTTTCTCCCCCTTTTTCCTCTTCAAATAATAAAATGTAAACCTTTTTATGTTCAGTTCCTTTTCCAGTGGGACTCACGTAAGTCACTCCTCAAAAACCCGTGTATTTGTGTACGAAAAACAGGAGACATTTCTGAAAAAGTCTGGCTCCGTGTTCCATGGCAGAGAATAATAGGGGAGAGTATAAAATACACTGTAAGGCTGAGTTTACAGTAGTGACAGAGGAGCGGAAAAACAGTTTAACGCCGTTTACTGCTTCCTTTCTCTGTTGAGGTGCGGTTTAGTTGAATAAACTAAACATAAAAAACAAACTTTGGCGTTTGCTTTCGTCATCCTCGTCTCTGGACTTCTTCACAAAGTCTCTCTCCTCAGAGTTGCGGTTAGGAGAGGAGACACGGACCGACGCTACGTGCAGCGCTTCCCTCGCCACAAAAGGCCATTTCGTGGAGAAAACACGGACTGTTTCAACACAGACACTCCAATAACAGGCTGACCGGGTCTGTCTCTCACAAGATAATCATCATACAGACCGTATAATCCCGTATTCTGCTTATCCTTCCCTCGACAGCGGAGTCTCGACAGCAAGACCAGTGGTGGAGGTGGGGGTCAGGACTGGAAGCGCCTCGCCTTCCGCCTCGCCCGCTCGGCTCCGCTCCCTCGCTAGAGATGCTGATCCAGACAAGCCAGGTCCGGATCCCCAACGAATCGCTCTTCTCAGTCGGTTCCTTTGTGATGAATCATTTGAACCGATTCACAAGTCCCATCGAATAGACCGCTCTGAATTTAATTCATTTCATATTAAATTCCATTCAGTTCTACTTAATTAAATTCAATTAAATTCAAAGAGCTTTGCTGGCCTGACCGTGAGCATGTACAGTATTACCAAAGCATTGAAATGAAACAATAAAAGATTTAACAATTACAGAAGATAAAACAGAACTACAAATACAAGTAATAATAATAATAATATTACTGCTATTACGACGACGACTACTACTACTACTACTACTACCACACCTACTATTACTACTACTACTACTACTACTACTACTACTAATAATAATAATAATAATAATAATAATAATAATAATAATGACGATAATAAAAGAATATACCAGAAGAGAGGTAAGAACTCGAAGGATATTAAAGCATCAGTAGTGTCAATAGTAATACTTCTACTAAAGTAATAATATCAGTAGAAAAGCACTGCCAATAAAGCATGAAATAATAATAAATATAACAATAATAATATTTATTGTTATTATTATTATTGTTGTTGTTGTTGTTGTTTGTATCTTTCTGTATCTTTTGAAGCACTATGAAAATAAGGTTCAAGGCTCAAGGTTATTTATCAGCAGCTGGGTAAGATCAGACAACGTTTCTCCATGGACCACGTAGCAACATGTAGGAGGTATTGTTATTCTTATTCTTATTAAAATTCTAAAAGCAATCTTTCACAATTGGCCCAGGAACAATTGTAACGTAAATTACATTATGACTATGTGATTTCCTTTTGGTTTGGCTGCTTTGTGCCTTCCGAGGCTTTATTCATGAGTGATCACTGAACCGATTCTCCTTGTATCGGAGAAGAGAGAACTGTGCACTATATGGACTAAAGTATTGGGACACACATCTTGCTTGCTGAATTCCGGGGCCCGCCTACTTCCAGCGAAGCCATGGTTGAATGAATTGAGAGCCCTGACCTCAACTCCATCCAACACCTTTGGGATGAACTGGAATGGAGATTGTGAGCCAGACCTTCTAGTCCAAGCATCAGTGCCTGACCTCATAAATGCTGTACAGAATGAAAGGGCACAAATTCCCACAGAAACACTCCAATCTTGTGGAAAGCCTACAACTCCATATTAAATTCTAGATATTTTAATGCAATATCATTAAAGTCTTGCTGGTTTAACGGTTAGGCGTCCCAATAGTTTTGTCCACATAAAGTAATTAAACGTTGATTCGAACGCTCAGTTTAATGAAGAGACAGCTCGAACGACTCGTTTCTGTGAACGGAGTAGAGGTGATATGGCGCCTCCGAGCGGCTGAATTATAGCGTCAACACTTTAATAAGGAACTGATTGGGTGTGACGTCACAAGGGAAGGCACTCCTATCAACAGAACAGCGTTGATATTTTATTGGATTAGATATTGATTAGATTTTAGAACATCATTTGACATTCAGATGTTCTACCAGTTTACTAATCTGTTGTATTGTCAGTATAATAATGGAAATATAATAAACTTTTGTTACTCATAAATATGTACATAATTAAGTAAATGCATGCAATTGTTTTGTGTAGTGTAGTTTTTTTATATATTAAAAAATGCATAAATAAGAGCATATTTGTCTTAAAGGGAAATTACTGCAGGGTTCAGTACCTGCACTGCATACCTCTAAATGCTCCCCTCAGTACACGAAATTGCCTGATGCCTGAAATAATTTTCGTACTATTCTCCATTTTACATCAATATAAATAAAAATGGTGTAGGATCTTTGGTAATTTTGGACGGCGAATAAATAAATATTACATGTGCATTTTAAACATTGACACCACTGAAAGAAAAATAACCTCTTCATCATCTCTTTGGGGAACAAACCATTTCACATCAAAACATTCAGAATGAAGTTTGCACCTCAAAAAAACCCAACATTTATACGGAAACATAACTTTCACAAATACGTCTTCAGTTCTGCCAAACATGCACATTTTATGCAAACTACACTTTGTGCACAAAAGTATTGTGACACCTGGTCATTACGCCAGCAGGGACTTTAATGAAACGGCATTCAAATACATAGAGTTTTATACGAGTAACCTCCCCGAATGTCTTGGTCTGCTGAAGCGTTAAGATTGTCCTTCACTGGATGTAAGAGGCCTAGGCCAAAACCTGAAAACAAGGTGTGTCCCAACACTTTTGTCCATATAGGATATGTTTGCGTCCAAAATGACAGTCTGTAGTGTTGCAGCGCTACTGCATGGTGTAACCGTGGTACTACACCACAAACAGTAAACAGCAGCACGGGCCCCTGCAACAGCATCAGCACTTCAGCACAAATCCTCTGCTTGTCAAATGCCCAGCTTAGCATATGCACACACACACACACACACACACACACACACACACACACACACACACACCTAAAAGTAACCTCACTGACCTAAAAAATCGTGCCGATTAGTCAAATGTTAAAGCTTGACATACACTATATGGTCAAAAGTATTGGGACACATCTGTTTTTCAGGGTTTGGGCTAGGCCCCTACCTACTAGTGAAGGGCCATTTTAATGCTTCAACATACCAAGACATTCTGGACAGCGCCATGCTTCCAACTTTTTGGACACCGTTTAGAAAATAACCTTTTCTATTTACGCACGACTGTTCCCAGTGCGCAAAGCGAGCACCATAAAGACGTTTGATATGTTCAGTGTGGAAGAGCTTGATTTGAGATTAACTGGAACGGAGATTGCGAGCCAGAAAATCAGTGCCTGACTTCATAAATGCTCTACAGAATAAGTGGGTACAAAATCACACAGAAACTCCAAAATCTTGTGGAGTCTCTCAAGAAGTGTGGAGGCTGTTATAGGGAGACAGACTCCATATTAAAGTATATGTATTTGAATGCAACGTCATGAAAGTTCCTGTTGGTGTAATTGTCAGGCGTCACAATACTTTTGTCTATATAGAGTAATTTCTCACTAAACCTAAAACACACACACACACAGACACACATTGCTCCCAGCACAGTGCCTCTTTTACGCAGCGTCAGCCCAAAACGCAAAGCCTGTGTATTATCCCACCCGTTTTACGCCAAGCCCCGCCCCCTACTCTCTGATTGGCTGATTGGTTCAGATTTTCTTCAACAGCAGTCTGTTTATAATGATATTCCATAGTCAGTTATGGCCATTAATGTTGAACATCCATCCATCGTACATGGTCATACTTTTATTTACTTGCGTAATTATGTGTCTGATCGAATTATTGCCGGCTGATCGATCGATTAATTGAACGGCGAGCCACTTGAGAGAATGATCGACTGGCCAGTTCCATCAGTTCATCCGCAATACGGGTGCAGAATAAATAAGCGACCACCAGCTCAGCAACGCCCATAGCAACCCTCCATCTCTCTCTCTCTCTCTCTCTCTCTCTCTCTCTCTCTCTCTCTCTCCCCCCTCCTCTCTGGTGTTTTTTTCCAGCAGCTGCTGCAGCTCCACACCCGCCCCTCCACAGCCAGTCTCTGCATTATAATCGGCTTCATCAAACTCCATCTGCTGCTGCCTTCTAAAAAACACCAAAAACCCTGCACCTCCTGCCCCGCACGCTGTTGTTTATTTAATATGAACGTTTTGGCTGCATCAGCACAAGGTAAGGCATTTACATCATTACTGCTCTTGTTATGCTAATGCATGGATGGGTTTTTTGTCATTATTATTTTTGCTTTTGCCTGTTTGACTGACCCATGAGGGGGTTTGGGAAGGGAGACCTCTGGAGATGGCCCTGGCTGATGGCCGTGTTTGAGTAGGCGGCTGTGTGCGATGTGGTGCTACAGAAACGACGAGGCGGTCTCTTGTTATACGGAACCGTCCGGTCCACCTTAAAGGTGCACCAGAAAGATTCAGGGGTTCTGAAAAAACACCCAGGCTGTATAAAGCAGCTGCCGCAATATTTAAGGTGGAACGGAAAATTCATACTAGGTGTAAATATCCCGCCTCCATTACAAGCACTTGCAGCGCAGCATCATTGCCATGCACGATGCAGCGAAATACACGACATACGGACTGTTTCGGTATGTCATCATTCATGAGAGCAGAAAGCATCGTTTATTTCATTCATTTTCTGTTATTTTTCTCGTCATCCTGTAAGCAGCACGGTGGTCTGTGATTTGCATTACATGCAGTCGCCCTCAGGTACTGGTTGCCATGGCAAACAGCACGGCTGGCTGGAAATAAGCAACAGGGAGCTGAAATGTCTCTGTTATGGCTGGACAGGCAGGGCCTTTCTCATTCAGGCTCAGGACTCTGGCTCCATGTGGCGGGATGTGTTTGTGAGTGTGTGAGTAAAATGAGTCTAAGCAGAGCGGAGGGCAGCGTGGTATAGTGACTCATGCCAGAGGGACCGCACAGTGCCTGTGTGTGTCGCAGAGAGAGAGAGAGAGAGAGAGAGAGAGAGAGAGAGAGAGAGAGAGAGAGAGAGCGGTGAAGTGGCTCTTGTAAGATGCCCGTCCTGAATGAAATGGACAGGACTAAAAAGGTGAACAAAGAGATGGTCAGCAAATGCATCATCATCAACATCAACATCATCATCGTCATCATCACTATAAACATCATCATCAGTACCATCATCATCAGCATCATCATCATCAGTACCATCATCATAAACATCATCATCAGTACCATCATCATAAACATCATCATCATCATTATCATCAGTACCATCATCATCATCATGATCAGTACCATCATCATCATCATCAGTACCATCATCAGTATCAGCATCATCAGCATCAGTACCATCATCATAAACATCATCAGTACCATCATCATCATCATTATAAGTACCATCATCATCATCATAAACATCGTCATCATCATCATCATCATCTGTATCATCATCAGTACCATCATCATAAACATTATCAGTACCATCATCATCATCATTATAAGTACCATCATCATCATCATTATAAGTACCATCATCATCATAAACATCGTCATCATCATCATCATCATCTGTATCATCATCAGTACCATCATCATCATCATCATCATCAGTACCATCATCATCATCATCATCATCCGCATCATCACCACCATAATCATCATCATCATACACTTTATAGTGGACATTTGTGTCCCCCAAGGGACATGTGTGTTCCCCAATTATATGTTTGTAAAGCAATAGTTTGTAAAACAGTGTAAATCATATAAAAGTACAATGTAGTATTTATGGCCCATCCGTGTTTATTGAAGGTGCGTTTTATTCAGTTTCTTGGGCAAAATGTGTATAATTCTACCTTTTCTCAACTTTGTAAATTGAAAAAATAAATGTAAAAGTCTTGTCAGAGAGTGTGTGGAGTCAACAAATGTAACCACAACAGAAATATGGGACAATTCCGTCGCCTTACTGAAGACGTGTCCTTCACCATCTCACCACTGTGACGTTTGTGCTCTCAAGGCTCTAGTTGTAGTTTATTATTGGATAGCAAAGTCCATTTATGCCGACTCTTCTGTATTTAAGTAATGGAAATGTGAGATAATTTGATAGTTCAATACATTCATTCAACAGTTTCTTTTTATTTAGTGCAGCATGATGTTACGTACCCTTCAGTCTAGTGATCTGTCATGTGTCACCCCTAAACAAAGCTAAACAAAGGCTGCCTTTCATTCTCCATAGACAAAGTGTACTTGAGCAACTGATGCAAAGTGAGCTCAGAGAGCAAAATAGAGCAACAATCAGCTGCATATAGAGCTGCATCTCATATGTTTGACTCACACCACCTATGCCCTTTTGCTTATAGTAAACAATGCTTTTGTAGAGTAGTGCTTGTGGTTTGGTAAAGCCTTGCCTTAAGGTTGATGTTTGACATTGAAAATGGCAATATCTGTGTTTAAAAAAGCACTATATACATTAAATAAGGGCTGATTAGAATTGATTGCTGAAATAAAAGTAATTGATTTCAATAAATACATTACCCACATCACCGCCATACTGTGGTATTAGGAAATATCATGGAGGTGTCATTTGTCATTCCTGTCACAACAAACCCCCACCACTTTTCATTATTTTTTAAATTTTGAACCCCACCACCGTCTGCTCTATGTGTCTCCTGACATTTTCGAAAACATTACACTATCTGACTCTCCACAACACACAATTCCACCAACACTAAGAGGGTCAAGGTTAGTACATGCGTCCTCAGGGTTACCACATGTCTCTAAACAGCTGCAGTCACATCGTTGGACAGCTCAACATCCCACGGTTTTGTTTTCATATTCAGGAAGATAACTCACCTTTAAAATAAAATCTAGATATTATTTTTGCTAGTTTTACAAAAACACTAAAATACGATGGGGTTTAAAACACTAAAATACGA
The DNA here is from genome assembly GCA_037577145.1 of Brachypetersius gabonensis. NCBI lineage: Eukaryota > Metazoa > Chordata > Actinopteri > Characiformes > Alestidae > Brachypetersius > Brachypetersius gabonensis. Next base: position 2,988,560 of record JBBJLR010000111.1, read on the forward strand.
TGACAAGACCCAGACTACATGCTGCAGCAGCTGCTTCATCTTTTTGTGGCGGTTGACAACTTTTCAGTGTATTACCATCACGGCTTGACTCGTGGCGGTAATACAGTGCAGTTCTCAGAAAAATTTGCGTTAGACTGAATACGCAAATGCTGATCCGCATAAAACTGAGGTGTTCCTGTATAGTATACAGTATATAGTATAATGAATATGGCCCGCCAGACCTGGACATGGTTAAAGTTATGTCTACTAAAACTGTCCAGATAGTGTAGCCCTATTGCACACTGTCAGTATATTCTGCAGACCATTGCTACCATTGTTTTCACTCTTTCCTTTGTCTCTTTTTTATTTTAGCATTAGCCATACCCTATTATAGCCCTGCATCCAGCTGAAATCTGAGGCCACACCCTCACCTGGATTCACTCCCGTCAGGGAACTGGCAGCTACACGTAAGCTCCGCCCACCCCACCCTCTCAATGAGGGACAAAGCCACCCAGGTTGGTAACAGTGGGATCTCTTTATGATACTGCTTTTACATTTATGTCTGGCCAAGCTCTTTTGTCTGTGCACCCTAAGATTAACATATAGATCTTAGTGTACAATTCCAGAATAACTTTGCTGCTCTCTCTCTTTTTCTCTCTCTCTCTCGCTCCTAGACCCCCAGGGCCTGGGTAGATGAGCGGAGGAGAGGCTCCCATAAGCGATCAGCGTCCTGTGGCAGCACAGACCAGCTCAAAGAGGTAAATGAGGCAACCATAATGCTAATTATTATAATCAGACATTTTTTCAATGTATGTTTGAGATATCCTTGCTAAAAAAGTAATGCTGTTTTGTTTATCGGCCTGATGTTTGAATTTTCTGCTACATTAGTAGGTGGCAACGTGCTTATTGAATTTATTTGATGGAGAAAAAGCAATGTTATAAACCATAAGGAATGATAATGTAATGGAGGGAGTTTAGGGAAAATTGTTAAGACAATTTTTATCATTAAAGGTATTCAACACATCTTATTGATAATCAGTAGTTTTGTATGTTACATCAGAATTGTTTGGTTTTTTTTCAGTCTTTTTTTTTTTTTAATTGTTCCCATTGAGCATCAAATTATGCTTTTTGATCATATCAGGCAACCCAACAACTGCCTACATTGGGTGTTTTTGTCTCTGTAAGCAGCCTGATAGAGTTTAGCTTCCAGAGACCGCTGAAAAATGTGTTTGACCCTCATTCTGCTGCTCCATTTTTCTCCTACTCTTCATTATCCATGCTTTTTTTTTTGCTGTCCTCAGATTGCAAAATTGCGGCAGCAGCTCCAGCGCAGCAAACGCAGCAGTCGCCACCGCCGGGACAAAGACCGCAAATCGCCTTTTAATGGCAACCATGCTATTATCCAATCACAGGTAAGCATCATTTTCACCATCCAATTACAAGGCAGTGTGCGTTTGTCTGTGTGTGAGTGTGAAAGAGAGAGAGGCTGTATTAGCACCCCATAACCTGACCTTTTCGAACCTGGCCGACTGAAGTAGGCCTGATGTCTGGAGACTTGGGGAGCGCCCCAGTTTTCCAGGAAATCGTCCCAGTTACGAGACTCCTTGAGCTGAAAGAGAGGCGGTGACTGGGCGATGTCCCCACGGGATAGCAGGCTGGTTTGTTATAGGCTGGAAGATCTCAGCAGTTGTCAACACATCCGTCATAACACAAGTCCCACAGAGAGAACAGCTGCATGTGTATGCATGCCTTATGCTTGATTTTATAGTGTGCTATAAAATAATAAGCAGGCTAGGCCTCATACATACAAAGTCAGCTTAGTCAACTAGATGCATTTCCACAAGAAAATGTGAAGTGTGATTGCATGATTGCTTTGACAGCAGTGCCTGGAGACACCCAAACATTGGTTTCATGGGCAAAAGGAAATATTTGAAAATTTCTCACACCATGGACTCAAAGCATGATCTTCTGATTCAGAGGCCGGCATTTGGTGGGGGGTGTACTTGTTATGGTTAAGGACGGCTGAAAGCACACATAGCCACGATTATTTTTAATTACACCACAAACTGTGAGACACATCTCTTATAACTGACCCAGTCTGCTGTGTGTTTTGCTCAGTTTTTTTCTCTGCATTTTTGTTTCTGCATTTTTCCAACTTTCCGACCCCCTTAGCTGTGATGTCACAGGCACCGTCATAGATTTTGAAGGACTGAACAGTGATCTTTCACAAAATATTGCAAAGGGGATTCAACCACAAAAATCAATTTTTTTGCAATCAATACTCGGCTCCTAATTATCTGATTGATTAGCTGTGCGCACGCACACTGAAGGGTTCATTAAAGGACATTTTGGCCTTGTCCATATTTCAAAAACTGTAAAAGAAGAAGAGGCGCCAAATTACAACTATAATAAAAATAATAATACAAATAAAACTTTAAAACAACAGTGGCCTGTTCTGAGTACAGTGACTAGATAGGAGGTGAAAACACATTAATCTGTACAAATGTGACATTTATTGAAAGTTTTATATTCATGTTTTTGATAGAATGTCTTGTTTCAAAAAGGGACAAAAATAAACATAAGCAGACCAGTTTTTGTTATCATCAATAACTGAATTTATATATAATTGAACACAGAATTTGTATGTTCGGACAGAACCTCATATTCCCATTTAGAACAGAAAACCGCAATGTTGTATTTTTTGGGGAAAAAAATGCCTAAAAAAGCCAATTTTTATAGTGTCAACTCTAAATATGCCCCCAAACATGTTCAAAGAACACTCACTTTAATTTCATTTTAAACTCTTTTTAATGCATTACCCTTAAAGATAAGATAAAGGTAAACCTGTACTCTTAATTTAAATTCCCTGCAGAGAACTCGTAATGTCGTGGGACAAAAGTATTGGGACACCGCGACGAGGTGAGCGGTTTTTGGGGAATAACCCCTGATCTACTGGAGCTAAAAATACAAATGAGGGCTCATTGGAAATTTCTCCTGGAGATCAATCGAACTGTGGAGTTTGAAGTGTCTGAGTGTTTGCACCCTGGAGAAATCGCGCTTGGAGCACGGGTCTCAACCCTGGCTTGGAATATGATTCATCGTTGCCCAGCATTACTGTATAGTAAATTTTATTGCAACCTGGGGTTATTTTTACACTTTGTTTTAAAGGTTTGACCGACATTTTGGACAACATTTAAATCACTGAGAAACAGTCATTGGTTCTGTAGTGTGACACAGAGATAGATTGACATTTTGGTTTTCATGCCTTCTGTGTGGGTTCCAGCTCTGATTTGCAGCAGGAGCCTTTCAGTTTGCATTGTAAATATTAGGCGTCAATGTTCACAGACAGATTGTCATGCTCTCCATTAGGGGCAAGGTGGAGAGGGACAGGACAAATGAGAAGGGAAAAGGGATGAATGACTATTTAAGCGCTCATACTCAAAATAAACATTAAACGTAACAATTTTCCCCTTAGCCCAGTTGGAGATGTCTGAGGTTTGCAGTTTGCTGTAGTTTGTTTACTGTTTTTTGGACAGGTGCTAAGAGGCTAATGTAGCTACCAGCAAATGAAAGACAGACCCAGTCTATTAGTCTAGACATGCTGATGTGGATTCTAACACTGTGCTGATGTGCTCTATTAGTGCTAATGTTTTGGTTGTGTTGTTCTTTTGATTTATTCCTTTTCTTGTCTTTTCTTTCCCCTCGTCAAGTCTCAGATGCCTAAAACCATCCTGATCCCTATCCCCATCTCGAAGTCCACGCCCCCTCGCTTCCGGAACAGCATAGAAGGCCTCAACCAGGAGATTGAGCGAATCATCATACGTGACACCACAGAGCGAGACGAGGTCATCATTGTGAGTCCTTAAGCCTAAATCCTATCTAGCATATCATTGGCAAAGACTTTGTCTCCTTTAAATCATTAAAACAAAAATGTTTGCTACTAATAGCAATTTGACTTTGATAATGATTACTTAATGATTATTTTTTCCAATCCTTTTTTTTTATTACAGATCAAAAGTGGGTGTGACTTAATTAAGAACATGCATAGGGGTTTTGTTTAGAAATCCAGACTTAGGACAAGCATTATTATTGGCTTATTGATGTTGTCCAGAATCACAGCCTATGTATTAAAATGTGGTATTGAAAAGTATAGAACACTAGAGTGTAGAGTAGTTCTCAAATCAGTCCCCCCTTAAACGATCCACCAAACTAGTTTGCAACACAAGGTGACTGAACTATGTATTATTTAGTTTTCTTGCTAAACATAATAGTTTAAGACAAAATGTAAAAGAAAATCTATAATTTTTTAAAATGTTATCAGACTATGATGTTTACAAATCCAAATAAAAACAATAGCACTAATCAGAAAATGATTAAAGGGTTAATAGCAACTTTCATCAATGCATTTGACTGGTGACATTCCATGATAGGCCAAAGAGAGAGTTTTCTGATCCTTGGCTCCTTGCATCTTTAGTTAGTTTCAGTTAATATGATGCCTCTTCATTTTAGTTCGCCCATATAGTGCACAATTTGTGTTTTCTGAAATTCTGGACACATAGCTGCATCACCAATGGCTCTTTGTTAGAAATATTATTATTTACTATTGGGGTGACAGTGCCTGTATTTTAATTTCTACAAAGCGTTCATGTGATAGTTCAGGCTTATTCAGGTATTCGATTTTCGCCTATATCAGATTTGCACAAGTAATCATGCACTTAAATAACTGCTTAGGGGCGAGCATTGGGTAAAAGCGACTGAGAAATCCTGTAAATGCATATATGATACTGTATTACATTGTGTCCAAGAAAGACAGTGTATTGTTTGGAAATAGCAGAGAGCAGCACTGTCATGCGCTGCAGTTTATTCAACACTAAACTACAGCCTATAGAAACTAATTCAATGCTAAAGCATCTTACACCATAGCTTAAAGCTTCTTTTGCATTTTTTCACTACAACACCCAGTATGCTCAACCAGTCCTGACAGTCACTGAAAATTGTTAAATAAGAACAGGGAATATTATGGTCTGTATTTTTGTCTGTTTTATATAGCGCACATCACTAATATGTACAGTGGAGTCTCCTGTTTATATAGTCATAAGTGTATCTGCATATGCGTGTTTTAGCCGCAAGATGTTCCTGATGGGCACCGTGCCCCCCCGCCCCTCCCCCAGCGGAGCAGCAGCACCCGCAGCATCGACACCCAGACACCCTCAGGCGGAGGCCTAGGCAGTAACCGTAGCAACAGCAGCAGCCGGGCCGACTCAGTGTCACCTTCGTACCTTAGCATTCTGAATGACACGGTGGGGAACAGCCCACTTCCCAACGACGACACACTCAGTGAGAGCAGGGAAAGAGGTTAGACACACACACACACACACACACACACACACACACACACACACACACACACACACACACACACACACACAC
>JBBJLR010000111.1:2999003-3028338 GCA_037577145.1 Brachypetersius gabonensis
ACACACACACACACACACACACACACACACACACACACACACACACACACACACACACACACACACACAAACACGCATACACAGAGTAAAATATCTTGGGAAGAGAAAATATTTTAAATCTAATTGATCATTCTAATATTATACATTGTGAAATTGGTATAAAACAATGTTTTTTCTTATTTAATGGTTTACAAGTTATTATCACCCTTTTGGAAGAAATGTAGCCTTTTTAAAATATGTAATAAAGGTGATTTTACTTGTTTTAAAAAATAATATTTGATATTTTAATAAAGTATGAACACTTTTGTTAAATGGCAATGTTTTGTTGACCAGTTGGGGCGGGGGGGGTGATAAGGCAGTTCACTAGCCTGCCAAAGTGCTTGATTTGTTTCGCTCCTCCTGTTGGAAAAATATGGTACTGTGATTCTTCACAGTAAATGAAGCAGCTACTCACAGCACTCCAAATCAGATGTGTTGAGTACACTGTCAGTACTGCAGCCCAGTGGCACTGTGGGAGAATCATTTTGAGGGTTTGCAACCTTTGCCTTCATTACCTATGTGCAAATCACTAAGACTTTCTCTCTCCCTGTCTCTATCTCATATTCTCTCTCTCCCTGTCTCTATCTCATATTCTCTCTCTCCCTGTCTCTATCTCATATTCTCTCTCCCCCGTCTCTATCTCATATTCTCTCTCTCCCTGTCTCTATCTCATATTCTCTCTCTCCCTGTCTCTATCTCATATTCTCTCTCTCTCTCCTTCTCTCTCGCCCTGTCTCCCTTTCTCTCCCCCCCACCCTCCCCCTCTATTTTTCTCTCTCTTTCTATCTCTCTCTCACCCACACCAGTTCACTCGCGTGGGTATTTACCATTACTATAAACACACAGCAGCAGACAGACAGATAGACATCTGTACGGTGGCACACTGCAACATGAAAAAACACCCCCTCCCCCTTTCAACACACACACACACACACACACACACACAGATGTGAACACAGCGTACAGAATAGCTTACTGCGACAGACTGTAAAAGAAATGTACTCTATGACAGCATCTTATAATAAACTCATATAATGCCCATTAAATTATAACAATAATTACGTTCACCTCCTGTGTTGAGTCCTATGGTCTCATATTTGTGGACACGTGAAGATAAGAAATGGATTAAGTTTATGAATTATTCCAGCACTGCGATTTTCTCTTTGGAGATGTGTTTTTTTTCTTCTGATTTTCTGATACTAGACACAAGCTCTCTGAGCCCACCTTGAAAAAAACAGCCCACGCTATTGTTTCCACTATCTTTTTTGTTTTTATTTATGTTTTCTTTAGCATTTTGCTCTCAGCCTGGTAAGAGCACCTGTCTGGAAAACAGGAAAGCGCTGTTTTCAGAAAATGCGGGTTTTTTTTGCTTTGTTGTGACCGTGCGACAGGCGTGTCTCTCATGACAAGGGGCGGGTCAGTGGGCGTGACCTAGCAGCAGCGTGCCTTATTTAACTGAGTGGTCTCTGTCCAGCAAAAACAGCGGGAACTTAAAGAAGCATCAAGGATCACAAAGCTGGACACTGAACATGTCTTACTACGAAGTAAGTTTTTGATTAAAAACTTTTGTTTTAATGAAATGTAATTAGTTCTTGGTTAATTTGAACTTTACTGATAATAAATACTACTGATGATATTTTTATTTTTAGCTTATCTCTGGCTTTTTTGCATGTTTATTTTTTCTTTTAAAAGAAAACAGTAGAACGCAGCAGGTGAAACTGGAATAAGAGTTTATTAACGTGTCTCCAGTCTGCTGATATTCGATAGTCCATGACTTTGTGTTTAGATTACATAACTGTTACTTTTATATCTCGTGGTGTGTGAGCTGGAAACCCCACGCATCATATTGTTGCTGTTACTGTCATTATTGTTGCTTGGCTATTATTAGTGAATGGTGTTTTATTACGGGCTCATTTCACAGTTAGCCACATAGCTTAAGACAGAAGTCAAATGGGAGACAGAGGTGTTGCTTGACAGCAGTCCCAAAGTTACAGTTGGGATCTCGTTCTTGGTTTGTGAATTCCACTTTGCGTGTGAGTGGCGCGCGCGTGTGGTAAGGGGGGTTCCCCCGTGCGTGTATGTTGGGTTGTTTTCTAGGTTGCAATATTTGACTTCTCGGTGTGTGGGGGGTTTCTAGTCTGCAGTATTTACAGTGTTGTATTTTCTATCTCTCTTCTCTCAGCACATCATCTTCGATGAAAATTCTTTCCTGGATAACTCCTCGGAGGCCGAGTCCGGTTCCGGAGATCTGGGCGCGGACTTCGACGTGCCGTGCGACCGCGCGCTCAGCCACGAGCTGCAGGGACGCGTGCTGCCCGCCGTGTACGGCCTGATCTTCGCACTGGGCCTCGTGGGCAACGGCCTGGTGCTGCTGGTCATGGGCTGCCAGAGAGGCGCGCGCAGCATGACGGACCGGTACCGGCTGCACCTGTCCGTGGCAGACCTGCTGTTCGTGCTCTCGCTGCCGTTCTGGGCGGTGGACGCGGCGCGCGGCTGGCGCTTCGGCAGCTTCATGTGCGTGGCCGTGCACGCGGTGTACACGGTGAACCTGTATGGCAGCGTCCTCCTACTGGCTTTCATCAGCGTGGACCGCTACCTGGCCGTAGCGCGCGCCACCAGCAGCCGCAGCGCGCGCCGCCTGCTAGCGGAGCGCGTGGTCTACGTGGGCGCGTGGCTCCCAGCCGCGCTGCTGACCGCGCCCGACCTGGCCTTCGCCACCGTGGAGGAGGACCCGAGCGTGGCCGAAGGTGAGGGCGCGCGCGTCGTGTGCGCGCGCGTCTACCCGAGCGACTCGGCCCAAGCGTGGACCGTCGCTTTCCGACTGCAGCACGTGCTCGTGGGCTTCGCGCTGCCCGGCGCGGTGCTGCTCGCGTGCTACTGCGTGGTGGCGGCGCGCCTGGCGCGCGGACCCGCCGGCGTGGGCGCGCAGAAGAGGCGCGCGCTGCGCACCACCGTGGCGCTCGTGGCCTGTTTCTTCGCCTGCTGGATGCCCTACTGCGCCGCCATCCTCGTAGACACGCTCGTGTCGCTTGGCGTGCTCGAGCACACGTGCGAGAGGCAGCGCGCACTCGAGCGCTGGATCTGCGCCACGGAGGCGCTCGCGTACTTCCACTGCTGCCTCAACCCCATCCTGTACGCCTTCCTGGGGGCCACGTTCAAGAGGTCCGCGCGCGACGCGCTCTCCAGCGGACGCAGCTCCAGCATCAAGATCCTGCCAAAGAAGAAAGGGGGCGTGTCCACATCCACGGAGTCCGAGTCCTCCAGCTTTCACTCCAGTTAACACACACACACACACACACACGGACCTGGGACTGTTTATGAATTGTAAATAGACATATTGCACTTGCAATGGAGCTGCTGTGCAAGAAAAGACTGTTCAACAACACACACACAAAGATTCTGTACATTTTCACTTATACTGACATGGATCTAATACATGCCTGCCATGAGCTTGCTGGGTCCATACACACACACATTCAGACTGCTCGAGACTGTAAATAGATCATGGACTTTCTGTGAGAGCTGGCAGGCTGAGCCTGTAGGCCATTGAGTGGTCGTCCAACAGCCTTCATGTAAATAGCAGGACACTTCAGTATTACCAACAGGACCAAGAGAGAGAGAGAGAGAGACTTTTCCCTTTGTGCAAATGAGATATGAATGAGAAACAAATGCCTTTTAATACAGATGTCTGTTCACTGGTGGCCTTTTGCACTTATGCACCCATTGCTCTTATTTATTGTTTGAAATGTGGGGCTGAATGCATGGATGGATGAATGATTGAATGAATGGATGAACGAGTGGATGAATGAATTTTGTTGGTATTAGAGGTCTCAGAATCCGTATTCTTCCATATTAGCTGCTATTAAGCTGAAGGCCTTGGAATAAACTGCTTGAATATTTTAAAAAAGGCTCTTGGTGGTGTTTCGTTATGTCCGCTTATTGTATGTGTGAAGAGCCTTTTATGACAGATTGTAAAGTGGTACTGTCATTCATAAAAGGTTCTTCCAGTTCCAATTCCAGGGGTCCCAACAGTTGCTGAGGTGAAGTAATGTGAACATAAATAAATACTTCCTTCATGATAACTGACACTGGTTAAGGTTTTATGGAGTTTTATGACAGTTGTAATGAAATGTTGCCCTGTAAAGTGTCAGTTTGGACAATGCTGGGAAACATTACTGAAGGGTAGAATTTGTTGTTATATAATTGACACCTGCTGTAATAAGCCAGAAAAGTGTTACCCATCATTTCAAGTGCTAATATATTCTTATTGTCTATTTACAATAATTTCTTGCGAGACTAGCAGATTTGATCAACGCTTCTGAAATATGAGGCATTCTTAATATAGATTTTAATTTTTAAATGCTGGGCAATGATCCAAATTTTTAATCACGATTAATCACATGGTTTTCTGCGATTAGTAGCATAGTTATACGCAAACTTCAATAATTAATTCAAAAGTAGTGTGTTTGTCCATATAATATGGACAAATGGACAAAAGTCTCCCGACCCCCGTGAAAACCAGCCGACACGTCCAGCGCTCGCATTACTTTGGTAAAAACACTGAACTATCAAAATAAAAGGATTAAGTGTTAAGTAAATAATGCCTTAAGGGGATAATAATGCATTACCATGTTACTATTACTAAATACACTAAATAAACCTTAAAATAATTATTATAAATGACATTAGACACTAAATATGTACAGTATATGAATGTTCCTTGTGCAAGTCCAGCATTACTTGAAGTTTCCATCAGAAACATGTTGGAAGCTGCTGATGGAGTTTGAACTATCCAAATAACAGCTGGTGGCATCGAGGAGAAATCTGGAATCGAACCCATGTTCTCCTTGCCAGCTCACAAAACCTTTTTTTACAATCAGTATCAAATACAGTACAAATATTTTTTTATTTGTTTATACTAATGTTAACTTTGTTAGTAGAAAGGCTGAGGAAACTGGCATAGAAATATCACAGGCTGAGGAAACTGGCACTGTACAAGAAGCCACAATGAGTTCAGTTCTTTAGAAAACACATATAGTGGGCAACTCAAATCTGCTCTGTGATCAGTTTTCATTTTTCACTTCTCTCCAGGCCACCTGTTGTGAGCCGCTGACGTCTGACACATTCATCCTGTGAACTCAGTGGTGAGAAATCTGACAGACTGAGGCTTCCCTGAAAGCTGAGACTTATTGATGTGCACAAACACACACACACACACACACACACACACACACAAGAAACCATCCCCACAATGAGTTTCTAAAGTAGAGTAGAGAAGTCATAACTCAAACAAACACATTTTAAAAAGAAAGAAATGACGCAAAGAGGTAAAAAAAACCCCCTCTGAAATAAACACAAAGCTGTTTAAATTCATAAAACGTGTTTTGTTTTACACTAGCAACACAATAGCGGTGTAAACACACTCCCACAGACTCTATGAATAGCTTGTCAGGCATCCTTTTCCTTTTGTTGCAAGTCTACTGAGCTTGTAAAATATTAATACGCTTGAAAAGATCATATAAAGATAACAACGTTAAGCTAGAACTGAAATATAACTAGTAACAAAATAGAAACTAGCTTCTTTCCTTAAAGGGAATTACACAGATGATCTCAATTTCTGCATAATTAAATGGTAAAGGGCTGATGTTTTTCCTTTGATGTCTCACCTTTGTGTGTGTGAGTGACCTGCATTACTGTGTCATTACTGTGAATAAACCTGCACTCTGACCCACACATGCACATTTTAACATCATATAAATAATTCACATGAGCAACAAATGAACGCATTAGCAGAACAGACATTCATCACATTGTCTGCTCTGATCTGCTGGTCAAAAATGGCCATAAGGCCTTAATGCTGTAATGTGAACTTGCAGAAACTTGAGATGATGACAGAAAATGAGATGAGATGGACATGAGATGATGATAGAAAAAAAGGTAGCATGGCCAGTAAGAAGCTCAGAAACAATCAGAAAGACAGTTTTGGACATAAAATGTCCATATTTACATATTTAGTGACCGCTGGTTCTTATCTCCACCACTGTACAGAGTTGGTTGGTTTCTCTACAGTTTCACATCAACCTCTGAATTAGGCATACATTATGAAACATCTGTGTAGTTTCGGTGAACGTAAAGGTGGATCTTGGGGAGGCCTCATTGAACTGTTAACACAACCCCCCCACACTCGCACACACACACACACACACACACACACACACACACAGAAACGTTCACACCTCACACATCTGATCTTATCAGTATCTAATGCATGGAGACCTGTCATGCACCATCAGTCTTGTTATTCTCGCTCTCGCTGTCTCTCGGATTCTGTTTTTTGTTTTTCAGGCTGTCACCATGACAGAACTGTAGCAGAAGATTGGTCTATCGTAGATTCTGGATTTTGGCACTGTACTCAAACATACTCATGATGAGTCACCAGAACACGTTTTGCCTCTCTTATGCATGAATCGGGACGATTATGAAAATATGATTTTTGAGTGAATGACGTGTCAGTCTAAGGCAAGTTGACTTTGTGACTCAGAAAAGCAATTCAGTAAAAGCCTCAGGGGATATGCTCATACCTTTAATTAAAATCAAGCAGTGCGTCAATCATGCAACACATCAGCTTTTCTATTGGCAAAGACTCCATGACATGCCAGCACATCAGTAACTAACACTGCCAACGCAGATGAGCAAACAGTTTCTTTAGATGTTTCAAAAAACATCCTCACTTCAAGATTTCTGCCAAACTATATGAACATCATCATAAAACTACAGACTATATCAGAGTATAAGAAGATCCTCACAAAAATATATGATAATGTCCTTCATAAACCCACGTCAGGTGCCTTACCAAACTATGTGAAGATATTCACCAAACCATGTAAGGTTCTTCAAGAAACTAATGAGGAATCTTTTCACAGTACATAAAGATCATCACCAAACCAAATAAGCGTTCACCCAACTACAGAGACCAATGACCATCCAACTGTGTCGAGGTACTTGAGAAATTACACAAACACTCTAACAAACGACTTCAAGATCCTCAAAAATCTTGAAGACTGAACCACATCAAGATCTCCAAACACACAGAGATTCTCCCCAAACTGCACAAAATGTTCAGTAAAGCAAATCACAGCCTTTAACGAACTGCATTACAGTTCTTCAAACCAAGGAGACCTTTGAAGAAGCCACTTTCATTTGTGTGGCACGCTATTGTACATGTTAAGTTGGGTTCAGTCCCACGATAATGCACAAATAAAAATGCAGCTTTAGTTACAGCTACAAAATGTGTATATATATATATATATATAGTCTCCACAAGACTTTGATGTTTGACCAACACGAGGTGGTCCGTGTATCTCCATTTGGGTGGTATGAATGGTAAAGTCGGATCTGATTATGTTGAGACGGAAACATGACACAGTATAGATTAAAATGAACATAACAGGGCGATTTAGTTACTGCTATTGCCGCACATCTGCAGAATTGTGTGTATGTAGACCGTACACAGACCTGGGATCAAGATAAACCTTTAAACCACTGAAAAGGAGGAATGACGACATGCACTGCAGCCGCTGGGAGCGGTAGGAAACCTCAGCCCCCTGCGCTCTGCACTTCAGCGACCGCTCAGCGGGGTCATGTTTCTGAGAAGGAAGGGAAATGCGTGAGAGGCGATTCCTTTGAGAAGCAAAACCCAGGCTCAACTACAATGGAGGCTGACACCTGGCCTGGGCCGCCTCATTGAGCCGGAGTAATGGCCTCTAATGTGGAGTGTGAAAGATTAGCATGTCTCAGAGTGTTAAGTGCCTCGTCAAGCCTCGGCTCCCCCAGGAGCTGTACGAGGAGAGCGGAGAGTGTCTGGGAATGCCCTTTCAAGTGCTGAACTTTGGGTTGGCTCTTCTCTCTGATATTATTGCTATTTAACATATTTCCAATGTCTTCATCTACTCCAAATTTACACATAATGCTGTACTCATGAATCGGGCCCAAAAGTTTGTATTTATAATTTAAAGATATGACAAATCTGTTTTAAAAGCATTCATATGGCACATTATAATATGCATATACATACATTTAAAAGATTTAGTTCATTCTGTGTGCAGTTGCTGCATAAATAAACATTCTTATCATTATAAAAGATAGTGAAGGTATCAGGAGAAGATATTAGGAGAATCCTTGAAAGGAAAATACTTGGAAACCCCAGCAAAGACCATGAAATCTATCAGAACAACTGGTTTGATAATGCACAAGTAGAAAGTTCCCAGAGCCACAACTAACCATCCCCGGGCAGGTGCGCCTGGCTAGATTTCTCTCAGAGTAAATATAAGGAAGGTAAGAGAGGAGCCAGCAATTATTTGGAAAGAGCAGGATAATTTGAAAGCAGCATGAACAACAGTTACAGGGAACAGAGTTCTAACCTTCACAGGGAACAAGATTCTAATCTTTTAGTCCATCCATAAAGTTTGTAATTAGAAGAGGACAATTGTGAAAAGTTACAGTTCATCCATGTTTTTGTAGATGCAATTAATTAGGGTTAAATTTGTGAAATGCTCTGCAGTATTTATTCAGATGCAGCTAAATGCGCTCTCTCATTGTTTAGGGCTTCATGGGCTAGACTGAAGAACCAATGTGTCAGTTTATCCATCAGCATAGTATACAGTGGAATCAGTGAATCACATTCTGATTTCCGCTGGGTGGGACAGATCTCTTGAGGGAAAACAGTGTTCCAGCCCTAAACCAGTCCGAGATACGACACTGACTGAGAATAAAAGCTGTAGCCTAACCAGTGGGTTTCTGTCAAACAGTAAACATTGGCTAATGGACTGAGGTCACGGAGGGTAAAAAACATGTTGGACATGGAAAACATGAAACACCTTACGAGTGTCAGATGTGCAGCGTTCTTATCTTAGTGCTTAAATACTATTAGACTTCATTAGGGGAGTTGGCAGAAACGACCATTATAATAGAGGTGTTCATTTTCCTTCTTTTCCTTGTCTTGATATTTGTGGCACAAACTGAAGGTCTCTAATAGCTTGCAACGGATGACAGGTCTACAGCAGGGGTGTCCAAGGGTCGGTATACCAGTTTCATACACTGTAAAATGTACTCAAGGGTCAACTTTAGCCAGAAGGACACACTTTGACCTGGTCTACTGAGAATTTAGTGGTATAGTCCACCTCTATTCAGCTGTGTATGTTTCTGTCTATCGAATGGCCCACACAACCAGCAGATTTTGCCCTCTCCACTGTGGCCTGCGTGTGTTTTTCCACTTATGGGCTGCTAAAGGGTTAGAGGCTAAAGCTATTGACATCCACATAGCAGGAAGCAGCCCATGTCAGGGGCCATTAGTGGCCAGTCCCAGTTCCGGCTGCTGCGACCCGAGCAGGCCAAGAGGCACCCCACGACCCCAGCGCCCCTTCCCCATCACACTGTGTGTTTACTCAAAGGGGTGGGGGCCCGCAAGGCCAGCCCAGGCCAAGATTATTCACAAATGTTGAACTGTTTGTGGGGGGCACTGAGCAGAAGCCACACAAATGCGACTGAATTGTAAGCAATTTAGCACATGTGGCTCAGAGTAGAGCAAAACTAAGCAGCCTGCTCAGTCTAAACACAGCGGTCTGCCTCTTACAGTTACATAAACCACACACGCAGTAGCATAAACCCAACACACTCCCACACATATGCGGTTTAGCCCCCTGCCTGGGGCTCATTTGTGCGATTAATGTGTGTGTTATTTTAGGGGAAGTATCTGTTAGGGAGAATGTTTCCTGCTGCAGGGTCCATAGGGACAACAGCCTGAGCTGTGAAAACATTTAGGGAGTCTAATTCTAACCCATTTCCCATCGCTCATTGTGTGACAACACTGCTTCACTACAGCAAACAGTGTACAATAGCTAACAGCACATAAACATACTGACGGCCCAATGGCAGACCATTACACAGCAGTCAGTGGGGCACTTTTACAAGGACATATTCAAGAGCCATTTGATATGTGAAACATGAAAATGCAAAGATATAGCGGTAATGAATACGGATGTATGGTCCGTTCATAAAAATATTTTGCTTGCAGGCATATTGGGAGTCCAAATGATTGTTAAACCACTTTATAATAAGACTATGCTGGAGTTTTTAAACACTGTTGGTCCAGTTTGTAAAGTTACTGATGGCAGTTTTAACATTTTAACAGCATGGATGAATGTATATCTGTATGTATATACATGCTCCTAATTAAATATATAAAACGTTATTCTTCCCAAAATACTTTTTTAAATACTTTTTGATGTCTAGTTTTTAACATTTTAAACTACACTGCTCAGGTTTAGATTCATAATTTAAAATACAACTCATTCGCAAAAGGAAAGGAAAGAAGAGGAAACGGCTCTAACACACTCTTTCACTGGAGGGTCTCATTTAAACAACAGTATGACACATCTAAACCACAACCAAAGCAAAAGGGGGTTTTGAAAGTCCCTAATTTTTGTGCTTTGTTAACTTCTCGCATCTATAGGTGCTCATTTTCTGTCTTGCTTTCGATATCTGTTCTGCTGGATTTTTGTGTAAGTCAGTATTTTAGGGTGTTTAAGTGTGTGTGTGTGTGTTTGTGTGGAGGGGGAGTGCGGCTGTGCGGTTTAATTTACACTCTTCCATGACAAAAGATTCGAAAGTGACGGTTTTATTGCCGGGCTGCTCTGTGTGTGTTTGGTCGCTGGGACACAAAACCATTTGGTTGAAGGTAAAAGTCGGCAGTCTGGAGGCCGATCCGGCAATAAAAAACAAATCCGACCTCCAGCTAGGGCTGCACTCTTTAATCACCAAAGTTAAAAACCACAACATTCACATGCCTTCCTTCACATTTACTGTAAGCCCCTGGGCGGGCTTATCATTTCCAGAAGTCATCAGAGCCTCTATATCAGTGCTGGCAGATTGGGTTCCTTGTGCTTTTCTGCTTTCTGTCGGCTTCTCTGGAGGTCTGCTGGACCCGCCCTTCCACTGCCAGTGGGACAGAAAGGTTTGTGAATTAAGTGTTTGGGTTCAGGGGGCCAAGCTCTGCCCACTTCAGCTCAGACAATCAGTCCAAGACATGAGATTAGACGGGACACGGGTCTGTTTTGGTCATCCCAGTGGGAATGTAATTAACTGTACATTAACTGTACAAGAAAAAGGGAGATAGAAAGAGTAAGCGAGCGAGAGAGAGAGAGAGAGGGAGAGAGAGACAGAGAAAGAGTAAGAAATATAGAAAGGGAATGAGAGAGAATAAGTGAGAAAGAACAGAGAGGAGAGTGAAACAGAAAGAGATACCAGAGGAAAGGGACATAGAGACACTGAGAGAGACAATAGGGATGTGAGAGAGGGAGAGCACGAGAAAGAAAGAGGGAGAGAAATAGATATAGGGGGATTGGAACACAGAAAGAAAGAGAGAGAGAGACAGAAAGAGAGATGGAAAGAAATTGACAGATTGTGAGTTGAAAAAGAAAGAGAGAAAGAAACACAAGGAGAAACAGAAGACTGAGGAAGAAAGAGAAAAGGGTGAGTGGGAGCGAGAGAGATGAAGAGAAACGAAAGAGAGAGAAAAATAGAGAGATGGGAAAAAAAGGAAGAGACAAAAAGAGAGAAACAGAGAAGGAGGAGAGAGAAACAAAAAGAGATGGTAAAGGGAAAGAGAAACGAGTGAATGAGGGAAGGGAGAGAGAAACAGAAGAAGGAGGGAGTATAAGAGAGACAGAGAGAAAGTATGTGTGAAAAGAGAGAGAGGGAGAAAGAAAAAAGAAGGGAGAGAGAAAGAAAGAGAGAAATAGAGAGAGATAGACAACAAAAGAAAGAAGAGATGGTCAGAGCAAGAGAAAGAGTGGCAAGAAGGAGAGAGAAAGAAAAAAGAAGAGACAGAAAGAGTGAGAAAGGCAGAAAGAGTGAGAAAGGCAGAGAGAGAAACAGAACGAGCGAGAGAATGCAGACCTTATCTTCTGCAGCAGAAGTCACACCCTGCATATTTACGCTGGCGGCAGTTCTGTCGTCAGTCCGGCAGCTCTTTAGCCTGATTAGCCTTGATTAGCGCTTGTTTAGCTGGAGATGAAAAGGCCGCAATTGGCTTTTGTTCACTTTTTCACCGAGAGAATCTGATCCGCTCTGCCACAGGCCAAGGCTCCAGAATCTGCTAATCTGCTTTTGTCTTCTTAGCTCAACACCTTACACCCAGATTAGTCATCAGACCCCAGACTCGGACCCCAGGCAGGAGCCTCGAAATCTGATCTGGTTGGTCTACATTTGTGCAGTGGAAGGTGGAGGGGTAGGCTGGACATAAAAAAAACACAAGATGAATGTAGGTATGTGTGTGGAAAACAATTATTTAAAATAATAAAAAAAATTTACTTCATTCATATGTGTACGCAAGTCACATAAGGTCAAAATGATTAGCCCAAGATATTAGCAAACCTTCATAGGAGAAGAAATTTAATTAAATTGAATTTCATCGATTAACCCTGATAACCTTTAATGTCCTCAAAGTTAAAAAAAAAACTGTTTTCAAATATTATCATTATTATTATCATCATTTGTAGTAGTAGTATAGGTGTTTTTATTGTAATAATGATTGTGATTATTTTGTTGTTATTATTGTTAACATTAAAATAATAATTGCACATGTGTAAAGGAAAAAATCAAATGTGTTTGAAAATCAACAAAACATACAGTTTGACCAGGGATGCCTAAATATTTGCCCAACACTGCCTATGAGTGAGTTCAGCCTGTTTTAGAGTGAGAATACTCAGATGTTCTTAGTGAAAAAACATTCACACACATGCACACACACACACACACACAGTGCTGACGGATGGGCAGGTGCTCGGGCACCTGTTGTCATGACAGCAGCTTTGCTTACACCTGCAGACCAACTCATGTCCCCGTCATTTCCTCTGGGACACACACACACTCACACACAGAAAAAACACATTTCCTCAACGCACATACCCTCACTGTCACACAACTGCCTGTTCGCATGTAAACATTCTGATGTATTTCCTCTGTCTGCTCAGAAACACACACACACTACTTGTAAGGTTGGTTTTAATGGTGGCTATTAAAAACAGCTGTACTTTATGCTCTGTGAACTTTTTGTAACTAATGGAGCAATAGAACTTTTCTACATGAGCTGACATTAAAGTTGAGAATGTGTTTTGTCCTACTCCGATGAAGCAATATAAAGCAACAGCAATATATCAACAGTAAAGTCCCCCAGGGTCACAAAAACTCAATTTTTATTCCCTAATGGGACATTTTTCCAAGTGAAATGGGACGTTTGGATTATAATAAATGTTACAATAAATGTGAAGGAATTTGTGTGTGGGACCTGATTTCATTCGTCATGATTTGATTGTAATGTGAAAAGTTGACATTGGAAAAGGACAATAGACCCGGATGATCTGGTGAAACGGTTGCCATCTTTCCAAAAGGTTTTTAATGTTTTCGTCCTTCAGTACAATATGTGTCTCGATTCAACCATTTTTCAATATAGTACAAACGTTCCGTTATGTATGTATATATACAGTAATCCCCTGTTTTTCGCGGGGTTACATTCCAAGAGCACACGCTTATAGTGTAAAACCGTGTTGTTGAGTTTTGATAACAAGAAATGCCTAAAAAATGCCTATTTTCATAGTGTAAACCCTAAATATGCCCCCAAATGTGCTCTCAGAACACTTTAATTTTATTTTAAACTCAGTTTAATGCATTAACCTCAAAGAAAATGTAAAGGTAAACCTGTATTCCCTGCCCTGATATACTCGGAAGGTAAAAAGTATTGGGACACCGTGGCGAGGTGAACTGTTTTAGGGGAATAACCCCTGATCTACTGGGGCTAAATGAGGGCTCGTTGGAAAGATCTTCTGGCGATCAGCCGAACTGTGGAGTTTGAAGCATCTGAGTGCTTGCACCGCGGAGAAATCGCACTTGAAAAAAAGCTGGGGATGTTTGCAGGGATTTCCGTGTAAAACTATGAGTCCGGTTCTCAAAACAAATCTCCTGATCCGTGTACAACTGGGGGATTACTGTACATTACAATACAAGACGATGCGTTTTATTGCTAATGGCTACCATATACAGCCGAAATGGAAACCCCTACAAACACTCTGGCACATATACATCTTTTTACTGCACTGCACTGATAAGATCCAACCTCATGCATTTGTGTCTCCAGCAAGTTGGACTGAAACCCCATTACTATGTTATGTGGGATATGCAAATCTGCCACCAATTGCCTCTGTTGCATTGTTTTCTGTTCTGTTCAAAGAATGCCACAGTTCTGCATAGTACTGTTCATTCTCTAAGACTTCCACTTAGTATTTAAAAGAAAATCAGTGTTAAGAATTGCTTTGTCACTAAAACACAATGTATTATAATAGGACCATGAAGGCAAAGTAAAGGTCAGAAAAAGTGGTGCCTTAGGTTAATTAGCTAGACCAAAGTGGGCCACATGACCTGGGGAGCGGCGATGCTACAGTAAGTGGTGGCAGGCCTAGAGGTGGTCCCTTCCCCATGAGCAGAACCACAGGGGAGGTGCACTGTTACTGCATTGAAAGGGGTTTTGACTGTGGAATGTGTCTTAGAGACGTGAATGTGGCTAAAATGCATCTCAAGTTTAAATAGTTTTTAGTATCTTTACACCTGCATTTAGTATATCTGGACTTGCCCCATCCAGAAATATTCCTAATAGTTAAGATGAATTAAAGAACCAGGTGTAAACAGTTTCAAAGCCAGTGTGAGCAAAACGTAAACAAATCTTTCAGCTAGTCTGATCCTTCTTATCCACTCACGGGACTGTCCTTTCAAAACAACCCTGAGATTTAGGGAGCTGGACGTAGCCGGTCACGCAAACATGGTCACGCAAAACATTATGTCACCACAGCTGAGTGTCAAAGGTCACTGACCTGTGTCTGACCATCCGATGCGGTTTGTAAGCCGTCCCTTCAAACCACAATTTCAGGGTGTAAAATGAACCACTTTTAGGGCAGCTGAGGTGCTAATGGAGAATGTGCACGTGAAGGCCATGAACCCAGTGTTAGCGCAGCGCTAAGGCTAAAGGGCCAGACACTGTGGCGAATTAGACTGATGTGAGAAAGGCTACAACTTCAAGACCAGCTAATGCATTTCACACCGTCCACACATTTACATCAGCAGGTAGCGCTGCCCGGTGGGCCCTGGCGTCACACTCGCACACTTTTTTAAAGGTGTGAAATAGTTTTTACAACAGTGGAAAACTGATGCTGATGTGGCAGAATCTGAACTTACGACGCTTTATTAAAGGGCACCCTTAACCACACTGAACTGACAGGTTTGGAAACAGACAAACTTCACAGACAAACAGCAAATACAACACCGTGTTAATCTGGAATCACTGTTGATAACAATAATAATTTGTTATAACTATTCATTTAAATGCTGGTAACAAGATAACAACAGAGGTATAAGTTTAGTATCATTAATTATTCATTACTTTCTTCATTTCAATTTTATGTACTTTTGTGATTTCTCATTTTTGGAAATTTGAAGAACAGCTTAAGTTTATTTACCTTATCTCTAGCCTGTGTTTCCTTAGTTTTAGATTTTGTCTGCCAAAACCTAAACTTTTTATAATAATAAAATGTGATTTTATTGGTCTATTTTTTTTTAAATAGCACAATTCTCCTAAAAATCTTAATCGTATCTAAAAATGGGACACATTTGACATATTTTCTATATTTAAGTGTATTTTACTTTCCAAGATCAAATCAGAAACACTATACATTGATTTTGTTGAAAGGGATTTTATTCCAAGCTTTCATTTTGTAGTAAATAAAAACACAGATGCCTAGCGTACCGGACAAAAGCAGGCCGATCAAGACGCTGTGATACAATGGAGCTGAAAGAAAGGCTTGTGATGGATCTTGTGGCTGAAGGTGCTGAGTGAAGGACCCAAATCCAGTTTCCCACAGCCTGGGACAGCACTTCCTGCCAGGAAGCCAAAGAAATAGAACCTGGAAGTTTACTCAGAGCTTTTCAGGCCCGGTTTTGCAGAGCTTCCTGCTTTTTGGGTGAGCGGAGGACCAGGAAAAGAGAGCTCGGGTGAAGAAAGAGTGAGGAGGAGGAAGGATAGAGGGATAGAAAAGAGGGGAGTGGGATGAGAGACGAGGGCCGGCCCCTCCTCAACCAGCTGTTGAAATGTAGGGGTGGCACGAACCGGCAGGGCAGTCGAAGGATGCTCATTGTTTTGTAATTCCTGTGTTTAGGTTTTGTTTTTTTGTTGTTGTTGTTTTTTTTTGTCTGCCAAAAACAAAAGCCCATTCTGAAAAGAGAGATTGCAGAGAAGGCATTGTGTTTTGTGTTTACGTATCGTGCTGGCAGGCTGGAAACACTTGCAGCCTGAGCCACCGGAGCTTACATTAGCATGGAACAGCTGAGCTCCGGCCAGCTATGTAGAGTGTGACTGTTACAAAGTGAGGTCCATAAAGACATGGTGCGTTTGGTGTGGAAGAACTTGACTGGCCCACACAGAGGCCTGAGCTCAACCCCATCCAGCACCTTTGGGATGAACTGGAACGGAGATTGTGATCCAGACCTTCTCGTCCAACATGAGTGCCTGATCTCATAAATGCTCTACAGAATGAATGGGCACAAACTCCAACAGAAACTCTTCCACGAAGAATGGAAGCTGTTATGACTGCAAAATGGGACCAACTCCATATTTAAGTCCTGTTTGTGTGCAATGTCATCAAAGTAACTGTTATTGGAGAAAATAATAATTCACTGCAAACAGGTAATATACACTACCATTTAATAGTTTTGACATGCAGGATTTTCAACATTTGCATCTTAATCTCTCAAAATGTACTAAAAATACACTCAATATTTTTGCTAATAAAAGGATTTACAGCATGTTCACCATCTGAGTGCCTTTATTATCCAGAAAATTATTTTTATTCCTCACTAATGATTAATAAGAAGCCACCTAATGTAATAATACTGTGGATCACAAGACAACTGTTAGATGTTTAGCTATTAAATGTCAGCCAATTAAATGAAACAGTGAACAGGTGTGTTTAAAGTTAAATGACAGTCTAGAATTTGTCTCTGTATCACCACACAACCAGTTAGGAAACTAGTTTCATTTGGCATATTATCATTTCCAATGCTTGACAAGAATAAAAAGCTGCAGTTTCTAAAATAAATGGATGGCTTGTTGTGTGCAAAAATGTTTGGATGATACTGTACCACAATAAAATGCAAATATATTTTATGTACATTATATTTAGTTTGAATAAATTTAAATAGGAGGTGTGGACCAAATTGATAATACTGAATAATAACCACCTTCCCATCAAATGAAGGCTGTCCTTTAGCCTATGAAACATCTAAATTGCATTCGACTTGAACCTATTTAATTGCATAAAGTACTCAGATTACATCTTACCTTCCATCCTAATTACAATCCTGATGTGTTTGTAACAAATGTTTTATTTGGTTTTGCTCAAAGGCAAATGAGTCAGAATGAGTAAAGCAATTCCAGCAGCATTGCAACATTTCTGAATTGCTCTTAATGTCAGTGCCCACTGCTTCCCCAAGCTGCCGTCTGAGTGTCTGACTCCTGTCTGTCAGCCCTATTGATGTAGAACAGAGACCGATAGCGCTTGACGCCACACACAAACCCACAAAAACTCCCAATCATATAAACATGAACACACACAGACATACACCAGTCAAGCAAGTCCCACACCTGCATTGGCGGAAGCACCTCAAAGAGGTGTCCCACCTGGAATCTTTCTACGTGTGTGTGTGAGGGCATGTTGGGGTGAGCGTGAGGAAATGTTTTCCGCTCTTACCTGAGGAGAAGTAAAGGGTCAAAAAGTCATACAGTGCAACTTTACCTACAGGAAACAGAGTAATAATTCATGATGGTATTGTGAAAAACATTCATATAAACAGATGCTTGTTTTTCATTCAAAAATGTTGCAAATCTTATGCAAATTTCAGAAGTCGTTAAAGAAAATGTGAGTTAATCTGTGTTTCCATCAACTACTGTTATAAGCAAATTCCTGAAGATAGAGAAAGATCACAGAAAGCATTTTTAGGTATGGCCAGAGAAAAACACCCATCAATGGATGGTTCCTCAAAGAACCATTTTTGTAAATGAGATGTGTGAGTATCTGAAGAACCTCCATGTAACCAAGGGTCTTAGAAGAACCCATACACTGGTGAAGAATCTTTATGTAATGTGAATATTCTTCATACCGTTGAAAGGTCCCTCAAAATCACATTGACAAAAATGGCCCTTTAGAGAAATAATTCGATGGCATCACTCATATTGTTGTTAATATAATAAATGTTTGATTTATTCAACTTTCAGCATATGATCAAGCAAATGATGAACACATGAATCGTCTCACAGCTTTCTTCAAGGGCAGATACTTTGTACAACAACAGGAAGAGCTTCTTTCTCTCTTCTGCCTGACAGATAACACACGTGTATTGTGACAAAGTTACGATCTGGCTTGTGTGAAAACAAACACCGCAGTATTAGCACACACACCCAGACACACAGACACAAAGATTAACACCCGTGAGAAACAGGTCAGTGCTGGAACCCAAACACACATTAAATCACGCACGTACTCCACTTGTTTGCAGGTTGCTAAAAATATGACAATCGACCAGTCACACAATGATTCTGTGATATAATGACTTCCTTCCAAGACAACTTCCCTGTCACCACCTCCCCCTTCCATCTTCTCAACAAAGCCAGGCTTCATTCATTGATCCAACCAGCTATTCATTCCTTGCGCAGCCAGGGCTGTGAATGGCCATGGAGGATGTCCTCAAAAGCCCAACAACATCCTGGTGGACAGCTGAACTGTGTCTGACTGTACATGTGTTTGTTAAATGTATGGCCTGAGTGAGCAAAGAGCACATGGTTGCAACAGAAACTCCCAGGTGGTCATGCAAACTTTCTCAGGAACCTGTTTCAACCACAGTTGTCCATTTCTGTCCCTCTAGAACAGTCATTTTCTATTGTATCGATGAAGACCTATTGAGTGTGTCCGAAATCGCGCACTTGCGCACTTCTGCGCGTAGTGCGCTCACACTGAAAACCAAGCTAAAACTCTGAAAGTACCCGGATGCTGCACTGAAAATGGCCAGAAAACACAGTGCGGAACGATGCACACTATGCACTAAACGGGCGCCATTTTGACCACGTAGCGGTGGTTCGTATAAATGTAAGTAACGTTAATAAAATTGTTCTACTGATGTACACCTGCAGTAAAACCTAAAAACTAAAGTAAAGTGGCCCTCATAGTACCATGTGAACACTGTGAAATTCTTTATCTGCATTTAACCCATTCACCAAGTGAAACAGTGGGCAGCCAGTAATCACGCGCCCAGGGAGCAGTGTTTAGGTATGCTAGCGTACCTTCAGGGTGCCACAGGCAGTCCTGGGATTAGAACCCACAACCTTCCGATCACAGGGGCAACTCACTAATCACCAGGCTACCAACGACTGGGGTAAGTAAACAAGACTGATTTTCTCATCACAGTGGCACTTGTCAAAGGGTTGCAGATATTAGGCAGCAAGTTAACAGATCTTGAATCCAATTGGAACCATAGTCCAAAGGGTATACAACAAAACGATGATGATGACTGATGGTGAAGTTCAATGCCAAGGTGAGAGTGGGAGTGAGCGTGTTTCCATGCGGTTTCCTGTAGATCTCACTAAACAATAGTGGGAAAGAGAGGTCTTTACAGCCAGGCTCCATATTCACACGTCTGAATCAGACTCCTAATCCATCATTTGCTCTCCATCACAAACCAGGCAAACTCAATTCACATGGTGACCCTCCTCATGACAAACAGAAATCCAGTGCACCAGCACCACATGAGGTAGGCCACTAAGGAAACTATGTTGAAATATCAAATGGACACTACATCAGATTGATTGGTTAGTAGAAGAATGGCAAGTCATTTGGAATTTTATGCTTTTTAGTTTGCTGTAAGTATGTAGCAGAAAGGGTCAAATCTTATGGTGGAGAGGTCTATTAATGATGGGCGTCTCTTTTTAATCTGTAGGTCATACAGCAAGTCAAGCACTACCACACTCTGATCAACCTTTTTGTGGAGGTTTAGTTAAGGTATGGATTTTCTAGTCAAACAAAGAAAAATGTTGAGTTTGATAGAAAGATTCTTGCATTTGTGTTTCTTCTGTTGGATTTGAGTTGGTTGGAAATCTACGGGAAGACATTTGCAGGATTGTGTTTCCATGTTTTATCCCCATCCCTGTTCCACAGCCCCATTCAAGGCCAAAGTCTATGGAAACTGGAAACTCCTGGTTGAACGCAACTGCACCTCTGTAATCTGATATTCAGATTCAAAGGCTGACTTCTGCCAGAAAAAAAGCTGCTGTCATCAAGTTAATGTTGTCACTGTCAATCTCTCTGCAGTCAGAAATGCCCACACACTTCTGAACAGGCAGACTGGATAACTATGCCTAGCTTTCACCTCTATTTGCTTTTACCTCTGGTTAAATTAACAGTCATCAAGCCACAAATCTTTTAGTACCACTGAGATATTTTTATGCTGGAATTTTCCCGTAGTTAAGTGGTTTATGGAGAAAGATTTTTTTTGGTGGGTGAATGCATTTTAGATGTACTTTCAGGATTACAGATGGCATGCGGCAAAGCCTGGGTTTACCTCTAAAACCAGTATCTGTGCTGCGTCTACATGTGGCCTGTAACTTCTTTAAGGGAAATAAAAGTTTTGCAGAAGTCCTTTAAATTGACTTTTTTTCACATTTCTTTACATTTTATGAACTTTTAGCTAAGTGTGACAGCCTGCTGCTACTTTCAAATTCTAAAATAAAAATGTTTTGTTCTGACAGAGAAAATACGTACATTAACACACTTCAGTTCAGCTGAATTAGGGTATATCATTCTGTGTGTGTTATTTAATGAGAGGCCAATGTACACAATTGAACCAAGTGAGTTCAAAGCCGCTATTTTTTCTTGTGTACAGTAACCCGATGTGGTTATTTGTTTCCACTTGTTGGCCTCGTCGGATTGTGGAGTGTTGTATCCTTGTTCCTGAGGGGAAAGGGTGGGGCTTTACAAAAAGCAACAGAGCAAAATGAGCGGCACTGCTCACAATGACAAAACTCAAGACACTGCAAGCCCTCTGAGGGACACACAGCGGTCTCAGAGTGAGTGTTCAGTTGTAAAACTGTCTGGGTATTGTTTGTTTGTTTACGTGCATGCGTGTGTATATTGCTTCTGGCCCCCTGTGACTTCCTCAACAGACTGTGAAAAAATGGTGTATCTTTTTTTCTCTCTCTCTCTCTCTCTCACACACACACACACACACACACACACACACACACCTGCTTTATACAATGACTTCCCTTAAAGCCCTCTCTTACTGTGCACTAATGAGAAGTTCCCACAGTCTGCCCTAAACAAATAACAGAGAGAGAGAGACAGAAAAAGAGAGAGAGAGACACTGAGAAACAGGTGCACTCAAAACAACAGTATTACTTTCATACACGTGAGTAAATAAGCACACGAGCACAGATACACACACACACTTCTACAAATATACTGTTGTAAAATGCGAATGAACTCTATGACCTCGCGTTCACAACAGCAGGCCTCAGGTTTGTCTCTTTTGAGTGTGTGTTCCTATGAGGGTGCGTACATGTGTCTCAGATTTCTTTATGTTTAATCGACTGTCTTAGAGATTTAATGCCTACATTGCTATCCTGGGGTTCAGTGAGTATCATTTTTGTTTTGTTTCACTCTGAAGCACTTAGTGATGATCTTTCTTGCCTTGAGTGCTGGAAAAGTCCACTGTGTATCCCAGAGTAACCCAGGAGGTTACATAAACACTGTTATCACAAGAATAGTTTAATACCTGAGAGGTTTGTTGAATTAGTTATTATTATACTTAGCGCAATATCTGCCACTCAGCACTTTATCTTGTTTCCGTCAATGTTGTCGTAAGTCTCGCTGTTTCATATGTTCATGTTTGTCTTTGTTATGTGGTTGTGTGATGTAAGTCTGTTTTCTACATACCACTGGATTGGGCAATTTCATTGTGTCAAAGATACAGTGACAATAAAGTATCGATCTATCTATCTATCAACTTAATATAATATAGTTCAGGTTCCCATTCTTCCAATGAAAGGCGGTAATGTTGTGTATTCCCACTCAGGGTTCCACTCTGGGTTTAATCAGTTCTAGCCCGTGGACTGATTAATACCATACAGGTATCGTACTGACGGCCTGAGTATTTTCCTTTTTTAAATATACATCTGCACATTTCTTTCTGTTCCTCCTGTTTTCCTTTACAGATGAATGTAAAATACTGTGTATTGCATTTGTGTATGAATTGCTGACATATAATAAATACTACTATATAAATAAACTTGCATCATCTTACATTATGAACCAGGGATATACCAGTTTAAGTTTATCTTCCATAAAGTTGTTCTTCCCCAAACTGTGTACACAAAGTTGGTCTAAAATATCTTGGTACGCTGAGGCATTAAGATTGTCCTTCACTGGAAATAAGGGGCTTAGCCCAAAGTCTGAAACACAAGTGTGTCCCAATACATTTGTCCATGAGCCTTTTTCAAACAGGCAGCTCAAATCTGATTCTTTAGTTAATCTGAGTTGAACAGGACAGATGTTGTGCAGTCTGAAAAGGCACACAACCTTTTTCCCTGATGGATTCAAGCCGTATTTGTAGGTGGTTTCAAGTCATTTGTAGGTGGTTTCACATATCTCTTGATACATGACTCACTTCAACTAGACAGTTTTTTTCCATCATCCAGGAGCAGCAGTTCCTGACATCAGAATATGTTGCTACAAGACAGTTTAAGGTGCAACACACATATTTTGCCGCAGTCATGAAGAGCTTTTTACAAACATTTAGAAAACATTTTGGTGTTTTTTACATTTGGTATTTTACACTAAGGACTGTCTCTTAATTTAAAGGTAGCGTTTATTACTCATTTTAGCTAGTAATCTGCTGACCTGGCCATCCTACTCTAAAGTCATGTTTTGTGTGCATTCCAGTTGCTGAATGTGTGACACTGTTGTGAAATAGGACCGTTCTGCTAATAACAGTCGTTCCTTAAGATCTAAGCTCATGAATGAGATTGGTTTGCTAAGTTATGCCCTTCTCCGTTCAGTTTATTCATGCCTTCATTTTTATGGGAAACAATATGGACATGCTGGGAAATACAAGCAGAATCTGATCTTGATCTGATCATCAAATCAGATTTAGTGACTTGCCATTTGAAATCGGAATCTATGGAACAAAATGACCTTTAATGTGGGCAAAACCTAAAAATTCTGATGTTCCAGAGTTTGTGTGTATTAAACCCAAGTGATTGTGTTAATAATTACGGTAGAAAAAATAAAGCAGACACGGTTTGGGAATAGTTTGGATACTTTTGGTGTTCATCTGTTACAACTTCAGTCTTTGCTGAGAAGCGACCTAATATTTGTTTGTGGAAATCTCCGCACTAATGTAGAAACTGCAGATATCCTCCGCATTTCTTTGCTTTTGTGACTTCTGGGCCTTGTCCACCACGCCCCCTCGTCCTCATGCTGGTTATTTATATTTGGGCGCATGGCAAGGCAATCATACACCTGACCGGAAAGAGCCTCCACTGCTCAGTGCCCAAACATAAACAACCAGCGCGTGGACAAGGGACTAGACCTGTACGTCACAGTCACCTGTACTCAGATATGGGAGGTTTGAAAGTAGCCAATCTGAGAACGTTATTTTTTTCCCTTGCTGCTGATTGGCTGGTGCCCTGTGATGCATCTCAGGCAGCTGCAGTCCAGAATTCTAGCACTGGAGCATATTTGGGGGCATATTTAAGGATTACACTATAAAAATATGCATTTTTAGGCTTTTTTTCGCCACATCACATATTGATGGTGTTTCACTATACGCAGGTACTCTTGGAATGTAACTGTACCGCAATTTAGTAATTCACACACACACACACACACACACACACACACACACACACACACACACACACACACACACACACACACAAACACACACACACACTCAAATGCAAACTTTCCTACATATGCATCCATATTTACAGACACACCTACATAGGCCCCTGCAGGTAAAGGCAGCTCTATGTAATTACACAAGGCTGCGATAAACACACCCCTCAGTAATGTTACAATGGGGGATTTTCATTTTTGCAACACATGCTATTAAATCCTTAAGGAGCGCTTTTCTCTTCTGATGAAACGCTGCCCTCGAGAGCTGAAACCCTCCGCTTGTTTTAAAAGCTCTTTCACTCGCTGCAGCTTTGACCTTCTGCAGCTGACCTTTGGCCTGGGACATCTGTACTTGGTCAGTTGACACTGCTAAAAATGGAACTGTGCTTGTGTGTGTGTGTGTGTGTGTGTGTATGTGTGTGTATTTGTGTGTGTGGGTGTGTGTGTTTGTGCGTGTGTGTGTGTTTTTGTGTGTGTGTGTGCGTGTGTGTGTGTGTGCGTGTGTGTGTGTTTGTGCACATTTTTATGGTTGCATGCAATAATGAATTGAGGAATAAAACAAAACAGAAAAGCAGAAATGTGTTTCCCAACACCTCACTCACAGCACAAACATTGCGTGCTGAAACCTGCACTTATGACGTCCAGCTGGTGACCATTTTTGGGGACTCTCAGCAACACAAATATAAAAACATGCCACTGAAACATTTGGCTCACTTTATAGAAGCTATGATTCATGATTCAGTACTAACTGTGAAACCAATATATATTATCATTTATTATCATCTAATAAATGCATGTAAACTCAGGGGCTCTTTTGTCCAAAACACCTGTTTTAATGATTGGTTTCAAGGGTCCCAGAACCACCAGAAACTGGAGAATATTTGCCGAACGAACTTCCAGACAAACGAGCACATCCCCAGCTATTACAAAAACAGAAATATATATATAGGTATTGCTAAATCTAAGGGTTTAGTTACTGACAACAGAAACTTGTTTGGTTGGTGCTGTGATTTATGTGATCTGGCTGCAACTCACTGCATGCAAAACTGTAACAGGGAAAACACATTTCTGAAACAAAGACTCAAGTTATCCTAAATAATGTCAAATAATGACATTCTATTTTTATTTTTTTACATTTGTTTTTTTGAGAATTCTTTTCTAATTAAATTTTTCATTCCAAATAATTTAGTCAGACAATTGATTAAGCCATCATCAAACAGTTTGAGTGAATCTGTCAAATATTTACAAGACGTCCAAAGTTTCTTGGTGTTTCTCGTCTGCTTTAATGGCAGCGACTCCACACGTTTGTGCAGAAGCCTCTGATGAGCAGATCAGACACAACTGAACATGCGTCTCAACACACATTTGAACGAAAATTCCAAACTGCCTTTTTGTTTAAAGACTATAAAGTAGTCAGAGTCCAAATTTCTTTCACCATTCATTTAAAGGATGACACTGCACTTTTCTTTATTTCACAATTCTAAACCTTTCCATTGTTTATTTCCAAGTTTAAATGACAAGAATTCCAGATTTTCAATGTCAAATCAGACTTTCGTATAGCTATTGTACAGCCGCTTCTTCTGATTGTGTTTTGATGGTTCACAGCTACATGCACTTTTCTCTCACAGCATTTCAGATTTCTCTTCCTCCTGTGGACATTTCAATATCATTTCTGAAAATCCCCAAGGAAGTAGTCCTGAGCAGAATAATATGGAAGCACTTGGATTAATACAAAAGCTAAACTGGCCAAAATGTACAAAATATAAATGTACATATATACATACCTGGGCACCCCAATAAAAAGTATAACTTATGTCTGGGTTATACATTATCAGCGGAAATTACATCCTTACACAGAGTTCCTATATGGAAAGTGTTTCTGATCATAATTCTTCTGAGTGCATGTTATAAACAAAGAGCTCAACAAACAGGTTCTTTAGTTTCAGGGATT
This sequence comes from Brachypetersius gabonensis, assembly GCA_037577145.1. Classification (NCBI taxonomy): domain Eukaryota; kingdom Metazoa; phylum Chordata; class Actinopteri; order Characiformes; family Alestidae; genus Brachypetersius; species Brachypetersius gabonensis. Next base: position 3,025,038 of record JBBJLR010000111.1, read on the forward strand.
AAAGATGATTGGCGGGTAAACATTGGTATGCCATAAGGAACTTTCTCACACAGAGGCAAGTCTGAAAAGTTCCAACTTTCTGGTTTATTGAGCCTTTCTGGAACATCAGGCTCTAGTAGTATCAGATTGTACCTCAAATTCCTTATGTGATCTGCCTGATGAGCAGCTTGCTTTCACTCCCGAATCGATGTTATCTCTCTTTTTCAAAAGTGTTGCGCTTTTGGTTTTGAAAGGTGTAAATCCAGTTCTTACGTCAACCTACGTTACCGTGTCTCAAACATCATGGTGCTGAACCAGGAAGGCAGGCCTGAAGACTCCAGTTTTATGAAATCGTAGACACCCCCCACCCCCCCGCAGCCAGACGTCCAGACGCCGCTGCCTGTCCTGGTGTACCCGGATCAGGGTGATTCAGCTGCTGCGTGTCCACGCGGGAGCATGTTTACCAGCTTCTCCAGCATATTTATGAACTTCTAGATGAACGTGTTCTTGTGGAAGAAGATATTCAGGAAACTTGATTGACAGGTTATCTTGCGCAGAGACAGATGCCTCAAGTGAGATGAACTGACAGACAAATGAACTGTACACTAACTGTATTTACTAACATTAGTTATATATGTAGTTGTGCACACACATCACACACTTGATTTTATACCTTGGCTGCACACACATATGTCCCATAGGTACAAACATATTTGTACCTATAATATTATATATAATATTATGTGCCATAGATAACAGGTATACACACACCTTATTTACTACACATAAATGTCATATAAAGTGAATGATATCATGAGACATGAAGCTGATCCAAAACTGTTTGGAGGTAACACATGAGTATCAGCTAGTCAAACAGTATCAATAGATAATTCTCTTACTAACTTGGTTCTAATTCCGACCCAAATTTAGAATCCATTGTGTTTCACTTGTTAATTTGATCTGTCCATCATCTACAGAGGACTATCCAAATAGTGGCACCAAATACAGCAGGTTAAGAACACAGTGCTGTATAATGCTCCCAGATTTCTGAATAATAATTGTCGCAATGTAAATAACAAAGTTTTGTTCTGATTTAAACAAAAGAGGTTTTTTGCAGCATAAACAAATTTGTGATGTCAAATTGTGCCCCTGTAGAGAAACATCCTGACTCAGACTGATCTGCCATGGTGTTCAGAGAGAGGTTTTTGTTCATCTTTTTTCACATTACATTTATTTGGAAGACGCTTTCATCCAAAGGTCAAAATCTTCTCTCAAATCAATCGTAAAAAAACATCTCAAACATCAGACAGTGCATTGGCAACCATTTCGTGTAACAGTTTTTGGAGAGTTGACCTGTAGAGAAGCTCTTTAGACGTCTGGCTCTCACTGCTCCCACTGCCGAGAACAGTTTTGACTCTGTCAGTAAAAATATTCTAAATGATTCTAAAAGATGTCTAAATGACATCTTAATATGAAAAATCGCTAGAATTTTCCTTTCAGTTACATAACATTATTTAAAATTCTGCATCTACCAATGAAAAGCAAGCTGAATGACTTCTGTGGGTGTCTACAAATCTGTACTGTGGGTGATTGTCATTCAAAACCTGTCCGCCACCCTTTTCACTTACACAACTAACCAATGAGCGAAACACCAGCATCACTTCAAAATTTAAAAAAGGCCGCCATCCGGAGGGTTGCTGTTACTATACAGGAAACCGCGAAAAACGCAAAACAGACTACTAGAGAAAACCACAGCGTATTCCTAAAAATACTCATACCCAGGGCTGCCATGTAGACTACACCTGCACAACCACCTATATATATATAACACACAGCTAGTAGTGCTGACAGAAGTAGCCGGCTCCAAACACACACCGGGCCGCACGTACGCAAACATGTACAGTACAGTGCCAACACAATCTCACAGATCCTGTCTTTACACCTTTTTCATGATAAACTGCCTGATAATAACGTACATGAGTGTTTGCTTCTCTTTGAACAACCGATACGGCACCAGATGCATAGATAAGGCCTAGAGACACAGCCAGACTCATCAGATATCTTAAACCAGTAACACAGAACATACTCCTTCAAATATTACCAGAAAACAGTAAGTGCACACTCGTATCCTAAGTATTTATCACTCACTTAGATAACTAACCCAGGTGCTAAACCTAAAAAATGGTAGTATATACATGTACATGTTATGCTTTCAAGAGCATATATGGCCCTAGACACAGTGTTCTCACAAGAGGAGACTGAAAATATTTGGCATTCAAAATCATTCAAACTGATTTCAAAATAATAAAAACAATAATAATAATATCATGATTGGTTGTTCACAAAATCTGAACACACACATTTCTTGATTGATTAGTATATGGGAACTGTACAATGTGTTTAAGGGAAAACGGAAAATCTAGAAATTTAAATGCATTCAGTGCAGTGTTCTTCTATGAGCTCGTTTGTTATTAGCGCCCCCTGCAGGTTGAATCATATAATAAATTAAAATGCAAAGAGGTCACATAGCCCCACCTGCTGGGCACTGGGATAAAATTCCTTAATGAAGTTTTTATATTTTTGTTTTTTGGAAAATAAATGTCGTGGGGGAGGGAGGGGTACTATTGGAAACAGACTGGTACTGGAAACTCAAACACTCATGAAGGCTGCTTTTTATCTGAAGCTGGATATTTTATAAGACATTGTGCAACCATGAAACACAGCTGCTGTGAATGCAATGCAATACACAGCATTTTCATTTGTTACATGCACCGATAAGTCATAACCTTAACCCCCCCCCCCCCGTCTAATAGTGTATGTGTCCCACTCAACACCTCTGATCCATTTAGGCACAGACTCTCCTAGACCTCTGTAAGTGTGCTGTGGTATCTGGCACCAAGAGCAGAGCCTCCATTGACTGGGTTTGCCCTGCACATCCTGCTTTGAATCTGGAAGCCAATTCGACACTTTGAACTTTGTCATATTTCTCAAACCCTTCCTGTACACCTTTGCTGTGTACCAAGGCACATTATCCCGCTGAAAGAGGTCACTGCAAACAAGGACTACACCTACAGTTTTTGGGTAGATGGCAGGTGTCAAAATAACATCAACATAAATTCCAGGACCCAGAATAGTATTACAGAGAGCATCAAACTACTTCACCTGCTTGCCTTTTGCCCATAGTGCACCCTAGTGTCATCTCTTCCCCAGTTAAATAATGAACATGCATGATGTAAAAGGAGGGAAGAAGAGGGAAACATGTGTCAAGACTCTTCTCAGTCTTGGCTCCCCAGTGGTGGAATGAACTCCCTCTTCTGGTTCG
>JBBJLR010000111.1:3032759-3075323 GCA_037577145.1 Brachypetersius gabonensis
CTCTGATTGCAGTATGTTAGTTAAATAGTTGACTCGGATTTAAGCTGTTTTCCAGGTAAGAAACAGTCGTGGACTTCTTAAGCACTGATGTAAATCGCTCTGGATAAGAGCGTCAGCTAAATACTGTAAATGTAAATGTAAAAGACAATGTGATTCATCAGATCAGGTCACCATCTTACTTTGTTTCTTGGTCTAATTCTAATGGTCACATGCCCATTGTAGGTGCTTTCGATGGTGGATGGGGTTAGCATGGGTGCTCTGACCAGTCGGCAGCTACATAGTCCCATACTCAGCTGATGCTCAGTGTTCTGGTGCCTTTTTATCACTGCCAGCATGAACTTTTTCAACAATTTGTATTACATTAGATCTCAGACAAGCTACCCCTTGCCCCCTACACACATGAACTTTTGGCACTTATAACCCTGCCTGATCCCTGGCTGATCTTCCTTGGATCGCTTTTAGGAGATGGTCTGGTCCAATTTGGCTCTTGTCGAAATCGCTGATTGTTTTGAATGAAACTTTTTCCTGCTTCCAACACATCAACTTCAAGAACTGAGTGTTCATTTGCAGTCAAATATATCCCCTTGACAGAAGCCATTGCAACGAGATAAGCTGTCATTCACTTTACTTGTGAGGGGTTTTAATGATTCGAATATTACTAAACTACAAATCCCATGATTCCAACAGGGCGTAGTAGTCAAGTCGGTCTCTGTAGTTTTTTTGGTTGAGAATAAGTCGTATTTCTGCATTTGTTTACACTTACTTAATTATTTGGATCACTGATATGGTGAAAAATCGATTTGAATATAAGTGTGATCCTGCACATTATGTTGTAAAACCTGCAATGTACACCCATCCCAGTTCGTTGTTTGTCTACTCTTTCAGTGTAAACACTCTTCTTTCCATTCCGAGACATCTCTGTACTGGTGATCAGTATGCAGGAATAATTCAGAGGTAAAATGAACAAATATATAAGTACATACATGTTTAAATGCATCATAAAGCGCGATAAAAGAAAAACAGCTCCAATAATCAGGGGGGCAAGTGATATACTCGTGTGTTTCACTGTATTAATTTAAGTACGAAGTGTATTTACATAGCGTCTTTCACAGACGAGAGTCACAATAGGCAAAATGAAACAGAATGACAAATGACAAGTTATCTAAAAGGCATGACTACCCCAGTGCACAAAGAAAGGTCCTTAAAGACATGGTTGGATGAGTTCGGTGTCGAAGTCTGGCCCGCAAAGAGCCCCGATCTCAACCCCATTTAACACCTTGGGTGATGAACTGGAACGGAGATTGCGAGACAGAGCTTCTCATCCAACATCAGTGTCTGACCTCATATATGCTCTTCAGAATGAATGGGCACAAACTCCCTCAGAAACATTATAAAGTCTTCTAGAAAGCCTTCCAGAAAGAGTAGAAGCTGTTATAGCTGCAAAGGGGGCCAACTCCACATAAATATCTATGTATTTGTATGCAATACAAAGTCCAGATTGGTGTAATGGTCAGGCGTCCCAATACTTTTGTTCATATAAGTGTACAATGCGGGCCGTAACCACATGCGGCAGGAGCGCCCCATCCCCCATAGTATCTACCGAGCGCTATCGGTGCCGTCGTCCAATCCGGGGACGCGACAGAATGCTACAAGCAGCTCATTGGTTGGTGGTGGCGCGAAAATAGCCACGTGGTCACGGTCTTTGGCGCGAAAATATCGTCACGACTTGTGGAGCTTTGTGTGTTCCGAGTGAGAAGGAGAGAAGAAGTTTAGTTTTGTAATAAACTTATACCAAAAAAATGGACATCGCGGAGCCTGCAGTGGAAAATGCCGGACAGCTGGTGAAGGATGAGCTGGCTGAGAAGTGTCAGAAATTATTCCAAGCCTTTTTGGAAGAGTAAGTTATTTATTTGCATTTTTGTACTGCTCTGGTTTCAGGTAGTCCGACAGCCAAACTTTATTTTCTTCGATAATTTTGGGATGATATTTGTTTTTGGGTGAATTTGGCCTTTATATGTATATTTGACTATAACAACGTGGTATCCGAGTTAGTAAGTAATAATTAAATGTATATATCGAGGTATGTAGTCATTGACCTGGCCGAACTAAGTTATTACTATGTTATTTTGATGTAATACGACTCTGGGACGGTCATAACGCGTTTATAACGAGATGATGAACTTGAACAGGTTTCAAAATGGAGATGGTGAGCTGAAGTATCTTCGCGATGCAGAGGAGCTGATCCGGCCGGAGAGGAACACACTGCTGGTCAGCTTCACAGACCTGGAGGGCTTCAACCAGGAGCTGGCGACCACCATTCAGGAGGAATTCTACAGGTAACGAAGGAGACTGGGCTTTCAGTAAAGTGTATAGGCGGTGTAAGTGGGTTGGGTTGATCTTTATTTTATTAAGTACACTATATGGACAAAAGTATTGGGACGCCTGACTGTTCCCTTCAAATACATGGAGTTTAATCTGGGGTTACTCTCCCTTTACATATATAACAGCTTCCACTCTTTCTTGGAAGGCTTTCCACAAGACTTTTGAGTGTTTCTGTATGAATCTGTGCCCATTCATTTTGTAAATCATTTATGAGGTCAGGCACTGATGTTGAACGAGAGGACCTGGCTCGCAATCTCCATTCCAGTTCATCCCAAAGCTGCTGGATGGGTTTGAAGTCAGGAAAGTCAAGTTCTTCCATACCCAGCTCGTTCAGCCTTGTCTTAATGGACCTTGTGTTATGCACTGGGGCACAGTCATGCTGGAATAGAAAAGGTTCTTCCCCAAACTGCGTCCGAAAAGAAGCACGGTGTTGTCCAAAATGTTTTGTTATGCAGAAGAATTAAGATCTCCCTCCACTGAAAGTGAGGGGCCCAGACCCAAACAGGTACATATAGTGTATGGGTTTATAAGCATAAGGGTGTCCAGTTACTTGCTTTGGATTCCGGGTCTCAGTAATAATGTGGTGTTCGAGCTAGTAAGTTAAAAGTCAATGTATATGTAAAAATATGGCATCATTGCTTAGGCCAAACTAAGTTATTACTATCTTGTTTTGATGTAATAATACTCATGTTGCAGCTTTAATCAAAGCCTTCAGTATGGTCCGAACTGATTGTCCAGAACTGTAGTGAACTGCCCAGCTGTTCTCATGCATCTGGAAATGTACACAATTTTAACACATTTCTGATTATTTCCCCATCTGGAATAGTATGGACATTTAATACGTGCAAAAGTTAGGGATATTTTTTTTTGCCAAACTATTACAAATTTACTTAAGATGCTGAGATTCCACTTTTTTTGAGAAAATGATTATACACAGTAGAAGTTACATTATTAGCAAGAAAACTGTTAATAAAAATTTACAAAAATGCAAGAACCAGACCAGCTCTAGTTCAGAATTTAGTTGCAGCTTTAATCAAAGCCCTCAATAGAGACAGCTGTGTTACAATGAATCTGTGGAGACCCGTACATTTCCAAGAGCACATGAAAGATATTGATTTGCTTTAATAGATATGAATAAGTAGTGATTTAAGGCAAATGTTTGTAACCCCTGCGTTTCTCTGCTTTTTCAGAATATACCCCTACCTTTGTCGGGCAGTTCGCAACTTTGCCAGAGATCATGGGAATGTCCCTGTTTCAAAAGAGTTCTATGTGGCCATTCAGGACCTACCAACCAGACACAAGTAAGAATCAAAGTTACAAGATACATCTGTGTAATGCTATTATGGATTTGATGCTTTGTCTACAGTAGAAAAGCATGCATAGCATAAAATATAGCATTTATTGTGTGCAAAAAATTGGCCCATGTAACTGTTATTTTGTATGTCAGTGAAGTTAGATAAATGATGTCGAAGGTCTGTGCTGTCATGTCTTTCCCTGTCCCTGTTGATCTCAACATGTGGCCTTATTTCCTACTGCTGCCCCTGATGTTCTGCTTGTTGTGGAATTCGCCAGGATCCGTGAGTTGACCACGCTGCGTATTGGCTCTCTGGTGCGTATCAGTGGTCAGGTGGTGCGCACCCACCCTGTGCACCCGGAGCTTGTGAGTGGAACCTTTCTGTGCCTTGACTGCCAGAGTGTCATCAAGGATGTGGAGCAGCAGTTCAAATATACACAGCCCAGCATCTGCCGCAACCCTGTCTGCAACAACCGAAGGCGTTTCCTGCTCGACACCAACAAATCCAAGTTCATTGACTTCCAGAAGGTCAGAGAATATATTTTGTGCAGTTCAAAGGCCATTGGCTTAATCATGGTCATTGAGTGTTGAGTTTTACTTGGTTATCTTCAAGCTCACTTTATAGTGGTTAGATAATTCTTGTATTCTAGTGCATTCTGTCAAAGCATCTGTTTTTTTTATATAAACAGTATCTGCATAAGGATATGCAAAGCATTAATAAAGTTTTGTTTTACCTTTGGAAACCAGGTTCGTATCCAGGAGACACAGGCGGAGTTGCCACGGGGCTCCATCCCTCGGAGCATGGAGATCATCCTGCGGGCGGAAGCAGTGGAGTCGGCACAGGCTGGTGACAAATGTGACTTCATTGGCTGCCTAATAGTCGTGCCTGATGTGTCCCAGCTCGCAACACCAGGTACTGATGTCTCAGCCAGTCGTGATTCTGAGATCCTCATATTGGTCATTTGGTGCAATATTGAATAGTTCTATTGCTAGTTCTATTTGATATATAATGAAAAGATGCTACGTGCTCCAGCCACAAGTAAATAAAAATAGAGTAACAGAATTCTGCTTTTGCATTTACATGAATTTATGTGTGTGTAAGGTGTGCGAGCAGAGACCAGTTCTCGCACGGCTGGAACACAAGGTTATGAGAATGAAGGTGTTCGCGGGCTCAAGGCCCTTGGAGTCCGAGAGCTGACGTACAAACTGGCGTTCCTGGCCTGCCATGTGGCGCCCACCAATCCCAGGGTAAGATCTCAGTCCCACAGTCAGTCATCATGCTGTAGCCTGGGATTTGTAGTCTAAATTATTTGTTTCGTGTTTAGTTTGGTGGAAAGGAGATCCGTGATGAGGAGCAGACAGCTGAGAGCATCAAGAACCAGATGTCTGTGAAGGAGTGGGAGAAAGTGTTTGAGATGAGCCAGGATAAGAACCTCTACCACAACCTGTGCACCAGCCTTTTCCCCTCCATCCATGGTTAGACATGCTGCAGATCACTGTGTCCATTTATAAATGCTAACTGTGGTTTAATAAGTCATTACAAATTTCTTAAAGGAATACAAACTGGTTAAAGGACTGTGTTAGTGTATTTTATTCATGCAGAAATTGTGCAAATAATAGATCCCGACATTCCACTAAAAGTTTGTGTTTATGGGCAGGCAATGATGAGGTGAAGAGAGGCATTCTGCTCATGCTGTTTGGGGGAGTTCCTAAAACCACAATGGAGGGCACATCTCTCAGAGGTGACATCAACGTGTGCGTTGTGGGAGACCCTAGCACAGCCAAGAGCCAGTTCCTTAAGTAAGACCCGCATTGTGACTGTTGTGATGTTTGTATAGTGTAATTATTCAGTGGTTATGAATAGGGTTTGCTTTGTGCTGATTTGAGAGTACTGTTTTACCAACCCTGGTCCTGGAGTAAACAGTTCTATAAATGGAAAGTTCTATAAATGCTCCCAACCCATTAGTTAATCAGCAAGTTCTTCATGAGTTTAAAGTTGTAATGCTAGAGTAGCAAAATACGTGGTAAACTGCTATATTAGGCATGCAGAATCATTACAGACTATGATTGATTTTCGAAACTTATTTTTGTCATGTCAGTCATGGAATGTAAAATATTTGACCGAAAGGATGTCCTTAGTCTATTCTGAATTATTTCTGTGGCGTGACCTGTGTGACTGATTATGGTGTGTTTGGTTTTGTTTTGTCAGGCATGTGGAAGAGTTCAGCCCCCGTGCGGTCTATACCAGCGGGAAGGCCTCCAGTGCCGCCGGTCTCACCGCTGCTGTGGTGAGAGACGAGGAGTCGCATGAGTTTGTTATCGAGGCTGGAGCTCTGATGCTGGCAGACAATGTAAGTAGAAGCTGAACACACACCTTGTCCTTTACTGCAGTTTATGTGTGCTGAAATTATCACAGAATAAATGTGTGGTAAACATTTAGTGCCTTCACCGACAAATATACTGAATGACTTTTCAGTGTTTAACATGTATTGCCAAATTTAAATAGAGTTATATTTATTGTATCTCTACTTCTGTATGTGACTGCCCACCACTGTTACTTCTTCTGTTTGTTTGTTTTTTTGCACCGTATTCTTGGACACAGTGTCATTCCATTACATTGTTATTAAGAGCTCACGTGATTGTTTTTCTCATACTACAAATTTCCCTGTAAATGAGTTCAAATGGTGTGTTGTGCTCTGCAGGGAGTGTGCTGCATTGATGAATTTGATAAAATGGAAATGAGAGATCAGGTGGCCATCCATGAAGCAATGGAGCAACAGACTATCTCAATCACCAAAGCAGGAGTCAAGGTAAGCGTTAAAGGTCAAAAAGGTTTCAGATATGTCATGAGCTTACAACTCAGTTAAAGAATATCAAAATACAGTGTTCAACCTAAAGCCTAACCTGATTTCCAGTAGACCTGTGAAGGCTTTTACCTGATATCTATACATTCTTTATGAGTTTTTGTCCTGATGGTGTATGGTAACCCTTCTAGGCCACACTGAATGCCCGCACATCCATCTTGGCTGCAGCGAACCCCGTCGGTGGCCGTTACGACCGCTCGAAATCGCTCAAGCAGAACGTCAACCTGACAGCACCCATTATGTCCCGCTTTGACCTCTTCTTCATTCTTGTGGATGACTGTAATGAGGTATATGACTGTGTGTGTTTCTTGCATACGGTATACAATACTGTTCAGAAGAATAAGGCACTCAAGTCAAACCAGATTTTTGATGGGAACGATAAGTAATGAAGGAACACATTAATACACTGAACATAAAATCACTATGTACTGTATAATGTTGCTTGTAGTTGTGCTCATCATTTATATTTAGTATATTTAGTAACGTTAATGTGAAAACACTATTCATCGAAAGAGTTTTGAGTATCATTTTCTCAGGTGCATAAGAGTTTACACAGTACTGCACATTTCTCTAAACAATAAAAATACGTAGAAATAAACAAAGTTTATGAACGAATTTCTGTCTCCGCAGGTGACTGACTACGCCATAGCCAGACGCATAGTGGACCTGCACTCCAGGATTGAAAACTCCATTGATCGTGTGTACACTCTGGATGAGATCCGCAGATACCTGCTGTTTGCTCGGCAGTTCAAGCCAAAGGTGAAGAAGGTTTCTTTCTGATTAAGAATACTGCTGGATTAGGAAATATTTTGTCATTTTTACCTTGATTTTACAATAGACTTACAAAACATAATTCAGTGCGTTGAGATTACATAGGTCTATGGTAGTACCACAGTACCTCAAAATTAACCATTAGTACCACAAAAACTAATCAAATACATGTGTGTGTGTGTGTGTGTGTGTGTATATATGTTTTATCAGATCTCTAAGGAGTCAGAGGACTTCATAGTGGAACAGTATAAACGCCTGAGACAGAGGGACGGCTCCGGAGTGACCAAGTCAGCCTGGAGGATCACAGTGAGGCAGCTGGAGAGTATGATCCGCCTTTCTGAGAGCATGGCCAGGATGCACTGCTGCGATGAGGTCTGTATCTCTGTGTATGACTATAAATAAGCAAATAACTAAAGTAAATATTACTCCTCATACTATGCTGTCTGTACCGCCCAGTTAGACACATTGTTGTTTACATTGTTGTCCTACAATGTAAAACTATGTTAATGTACCCCAGGTGCGCTTGTATACATTTTCTCAACCTCTGTAAATGAAAAAGTAAAAGACAAAGTCTGGTTGAAAGGACAGATAACCGATGCAACCTGGAAAAAGTTATGTTAGGGTACCCCCACAATGACAGTGCCCTAAAATGTAGAATTTTTTAAAGGGTGTACCTCTTTGTCTCTCTGATCCTTCAGGTACAGCCCAAACACGTCAAAGAGGCGTTCAGGCTGCTCAACAAGTCCATCATTAGAGTGGAGACCCCTGATATCAACCTGGATCAGGAGGAAGAGGAGGCCATGGAGGAGGAAGAGGAGGGCAACCAGATAAATGGTAAAGGTTTCCTCCCCACAAATCCTTGCATCATGGCATTAAAGAATGACTGAAATCAACCATGTGGATCTTAGAAAGCCATTGATTACATTACTGATCTCTTTCTTCTTCTCTGCCCTGTGTTCGGTTGGTTCTCTTCAGGTCATGATGTGCCTAATGGTGAGGTGAATGGACACGTGAACGGACACGTGGAAGGCCATGAGCATACTAACGGCATCAGTGGTGAAAGCCACAGTGGCAAACACTCGATGCGCCTGTCTTTTGCTGAGTATAAGCGCATCTCCAACCTTATAGTGCTGCACCTCCGCCGAGCTGAGGAAGGTGAGTGACACTCACATAGACAGATTCATGCATTTTTTTGAATATTTCATTTCATTTTTATGAGAAAATGAGGAATAAGAAAGAATGCTGTGGGAAATTCTTGTGTCATTAACATGCTCAGTGCAACAAGAAAGAATAAAAAGATAGACAATGAACGATAGTGCAACTCTAACATTAGTGTAGCAAATAGCAGTGCAACACTGGCATTGCTGTGTGTGAAGATTTAGTGGAGGTGCAAAATAGCTCATGAAATTTGCTTCATGCAATAAAAATAAATGTATTATATATGATGGGATTCACACCCGCTAAAAAAGTGTTTGTGTCTCCAGATGAAGATGAGAATGCTCTAAAGAAGACTGCGGTGGTGAACTGGTACCTGAAGGAAATTGAGTCTGAGATTGACTCAGAAATAGAGCTTGTCAATAAAAAGGCCATAATAGAAAAGGTCATCCACAGACTAGTGCATTATGTAAGGACACATTCAACATCCTTTTATTTCCTACATTGCACAAGATTGCTTTACCACAAGTGTACCCTGACAAGCATCATATGTTCTTATTTTCTAATAGGATTACATTCTAATCGAGTTGTCCCAGTCCGGCTTGAAGAGCTCTACTGTGTCCAGTGAAACTGAAGGCCAAGAAGATGATGCTACTCTGGTGGTCAACCCCAACTACACACTGGAGGACTAGACGTCCATATTTAGTGCGAGGTTAAAAAAATCCACCCATTTTAACTGGAATGGGGGGAAAAGAGTTAGTGGACAAAGGTATTCTTCAGGACAGCCCCTTCTTTCTTTAGGTTCTGGTTTGTAATCTAAAATGTGACATTGTGACGTGTACACAGTGAAGCTGGCCTGTCTGGACACTTTTAGCTTCTTCTGTATGGACTTTCGGAGAAAGTACACCTGAACCGGAGAATGTGTGCAAAGCTTTGTAAATATGTTTTAATTTTCGCTTTTTTTAAGGTTAGTGACATTTGTTGTAATTGTTCATGGTTTTATGAACATGCTCACAGAAAGCATTGGTCTTTGACCAATTAAAATTGTATTTTGTCCTAAATACAAAAATCAAACAATTAAAAATGATTGTTATTCTTTTTTAAGGAAAGTGTTCTCTGAATGCACTGCCAGAATGCACATAGATGTTTGTCATTGAAGGAATATTTGTGTAGTTTTTTCTATTACAAAAAACGTACTTTATGTTTTAGAATTTAAAACAAAAATATGGATTACACTGGACATGACACATCATCCAGCCCAGGGTTCAACAGTTACCTGAAATATTTAGAGCTCAAAAGCAGCAAAACTTTTCAAAATAAAGAAAAAAACTAAAAAGGGCAGCTGGTGGCCTAGTGGTTGGGGCGTTTCGCCTGTGATCAGGAAGTTGTGAGTTCCATTCCCAAGAATGCTAAGCACCTCTGAGGTACCCTGAGCAAGGAACCGTCCCCACACACTGCTCACCGGGCGCCATGTTCCTGGCTGCCCACTGCTTTCCCTGATGAATGGGTTAAATGCAGAGGAAGAATTTCTGTGTGTGTTCACATATGATAGAATTTTCAATTTCATGCTTTTATCCAAAGCGACATCCATATGTTTAATACAGGGGACAATCTCCCTGTAGCAGTTCGGGATTAAGGGTCATGCTCAGGGGCCCAGGGGTGTTAGGTTGAAGGTAGGATTCAAACCCATGACCTCTTAGTCCAGTGGCTAGTGTCCTACCTACTAGGCTCCACTACTGCACGCACTCTGTTGCATATCAGGAGAGCATGTAGAATCCTAGTAACACTGGAAATCCTAAAGTCAACTTTCTTTAAACAGCACATTATCACTCACGAAAGTGGACATTTAAAGGAAGCCGGAGGAGAACAGTGCAGTCAAGTAGATTTTTATTGTCATTGTCAGTTTGAAGCTTTTTAAAGTGACGGAGCAGAACTGATATTGATGAGCACTTTTTGGGCAGCATAGTGGATGAACACTGTCTCTCCATGTTTAGTTCGGCTCTTTTCACCACTAGCGGACCAGCTCATGTAGATCTAAGAGACCTAGCAGCATTATATACATCAAACATATCAGAGATGTATTTAGGTATTAAGATGTATTTAACCTTTGAGCTTCCACTGCAAGGCCCTGTTAAATGGAGTAATGTGCTCTCTTGGCTCTGCCAGGTGGGTTTTTGGAGAGCGTTCCCTGCAGGAAATAAAGGTGTAGAATCTCTAACTTCAGCAATGTTTTAAAGGTGCCTAAACGCTGACTGCGATAGCTTTAATGTGATCACCATTATCATGCCAAGGGTTTTTACATGAGTGGATATGTAGATTCCAGGTGGGCGCTGAGCATTGATCTTCCCTCGTTAGTTCCAAATCCCCAGTTTGTCTTTATGTAATTGGAGAATATTTTGATGTATCCAGTTATGTACTTTACTGAGACAGACACAATAAATTGGACCAAAGTCACTTGGACAGATAGATTAGACAAAAGTATTGGGACACACCTGTTTTTCAGGGTTTGCGCTAGGCCCCTTACGTCTTGTGAAGATCAGGTTTAATGCTGCAGCATACTGAGACATTTTGGACAAAGCCATGCTTCCAACTTTGTTGACACAGTTTGGGAAAGAACATTTTGTATTCGAGCATGACTGTCCCCCAGCGCACAAAGCAGTAAAGGTATGGTTGGATGAGTTCAGTCTGGAAGAACTTGAGCACAGAGTCCTAACCTCAACCCCATCCAACACCTTTGGGATGAACTGCAAATTACCACTGAATCTTGTGGAAAGCCTTCCAAGAAGAGTGGACGCTGTTATAGCTGCAAAGGGGTGAGAAGAGGGGCGGTAACTCCATTTTAAAGTCTATGTATTTGCCATTAAAGTCCATGTTGGTGTACTGGTCAGGCGTCCATATACCTTTGTCCATATAGTGTACAATACAAGCCGTATCACATGTGAACATGACATCACGTGACAACGAAGCGTGCGCAGTTTCGTAAACTACAAAGATGGCTGCGTCCTGTAAGAGGGTCGTGAGGTCGATAACAGAAGGTAAAGAGCTGGTAATTTCAGCAGCTAACTCTTTCTCCTGCTGTTTGTCTTTAGTTCCGGGCTGCACAGGCTGATCTACTATTAATCCTCTATTGATTTTTTCAGTGTCGATCAGGCAGCTGAAACAAGGAGCTTTTTACCAGCCAGGCTGGATATCAGTCTAATTCATTCCACATGACAGTTATGACTAACCCATAATAAGAAAAATACAGGGTTAGACTACAGTTCTGGAGTTTTGGACGCAAAGCAGGGCCAGTATGCATAAAACTGACCTGATTCAGGATCTGTCCCTGTTATCGCATAATGAATGATTTTACTGCTTACCATAGACCTTTCTCTGTCTCATCAGAAATAAATAATCTAATTGGAGATTATTAAAGTCTGGTTTGTTTTTCCTCAAAACCCCGTAGGAGAAATAAAGAGCAAGAGAAAAAGACAGAAGTTCTTTTCTGATCTTCTCTGTTTCTCTGTGAATTTCAAAAATGTCTAAATTTGGTATTTGAGACTTGAATTTGATCACTGTCAAATTTCAGATTTTTCATTTTCATTTATAAGACAGAAGGGTTTGTTTTGAAGCTTATGGTTCATCTAAAGCTTATGGTTCATCTCTAAAGGAGACAGAAGTTCTCAGTTTTCTTCTCTTTAACATTATGGATCTGAAAACTGGTAGTTGAGACAAGATTAGAAAAAGGCCTTTTCTCAGTATGAGAAAATAATCAAAATCCTTTAGTGAGGTAGGGAGCTCAGTTCTGTCTTTGAGAAATAGGCTATTTTCAATTTTCCTTTCTGCTGGGAGGAATGTGATCAGTGCTCAGAGAAGAATTATGAACGTGGTTATTTGTAACAAGTTACATATGTTATATTATAAAAGTGTTATGTAGTAGCTAGTCCAGATGTTAGAAACAGCTACCTTGTACCTCCACACACTTGAGATACTTTAGATTATGATGGTTCACAATGACTGTGTATAGTCTATGTCTTATTATGCCACCCTCTACCCCATTCATCACTGGCTACCAGAACCCTGCTAACAAGATGTTTGGCTGGTGGCCATTCTTAAAACAGCACTGATGCTTACATGGTAGTGGCCTAACGGTTTATCAGGCACAGTGGTGTTGATGGCTTTACTCACATCAGTGTAACTGCTTGGTCAAGAGTGGTCCATTATAGAAAAGCATCAAGCCTAGAGTGGCTGTGTGTTTAGGAACTAAACCTCGAAGAAGGCCTGGGGGGAAACCTCACACTTTACTAGAAAGGTGGAAAAACTGCAATAAAATGGTTTTCCAAGCCTGTTTTTTTTTTTTTTTTTTTACAACAGGCATAGTCCTATCAACACCTGAATTAATACCAGTCTTTGATTGCATTTCGGGACCAGTGGTGAATCCTTGTTGGGAAGTCTTATCAGTTGGCTTTAATCTGTCCTTGAGAAACCAAGTTCAGTATTGTGTTATTTAAATAGACACATTTAATCAGACCTGTGTTGTTACTACATATTCATGGCCCATCTTTAACTATTTTTTCAGACACATTGTTTCCTGCCTTATAGCAGAAAGCAGACCACATTGTAACACCACCTAATGAAATTTTACTCTTTCTTTACCAGGTCTTTGCTACCTATCAGCCCGAAGGCTCTATATGAGGGCACTGCTTGTGCAGAGCATCCAGAGTCCAAGATTGCAGCAGAGTGTGCTACAACACAGAGCTCTTCACTGTAGCCACTACCCCGTACTGAGCAGCACCAAAGCAGAGCCTCAGAACGTGACGGAGACGGCGAAGAACACAAGTGAACAGAAAAAGACAGAAGACGAAGGGGTAGAGGACGATGATGGGCCGGAATATATTCCCAAGAGGAAGGCGAAAAATCCAATGATGGTTATAGGATATGCATGGTATGAATTATACAGCACTGTAGAATACCTTTTTTTGGCCTTTTATTGTTAGTTTAGTTGGTTTACCTGTAACTGGGGGTTCCAGAGGGGTGCAGCTGTCTAGACATCAGCCAACATAATCAGGAATCAGGAGGTGGTGAGTGTAATCTCTGGTGATGCCACACCCATCGGCAGGAGTGCAATACAGCATAATTGGCTTCGGTCACTCTCTGGGTGGGTGGTATATCCCTCCCTCTCCCCATTGCTCAGTGAGGTGTTCAGGTGTCTGTAAGCTGATGTCACAGCTGACAGTGTTCTCCTCCAAGCGTATTGAGCTGTTCAGTGGTGGTGTGAAACAGAGGTGCTTCATTTGACTCAAAGCACATACTAGCCTTCATCCTCCCAGCATTGAGGGAACGAGGTGTCCCCAAAGTAACTCAATCAATAAGAATGAACATCTAATTAATGAGTGGCAGCATAATCCAAGAGCATTTGCCACAAGTAATTTTGTATTTCTTTCCCTCACAATAGGAAACAGTAAGTGATTCAGACTGAAGTGCTTTAGTTGTTAAAATCAGAATATTGTGAAAATTGAAATATTTCATTTGTGTATAAAGTGGCCACGAAAAAAAAATCATTTTTCTCTTTCAGGATCATCGGTCTTCCCTCTGGTATAATCGGGTTTATTCTGGCCAAGAAGCAGGTAGACAAGAACAGGCTGAAACAACTAAAAATCCGGCAGAGGATGAAGACATCCAACGAGGGAGAATATAAAAGTGAACGCTATAAAACTGCAACAGGGATGGAGTGACTGACCCGGACTGTATGAAAAGACTTTATTCTTCCAAATGATGCTTCTTTTGCAGACATGCCTTAACTATAAGGCTTATTACATGAAGCAGATTATGTCTCGGTCAAAGTTCAAAATAATTGCCTCATGAACATGCTGAGGTGAAAGATTTATAAACCCCCAAAATAAACATGGAATTGTATAATTAATAAATCACTGTATAACAGAATTGCTGTTACCTTTTGTAAAGAATCTTCTAAATACAGTGAGCACAGATTGCACATACTTAAAAATGGATTTACTAGGTCTGGAACATGGTACATAATTACCTGGTTGCTATTATTTGGCAAGTTTTCAATTGCTGTATGTTTGTTGGATACATTTTCTTTCCTTGGGATGAGGGAACAACATGCAAATAACAGAAAGCAGGAAACATTTACTGAGGCATGTCATTTTAAAACAAGTTCTGCATCTTCTGGATGGTGTTTAACATAGACCATCTGTAACATTTGTGCATAGGACATGTGATTATCACCTGCAGGGAGCAGCAGTGAGTAATGTAAAGTTTTTGTGCTCAAGCCTTGTGCGTAGTACAGGTGAGAAGTACTAAGTATGGATAGCTGTGAGAGACAAACTGTGAATCACAATTATTTTTAAAATTATTTGTCAGCTAACATTTCATGACCGGTCTATGTGAAATTAAAGGACTACAAAGAAAAAGAGGAGCATCATAAGTACTCATAAGGTGGTAAAATAATTATTTTGGGGTAGAGGCCACAGATTCGGGGCATTAAGGTTTGAAGGGGATGTTGAGTAGAAACTAACCTTTGCATAAAGGTACAAAATAAATGTGCAAAATATTAGCTATGTATATAAATATGCACCAGAATACATTATGATAAAAATACAATTTCAGCTTATATGAAAACAAGCATCATATAGAACGTATAGAACATTTTTCATATGCTATGCATAACTTGTACCTACGCTGAT
The DNA here is from genome assembly GCA_037577145.1 of Brachypetersius gabonensis. Lineage (NCBI taxonomy): Eukaryota > Metazoa > Chordata > Actinopteri > Characiformes > Alestidae > Brachypetersius > Brachypetersius gabonensis. The sequence goes on from JBBJLR010000111.1 coordinate 3,047,912, forward strand.
AGTAAATATAGGTTAAGTGTAAAAAAAACCAAAATGAACTTCATTGTCTATGAAGATAAAAGTCCAGCAAACCCTTAGCATGTTGACCAATAGCCCATATGTAGTTCACGTCATTGATGAAGACATGATGACTGAAACTGGACAAAAGTGCATAGCACACAAATGTGATAGTCCATTCTTTGGCATGTGGAGCTCAGTGAGCATCCCAAGGGGGACCTTATCGTTGGGCAACTCCGATGAGTTGAAGGATCAACAGGAAAATCTGGATGATGTCAACATAAAGGGAGAGAGCAGCAAACACATACTCCTCTGGACTGATGGAGTGCTTTCTGTTGCCAATGAGAAGTTGGGTGTGGTAGGCCAGAAACTGGACAGAATAAAAGGTGCTACATTAGGTGCAGAACACCAATATGGTGAGTGACATGACAAAAATTAGAACATCTAGTTTTCATTTACCAGAGATTTTGCTTACAAACAACATACTAGTGCCATATTTTAAAAGAATATAAGAAACTACAGTTATTTTTTTAGTTTATTAGTAACTAAGTAATCTATTAGTTATCATTAGATCCACTGAAAAAGGTCAAACAATAAAATACCAAAATACAAAAGCCTCCAAGAAGACATTTAAGAAGCTGGGAAAGTTTAATTGTGTAGTTGTGGCAGCCCTGTTTATCACTTATGGTTTGTGCAGTTCCGTGCTTTAGAAGTACTGACGGTATCTTCAGTGTGCATAACATTTATACACCCACAATATAATTTACCATAACTGACCAAAAGGATAACTCACCAGAGTGAACGCAATAGCTCCAAAGGCAGCATACAGCATGTGAAGCCATGGGATCTAAGATCAGATCAGGAAGGGAATGGCTATGATAAAATATATACATAGGTCAGCTTTGAGTGTAAGGTATTCAGGGCTTCACTTACATATTTGATTGACAGCACAATAGTAGTGACGATGCCAGTCACAAACAAGACAATTCCCAGCACACAGAAAAAGCCTCCGCATTTGGTGAAATCCACCTAAATCAACAATAAAGAGGTTTTTCATATTAAACACACATAAAGAAGGCTTTGTGTTGGGGTCAAATAAGATTGTGTTGTGCATGCCTTGGATGTTTGATAAAGATTTAGAAATTCACTGTGAGCTACCTTGGTCTGGAAGCAAAAAACAGTCACAGCGATGCAGACGATCACTGTTATTCCCAGAGCCAGGAACACGGCCTTAGTGTCATGGTAACTGAAACGATAAAGGATTATATGACCACTACACGCAAAGGTTTCAAGAGAACAGGCAGCCATAACAAAACCAGGTATTGGAATTTTATAGGAAGAAAATGGAAAATATATGTTAAACACACATACATACATACACACTATATTGCTAAATTATTAATTCACCCATCAACATAATTCAATTCAGGTGTTCCAATCACTTCCATGGCCAGAACGCTTATAGAAAACATTTGTGATTCCAGTGTGGTACAGTCGTGAAATTTCCCCACTACTAAACATTCCACAGTCAACAGTCAGTGGTAACAAAATGGAAGCGATTGGGGATTAAACCAATTCGTAAACTGACGGAGCGTTGTCAGCAGATGCTGAGGCACATAGTGCGCAGCGATCAACGACTTTCTGCAGAGTCAATTACTACAGACCTCCAGACTTTATGTGGCCTGAGATCTAGAGCAGTTGAGGCGCGTTCTCTGGAGTGATGAATCACGGTTCTCCACCTGGTAACCAAATGGACGAATCTGGGTTTGGCGGTTGCCAGGAGAAGAATACTTTTCTGACTTCATTGTGCCAAGTATGAAGTTTGGTGGGAGGGGGGGGGGGATAATGATGTTGGTGTTTTTCAGGAGCTGGGCTTGGCCCCTTAGCTCCAGTGAAAGGAACTCTGAATGCTTCAGCATACCAAGAGGTTTTGCCGATGCCCCTTCCTGTTCCAACAGGACCAGTGCACACAGCAAGGTCAGTGGTAACTGTTTTAAAAAAGACTGTGGTAGATTGGATTAGATGATTTTGGTAGACAGAATGGATGCTGGATGGGATCTTTAAAAATTCATTTTGGTTCCAAGTTTTTGGCCTGTTGCACTGTATGAGATGATTATTTGAAAAGAATGTGACCAGCTTGTTCATTTTATAAATAGGAGGCATTGTTGAATGCAAAGTGTTCCAAAAAAAGAAAAACTCTTTTTGCAAAGGTCTCATATTCAAATCAAAGAGCGAATAAAGCAGCTCTGTGTCCACACCCACAAATAATGGCGGTTTACTCTGACCCACACCCTGCTGAACAACTTCTGGCATTAACAGCCCTTACTGACAGGAACTGACTCTGCATTTTGTGTCACTCGCATGCAGCTACTCACCTTGATATCATCCCTGCCATATAGGACATGGCCAGAGTCTAAGGAGAAACAGAAATAATAATTATTGTATAGCAAAGCTTTGTTTGCAGACTCTCAAATGCAGTGGTGCACATACAGTACAGAACATAGCATGGATACTGATATCACAGTCGTATTAAAACCATGTTTGTTCCAGTGATTTTTTTTAAAACAATATGAAATCTTCAGCTTCATTTTATGCTGTGTGAACAAACATTTGATGACTGGACAAACAGTTCCTAGAATAAGGAACTCATTACATCAATGTTCACATAAAGATCACGTTTTCTGCTCATCCTAGAAACTTATCCTTACAGATAATCAAGGTTTTCTCACAACAGTGACCACAAACTCATCCTACTGTCTGCAAGATGCTTACAGTACAGTCCAAGAAGTATTTGTGCATGTGTGCCCTGCTATTTTAGAGCAATTCCTTTGTACTCTGAAATGCCTTCTCTCATGATCTCATCAATAACATGAGCTCATTGACCACACTGTAAGAAAAACAGCCCCGGACTATCAACGTTTGCACCGGTGTGCTTCACAGTGACATCAGTGTAGTTTGGCTGGAATTCTTCTCCACGATAAGAGTCTACTGTAAGTAGGGGTGTAACAATACAATAAATACAATAAACTGGTTTTAAAGATGATTCAGCCCTTAGGGTGTGCTACACATTTACAGTCTATTCAACAAAGCAACACTGAAAATGTTACAATATTAGAAAGAAACCTGTATAAAGAAAAAATATGACTTCAGTTGTGGCACAGTTTACTAATAAGACTGGAATACGGAGCAGGGGGTGTATGATATGAATCTTGTGGACTGGGTTGATTTAGCACTATAAACAATGCAGTTTAATCAAATATCCTAATTAACAGACACTTATACAGCATGAAGTATTGCAACACATTTTTGTATTATGATATTTTATTGTACTGTTGCACCCCTAACTATAACTAGTAACTAGTAGCACCCCTAACTAGTGCTAAAGACATATTTCTCTGAATCAATATTTACATTGTTAAAGATTTTAGTAAGCATACCTGGATAACCTTAAAGAAAGAACATCTCAACATTGCCCAAATACTTTTGGGAGAAATGTCCTACATTTCACTTATGTTTTCTCTCATTACTATTTGAAATTCTGGCCTTCGTAAGGTCCTATATACTGGATCAATTCTGGGAGAATTTTACAAAAGTAAGGAACATAAGAATTAATATAACTAATAACTAATATGAGCATTTCTTGGTTAACAAGTTTTTTCTATTCCTATACAAGGCCACACCCTTTATTTTCAACCCAAATGACTCAGCACATTCCAACTCACAAAAATGGCCAGCAGAATAAGGTTCCAAGGGAAACGCCTCCTAAAGCAAGAAAGGGGGAAACATTAGACACAATAATGCTGACTAATATAATGTAACAGAGGTCTATCATGTCCTAGTCCCTGTCAGTTCACTGGATTCCCCTGTCTGTATGTATATATTTTTTACTTTTACATTTTAAATCTGTATTACAGATTCCATGCAAAGATATTAGGACTTTTATGCTGATTAAAGCAGAGCTAATTTGCTCACCTGGGTCCCTTACAGCAAACCAGCACGAGGTGTGTGATCATGTAGACTGCACTGCAAAGACACAGACACACAAACGCAGACCCACTGGTCATTTATACTGGCCTGAATACACAACAACACAGGACGCAATACAGGACTAGGTGAAGTTAAAGAGCTTACTATGAGGCGTAGTAGATTGCTGGATATTTTCTGACAAAGGAACGCACGGGTTCTCTGAGGACAGAAACAAAATGAAAAACGTTAAAAAGATCATCACTGTCTTAAAAGTCTTCATAGAATGCAATATATTTAACCAATCATTGTTATAATACAGTCACACTTGAATGGGCATCACTGATAACAGCAATTATCCTTCATTATCCTTTAGGTTTTAACACACCCACCCCAGCACAAGTCCTCACACGACTCTCACACACACACTCGCACACACCAACACAGACGCAAGGACTCACGCAAATGTGAATATTGCCACAATGGAGAAAGTGACAAGGAGCTGGACAGCAAGGATCATGTACACCTATCAGAAAGGAGAAACTCAGTTAGAAACATGGATAGTTCACTGAAAAATCCCATTTATATCAAATTAATTAGTCAAGTTCTGTTGTTAAGTCAAACAGCCAAGACACGTTTGGTTTGTGAAGTTTCATATTTGCCCTGGAGCTACGAGGCTAATGAACAGAGCATGCAAACTGCCGGCCTAAATCGTCACTTGGCTCAAACTGTGCTCTGTGCTTGAATAATCTGTGATAGTCTTGCTTATGTTGTTTCTGGCACGGTACGACAACTGTATAGACAAAACCTATATGAAGTGTAGCATCTGTGACACATTTACACTTTCAGCCGTAATGTGATGCTCATGACCCCCCACCACCACCAACCCCTGCCCTACCAACAAAATTTTAATTCACAGTCAGCAAAACTCGATTTGAGGTAACTGTGTGATGATTCAAGTGCAACGTTTGTAAAATGCTACCTGATAGTTATAAGCCTCCATTACTTGTTAGCAAGATTAGCTTCATAGCTTCAGTGCGAACTAAATAAGTAAACTCCTGAAATAACAACATCTGGTTGGTTAGTTCTTTACTGTTCATCTCATCTGTAGTAATTGGTCACAACTGATACCTATTCTCAGTTTTATTCTTGCATTTTAAGTGTTTTTATTTCAATGTACAGTTTAAATCCAAAGAGTACAGCAGTTACTTTGTGCAGTAGTGTAAAGGTATCAATAACAGATGAGTGTGTTTGATATGTGACAACTGTACTAAAAAACGACAGCATGTTTCACGGTAAATGTTGTGCTGCAATTTTGTTACTGGCTACTAGCATTTGCTGAATATTAGTAGGTATTAAAATAAAGTCATAGTAAGATTTTAGTCATAGTAACATTTTCACAAAAGTTGCTGAATGTGTAGAAAATGTGTGTAAAAATAATTCTTAAGGAGTCCTACTTTGCGTATAAAAGTGTGTCGCACATTCAGGCTCTCCCATCCTGGTGACGTTGTAAATCCTTCATCATCTGTAACAACAAAGTTGAAAGAAAGGTGGCTGACATAGTTTAAATACATAAATGTGCTGTTTTTGGGTGCATCACAAAAACAAAAAAATTAAAAATGGGCAGTTTCTGCAGCTTAGTTTGCATGTATTGACTGTTCAGTGGATTAGTGTGACTTCCTTTTAGTTCAAATTATATTATTTCAAATAAGCTGAGATGTTTTTAATACCAACCAATTTTATCTTGTAAATCCCTGTGAAAATCTCTATTAATGTCACAATTTCTAATCATTTTGAACATATAATCTGCTGATAAACAGTAGACAGAACTGACTCTAGATAAGCATTTATCAGATATTTGATGAATGGTTGTTTCTACTAATATCAGTTGTGGTGCTACAGCTCAAGAAGCTTTAATATTGACCTGAGTAGTTTTATAAATATATGTATCTGCTTCCAACAAGCTTGGAAACATATCCCTTTGGAACTTTGTCTTACCTTGTCCTGGGATGGGCATGACTGGGATTATTGGTGGCATTGGTGGTGGGAATCCTTGACCTGGTTGTCCTGGATGTCCAGGGCCATGATGACCGGGAGAGGGGCCAGGCTGACCAGGGTAGGGGCCAGGCTGACCGGGAGAGGGGCCAGGCTGACCAGGGTAGGGGCCAGGCTGACCGGGAGAGGGGCCAGGCTGACCGGGGTAGGGGCCAGGCTGACCGGGGTACGGCCCGGGTTGACTGGGGTAAGGTTGTGTGTATGGAGCTCCTGGGTAGCCTGCAGGCTGGGGTTGGCCCCCATATGGAGGGAAGCCATATCCTGGTGGTGGTGCAGAGGAATTTGGACCCCCAGCCTGAGGGTTGTGAAACATTCGGGAGTCATCGTAACCCGGAGGGAAGTCTGATCTAGACATGCTGCTTCAACAATTCCCTGAAGACATATAGAAAGAAGAATATGATAAAACTACAAAAATACAGTCTCTCCCAATTCACAGCACTATTTTGTGCCAAGAGCACCCTAACCAGTAATAATTCCAGCACTTCTGTAGTTATTTTAATCGATTTAACTAATTAATGTTTTTTTTATATAAATAAGGCAGTTTAATGTTATTCTTTCATCAGTGGCCATTTACTTTATTGCAAGGCAGTGATAGTATGTAGAAATAAAAGGAGTCCTCCGTAAACAGAAGTTTGGGTGGAGGTCCTTCTGTCTTCTCTTTCATGTGATAAAGTTTTACAACCAATGACCTACCACCCTTTTTCCTCCCTATTCAGTCTGGCCCTCTAGTGTACAGCACACGCTGCCATAAACTCCACCCAAAACTCTCTACACTCTGAAAATGTAAGGTTTTCCAAATATGTATATCTGAGTCAAGAATCATTTGCAAAACTTTATTTTCAGCCTATGACAGTCGTTGTTTCTTATTCCTAGACCAACATGCAGATCAACCCATGAGAGTCACTGACTGACAAAACTTATCCCTAAAAGGCAATAATGAAATACATAAGTATAGCAAAAAAAAGAAAGAAGAAGAAGAAGCACTATAGTGACATCATTCACTATGGAACACAATGTACTTACTTAAAAGTGGATTTAAGGCGTAAGTGTGAAACCTCTTAAACTTAAATGTTAGGTGTTGATTCAACAGATTTTGTTATTTAAGGGGCAAATTTGAAAAAGCAGAAAATTCAGTAGTTATACCCATTAATCAGCCTTAATCTGTGCAATTTTCCCCTTAATTCTCCATAATTTCCTGTCAAAATTAAGGTAATTATAAGGGCTAAAATTAAGGGGTTTGGTTTCGTAATTTCTACGGTGACATACTCCAGCAACACCGACAATAATCCAATACCCAAATAATATCTGCGCCCTGGTGGTCCTGTGGGGCTCCAACATTAAGTAAACAAGGTTAACAAATGATGCGGAGAAGCAGGCTGGCTATAGTCTGTAATTGTTAACAGATTGGAGTGGTGATGATAAAATGAACAATAAGTATATATACAAGGTATACAAAGGGTATCTAATGAAGTGGGTAGTCTTTGTGTACACATTATGAACAAATTGTGTACAATCTGAACAGTTTTATAATGAATGACCCAACAGCTGTTTAACTGCCCATTGCTTGAGTAAGTAACTGCCTCTTGGATGTTTCTGCAATGACAAAGTCCCACCTTAAAATGGCCAGCATGGGTCTCATAAACCTTGTCAGACTGATCAGTCTGGACAGCGATTAATATGGATTCCTTTCATTTACAGGGCTACTAGGTAATTACTAGTTATGGTCAATGGATATAATGAGATCAATGTTATTGTGATAATTTATGGCACAATTGTACTGAACTGTATTAAATTTAAACTGCATTGTAAGTGAATTGGCACAATGGCACAGTTGATAGTGCTCTCGCCTCACAGTGAGAAGGTCCTGGGGGACCTTCCCCTTCACCCTGCGAGTGCTGGGATAGTTGCAGAACCGCCACGACCCGTCAGGATAAGCATCTCAGATTAATGAATGCATTTTAATAGCTTTTTATTTTTATGGCGTGGCAGGTGCATAGCGTCTGATCAAACAAAACATTGTGACTTATACTGTATACATGTTTTTTATTTGTTTTCATTATTTTCCACATTCTATTAATATTGAAAACAAACAAAATGAAGAAGGAACACATGGAATTATGCAGTAAACAAAGAAAAAAAAAAAAAAGAGCAAACCAGAATATGTTCTGTAATCAGGGAATGATGGGCTGGTTTTTTTTTGTGCTTAGTTAAGTGGGTCTTGCCATAATGTGCAGTCGAACAGTAGTGGACCAGGATCACTAACTGTGGACCAACCCGACTCACAACTGATGATCCCAAACACAGTAAGAAGGTAAAAAATTCCACTAATGAACTCTTGATGAAGAACTACTGTTAATTAAACACCATTCCAGGTCGATTCCTCATGAATCTGACTGAAAAAATGCCAAGAGTGTGCAAAGCTGTCATCAGAGCAATAGGTGATGTTTTCAATATTAATCTACAATGTAGCCAATAATAAAAAGCACTGAAATCGTTGAATGAAATAGTTTGTCCAAACGTTTGACTGGTACTTTTCCATGACCAAGTTAATAATTTTCCACTGTTAGAAAAGGTGGAAGGATGTGTTATATGTCACTGGTTAACTTTGAACACTGGTTATCCCCCACTTTATTCACAGTTCTATGTTCTTCTGTTTTATCCACCACTCTTTGTTAGCCTACACTTACTGAATGGAAATTTTAGGGTCATATCTTTCACTCCTGGGACTGAGTCACTGCAAGTGTTTATCTGCTGAGGACATGGCATATGAGAACATGTCACAACTGTGGGCATAGCTGAGTTCTGACACGACCTCAGTGTTGCTGTTTGACAGATATGACATGAAAAAGCTGCTTGTATGTCACCCACAAACCAATGTGTTTCTGGGTGCACACACAGCATGTTTCCCATAGCTTTGTTATAGTGTCAGCCAGGATATAATGTGCATGTTAAGAGGACAGCTGAGAACTGACCCATGTTATTGCAACGTGAAACCAACAAAGGCTAGTTCACTGTAAAGCTACAGCGCAGTGAAAATAACTTTCTTTTTACTGAAAATGTAACTGATCAGGCACAACGCTGATGCTAGACATCATTTGTTTGCTTCTTTTAGCACTGTTACGACAAAAGACAAACAATTTCAGTGAACTGTTTTGGCTATGAACCCTAATTTTGTCCATTTGTACAGTCCTGTGGAAAAGATAAGATAAACCTTTATTAGTCCTATAAGTGGGAAGTTTGCTTTGTCATGGCAGAAAGTAGATGGCAAAAATTTAGTAGTATTTTATTCTATTCTGTTAAAGAACAGAATAGAATAAAATACTATATCAACAGTATAGTATAAAATGTAAACTATACAATAAAATAGAAATACGAACATATGCATTGTAAAATATATACATATATATGTATATTTAAACTATATGTAAACTAAATGTAGATAGTTGTACACAATGAGTATATGTATATACCTGTATATAGAGTGGATATATAAGTAAATATAAGAACACTGTAGATACACACAAATACACACACACACATACAGGTACACAATAGAGTGACAGGCATTGTCAGTACAATAGAAATGCACCAAAAGAATTGCACACTGCAAACTGCACATTTTGCCCAGTAGTAAGAGTTCCACCCAAAAATTGCACATGTTGCATCAGAAAAATTGCACATAAGCAGAAAAGTAATATTGCACATAAGAGAAACTGCCATGCTGTATTGGATGTGCTGGTGTGGTCAGCTACAATGTCTTTGCTGAGGACTCTGACAGCAGTTACAAGGAAAGACCTGCGGCATCTCTCTGTCCCACATAAAGCCATTTATATGAGCATTAAGAGACTTCTACCAGCAAATACACAAGTTAAGATGAAAATGAACAAACAAGAAAGCATTAAATATCAAGATTTGTTTTGTGTGTAAACAGTAACTGAAGATTTGTGAGCTGGTTAGAAGAACATAGCTTGCCTCCAGCATTTGCACGGTTTTCTGAAACTCCATCAGCAGCTCCTGATTTAATCGAATCAAGTATAGATTGAGCTGAACCGGGTTTTTAAGGTGTTTGATGAAAACTGCAATGTAATGCTAGGCCTACACGAGGGGATGTCTGGGAACAATTAAGCAGACAGACAGACAACATACAATCAATATTCATTGTTATTTGTAGCTGTTAAACTGCTCAGCCAAACATGTTTTTAAATATAATGTAGCTTTTGCACTGTACTGTATAAGTAACAGTGTCATACGTTGTAACGAACAAGGTTTATTTGTGTCCAAGTGTTTTCATGTGTTTCTCCACTCGAGTGCTGTTTGGAGTGTGTGCACTACAGCCGTGCTGCTCCCGCTGAGAGCCTTGCAGGAAGAATGCAGCTGGACAGGAAAATCCCTGCATGTACGAGCACAGTCTCACACTCTTCTCGCCATAAAAAAAGCTCTCATTTATGCGCCAGCCCAACATGACTAAGACTGGCCCGGTTACATCACTCTCCCACTCTGCTAGGCAACAAAAACAGAAAAGAGGAAAAAGGAGTTTCTCTCTCAAACACATGTTTGCACACACCCTTCCCTCCCCAGGCCTGCTTTTAGGTTTCCTGAAATGGTGGTGGTGGGTAGCAGATTTAGGGTGGGCAAATTTGGTGTGTGTTTTCAATTCAATAATGTATTCTTTTCTTTTTACAGCATCTAAAAAATGCACAGTACAAAACAACAGCATGGGGCTGTATGTAATATAATCCACAAGGAGTGGCACTTACTCAGACAGGGAGCAATTGGTTTCTGTTTCAAATTTAGCATCCTGTGCTGAATCAAAACATGAGGGGGGTTAAACATGGCTTGTCTGCCAGTATTTTAGGATTATAGGTAATCTGCTACAGCCAATCATTTAGATAAAAATTAAGTTTACAAGAAATGAGCCAAAGCACTTGAGAAGTAAGAACCTATCTTCCTGAAGCCTAAAGGCCAGAAGAACAACCAGGCCTTTGGGTGGGCAGTGCCCACCCCTGGCAACCTCTAGGTCCACCCTAAGCTCTAAAAGCACAACACACACACACACACACACACACACACACACACACACACACGCACAGCTTACATTAAATACTTTTCCTGACATTCAACTAGCATCAGCCCCTATGATGAAAAAAAACCCTGCATAATATTACTGAAGCACGTGGTTTTAGATGACAAACAGCTTTCCAAGTTTCAATTTAACAACAGTGAGGCGGCCTATTGGACTAATGTATTAACACAGCATTAAAATAATTCTAAATTAAAACACTGCCTGTCCTGCGGTGTGGTCCTCATTCAGACGATAGGGCAACAGTTTGGACGTTTTAGATCGGCCGCTGAGCCAGAAACACGAACAGCAATATGATATCTTTCCTTAAACATACACAAGACAACTCCCTCGCCCGCAAAGGAATTTACCGACACCCCAAGTGCTAAACTGGGCCATGTGTTCTTACCAGGCTCGGGAAGAAACAGACACGGCTCCCAAAACGACGCAAAACAGCCGGGGTCCGCAGTTTGGAGCGGCAAAACAAGTTTAGTCCTTTTTAAAGTTTCCTGGTGATGATCTTCTCCCGCTGTGGTCACTTGCTCTCAGCCTGGTGACGTTTGGAAGAACTGAAAGCAGGAGATGTCTCTGACCAGTAGGTGGAGATGAGAGATCTTTCTCCTTCTCGTGTCTTTGTGTCACTATTGGGAAATTTTCAGATAAGCAAACATGTCTGAAGACTCCTTCTTCCGTAATTAACACCCGCCCCTAAACGACACACCTAGCTCTATTCCCAGATGAATGATGAAAGAGACACACCCTGTCTTCAGCTCTGGAGCTTCACCTGCCCGTCACATTCACCATCTGCCACTGGGGTACGTTGCAGGACTGCTGCTGCTCCGAAGGACCACAGCGGAGTTTACTTGTAAGTTTATTATAACAGCGCCTGTTACTGTAGAAAACAGAATTACAGCTACTGCAGAAAACAGCGTTCTTTATTACAGTTGTTTAACAGCACTACAGAAATCTCCTATAGGATCCATATGAATAATCATTTAACCCACACAGGGAGTCAGCACAGTGCATACTAGAGAAGAATGTTTTGCATATTAATAATACATACATACAAACATTCATCTGAAAGAGAAGTTATATACATAAGTGGTTAATCTGTTCACTTAAGTAAATGTAACCACAAAACAACACACATTTTGGTCTTACATCAAATCTTTCAGATGTAGAACAGCAGATTTTTTTTCCTGCTGAAACATCTAAAAGGCTAAATAAATAAATGTAAGAAATGTGATGATTTTCTGTTACATTAACTGTACAGTAAACACCCACTTATCATGCAGGTTACGTTCCAAGAGCACCCGTGTATATTAAAAACCGGTAAACCCAAATCCTAAAAATGCTCCCAAAACACTTCAATTTCATTTTAAACTCAGTTTAATACATTACCCTTAAAGAAAATGTAAAGGTAAACCCGTATCTGTACTGTACAGTTTACAATGTAAACAGCCTACTGACATTACCCCTGTATATACTGTACTGTACTGTACAAGCGTTTTCTTTGGTATGCACTGCAATTTCTTTAGAAAAGCAGGTTAACACAGTAAGAAATGAATTTAATTTACAGTAAAAAAAACCAAAACAAAACAAGGCTTTAAAAAGAAGAAAAGGAAAAACACGAGAACACTCGAGACGCTCCACGCGGCAAATTCTGGACTGCAGCTGCGCCAAAGTGTAGCAACCAATCAGCAGCAAGGATAAATAAATAGCGTTCTTGGATTGGCTAATTTCAAACCGCCCCTGAGTACAGTGGTATTACATCATCCCAGGACCCGCTTGCTTTGTGTTTCTCTCCACAGTATCAATACATTTATAGTTTAAATGGAAATATAGCTAAATTTATGTTAATATCTATGTTACAAAATTAATAAAATATATTTTCCTTAGTAGTTTAAAACTAAAATGGATAAAAAATGATATATTACTACGAAAGAATGCTGTGACGGGCCCTCGTCCTCCTGCTGGATTGTTTATGTTTGGGGTGTGCTTAACAACTCAGCAGGAGGATGAGGGTTTGTGGCGGACAAGGCCCGAACGTCACTAAAGCAAAAATAAAAAATGCAAAGGATATCTGCAGTTTCCGCATTAGTGTGGGGTTTCAGCGAACAATTATTAGTTGGATTCTCCGAAAATTAGTTGGTTTCAGTTCATCTGTGATGAGCTTAGTTTTTGGTCCAGCCTTTAAATGCAACAAAAGTCCAAATAACCTAAAATTCTGGAATTTGGTTCGCTGTTTGATTTTCATTGGCAAGGCTTAGCCCAGGAAACAGACAACAGATAGAGATTTATACCCTTTATATTCAGTTATTGAAATAATGTAATAATAACAAAGAAAACAACAATAACAATACTAACATTTATTATTGTTGTTGTTGTTGTTGTTATTATTATTATTATTATTATTTCTACTATTATTGCTATTATTTATTTTACTTCTTTTTTCATGTTTAAAAGTTCATTCGACGTTAATGTCAAGTTTAGGTTTGGTTTCTTTTGCCTTGCCTCTTTTTCCTGTTCTGCCTGTACTTCTGTAGTCTAGTGGTGTTCTCATTTTGTTCTTTGTGGGTCTGTTTTTGTTTGTTGTGTTGCACCACAGTCCTGGAGAAACACTGTTTAATTTCCTGTGTAGTGTGTGTGTGTGTGTGTGTGTGTGTGTGTGTATGTGGGTGAACTGACAGTAAAACGTATTGGACTGGACTTGACCAGGACTAAACGGGAGAGGGAGGGGGAGGGGTGGGGTGTGACCGAATGACGTCACATCAGCACCACCCACCGTCATGGCGCTTCCGGACTGGGCGCTGTGTGTGTTCGGAGCGGTCTCGGTGTGCGGTGGCGTCTGCATCTACCGCCTCCTGACAGGGGGTCGCAGGGGCGCGCGGAAGAGGGGTCTGCTCGCGGAGCTGATGGCGCGCACGGAGAGGCCGCTCTTCTGGATCGCGTGAGTCCGCACAACGGAGCGCGAGACTCGCGTGTGCCGCAAAATCAGCGCTGCGCTTGTGACTGTTTTCAGAACAGAGACTAGATTAATATTAAGCGAGGGGGGTTGTACTACTGACAGTGTTTTCAGTGTTTATGACTGACCAGATGAATCTGCAGGCGGCGGAGTTACTGCTTCAGCCTCCTCCAGTTCTCCCAGTGTGTACACACGGAACCAGACCAGTGCAGAAACCAGTAACATCCATAATAACAACACCACGATCCATTTCGACATTAAACAATGAATCTGCTCTCCCAGCATGCACCGCAGCTGTAATCCCTCTCTTGTTGGTTTTGTAACTGTAGTGATCCTGTGTCCTGCTTTGTTAGGGGACTCTTCTGGTTAATGTTCCTGCACTGCTTTTAGGCTATGTGTTTGCTGTCTCATGTTTGATGCATGTTGGGGTGTGGGTTTTTGTGTGGTTAAGGGATTATGAAACAGGACTGGTTTATGTTATGTTGTCAAGGCTGGTGCTGGAAGCAGTTCCACACTGAAATAGGCCCCAGATGGCACAGTTTTATTTTTATAAATGTATTTAGCTAAAATGTGCCACAATATACCATGCTGCTCAAAAGTGCTCCTTATTTTTACACATATCAGTCTTAAAGGTACTGTAAGAATCTATAGAAAGTCTATTTAGTTTTATGAACTATGCTTAAAAGATGTATTAATTTCTCTTCAGTGCTTGAAAACCTAATAATCGTCAGGCCTAAAGTCGTTTGTTTGTAATAGACCAAAAAGGTTATAAAATTGCACTACATTCTGTTACTAAAATCTTTCAGAAATACAACGTTAATGAAAATAAGTCTTTAATAAGGAAGATGCCTTTGAAGTTATTTTCTGACTAATAAAAATAAAAGCCCCAAAATGTTCCCAAAGGTTTTCACGTTTTCTTTGCACAGATACTCACTGTACACTCGGACCAAACTGGGCTACGTTTTTTACAAACGTCAGATGAAGAAGGCACGGGAGAAATTCCCAGCAGGACATTCCCGAGCCCAACCCACCACTATAAATGGTAGGAGGAGCACTCCTAAGCACAAATCACAATCTTCCAGTAGAAAATAAGGCCTTCAGTTTGTTGTGATCTCTTGGAAGGCATCAAGATCATCCCCGTGCCCGTCCTGTCAGACAACTACAGCTATGTCATCATTGACACTGCGTCAAATCTGGCTGCTGTGGTGGACCCCGCTGATCCTCGGTCTGTGCAGGTGGGTCCAGGGCTCCCTTCAGTCCAGAACTGCTCTACAGTTACACTGCAGCACCAAAAGACATACGGCACAGTCTGGCATCAAACCTCAAGTGGTTTTCCGAAGTGCTTAAATCCTGTGTGATTCACATCATTTTTATTCTTTTGGAAAGTGTTCATGACAAGTGGTGAGTTCAGAATCCAGCTCAAATCCGGTCGGAGGCTTTCCCAGGCTTTCGCAGGATAAGTCTGTTATTCCACTGTGAAGGCTCTTTATTTCTGGATTTTTTAAACATTTTTTGCCTTGTTTGTGACCGATTGCATATGATGTTACACATTTTTGTAAAAAAAAGAGGTCCTTTTCGTGTGGGTTTGGACCAAAGCCATGAGAAAAGTGAAAGCGTGTAATTTCATGGTGTTTTTCTTCATCCACACAGACTTGCCTAGAAGAGGAGGGGGTGACATTAGAAGCCATTCTTTGCACGCACAAACACTGGTGAGTAGAGGAATGTCACAGTGATATGTGAAGTCAGGATGAGCTCCTGGCTTCAGGGTATATTTCACTTGCCTTCTTTTGAGTTGATAAACACGACAATGTGGAATGTCGACCATGGATCTGCACACAGTAGGGCATTAACACAAAAGTCGACTAGTCGATTTCAGAGGCACTAGTCCACAGCCCTTGAGAGAAGTCAACTAGTCACATGTTTCATTACCCCTCACTTTCTGCCCTTGCCTGTGTACACAATGCAATCTCTGCCTCTGATTGGCTGACGCTGACACGCGTTCCTTGGTTTAACCAATTATTATAGTCCCTTCATAAAAGGGGCGGTAACCTTGACTCGAGGGGAATCTAAACACAAGACCACAACAAGACCAGAGACATGCAGCAGAGAAGACAGACACACATCACGTGTGGAGATCCTTCACTCTAGACACACAAACAGAACCTGCAAGTCGGAGTTAAAGTACAGTAACAGAACCCGCTTTCTGCACGCCATCTGAAACGGCTCCGCTAGCTAACATGGCTAACGCTAGCACTGCAGGGAGTCGTCCTGCTGCGGCTTAAACTGTTCTACACTTAAATTTACCAGAAAATTCAAGGCATCAGCCTTTGTTTTGTTTTGTTGACTGTCAATGTTACAGAGAACTTTAATAAAAGTGTCAGTGTTGGACGCCTGTGTTCCTCCGCTGCGTGTGCAATGATGTCATCAAGCGACTAGTTGACTCGACTTCGACTACCGACTAGTTGACCTGAAAAAATATGGAGTTGTTAATGCCCTAGTACACAGTATTCAGTAATGAACACTGCCACATACACAGGTCTGGAGCTTTCTTTTTCTACTTTTCAATAAAAAAGCACTTGAAAAACTCTTGATCATGTAGAAGGGCTGTTTACTGATATGTCAAGTATAATCATCAAAGTGTCTACCTTGTAATGAAGAGCAGTTTTATGTGTATAATAGAGCTTTAACAGGTTTCTTTTGCAAACTGTTGCTGAAAATAGAGGCTAGGGCCTTCTGTAGGATCCATTTAAAATCCTTAAAATCAATTTTGGGGGGATGCTTAAAATAACCTTAAAGGACATGCTCCAATACAAATTTATATGATTTATTTATTTTTATCTAGTTACTTTGTGTTGCTCTAAAACGCTAAACCAAATGCCTTCTGTCTTCACAGCACTCAGAACAGGCAACTGCTCGCAAAAGTGTCCAATAAAAGCCAGTGTAAAAAAGTGCATCCAGGTCTAACTGCTAACTGCCTGCTTCCAATTCTCCATTATACTGAAAACTGCCTGTGAAACACCAGAGGGGCCAGCAAACCAGTCCTAAATGATTAGGAGTGAATGGAGCTAAAGGGAAAACCATGTAGGAATATCCATTTATTCAGAGGAAACTGAACATGTGCAAAAACTGCAACTTTCCTGTTTTTGTATTGGCCAGGAACCTTCTAATATTGTGGCCACTCACTGACCCGTGGACACGGCTAGTCTGTATGTGAGCTGCTCTATATTCATCCGGTTATAACTCCTACACCTACAACTGAAAAGCACTCAAAATATGGTTTTATAATTACAATATTAAAAATGTTTTTAAGTGTTCTGCATGTGTTTGTCTGTATAAATAATGCATTTATAATTCTGTACAAAAGCCACATTTTAACTTTTTAATTTTGGACACTGATTGGCTGGATGATTTTTGGGGGGCAGATCTCCTCGCTACAAATGTTCTGGTTTGGCTAGCTGGTGATATGAAACTGACAATGTCAGTCTGGCTGGCTCAGAGCAAAATAGATTGTTTGAGGCTGAGACTGGGGTTAGGACTTGGATTGAGACTTGACTTGAGGAGTTTGACAGGCAGTGAATGTGAATCTTATGGAAGCTTGAAGTAGCTTGAAGGGCTCAGCGTCAGTCTGTGCACTAATATTGCGGAAGGCTGCTATATGCGAAACAGCCTATAACCAATTACAGTATTTCTGACAGGGTGACCAATCACAACTCCAGGGGAGTTACTGGGTGTTCTGATGAATTGAGGGTTTTGAGTAATCCAACTATCCAACAGTCTAATAATTGATTATTAAAAGTGTTGGCTCTTTACTATCCTGAAAGGCATCAAAATCGTAATATGTAGCAGTAAAAGAGCAATTCTGATATGTTCCCCCTATCATGCAGTCCTAATACATACATACCTAGTACATGTGTAATGACAAAGTTTAATCTAATCTAATAGCTTGTGACCATATATTTTCTTTTCAGGGACCACAGTGGAGGAAACAGGGCCCTCAAAAGGCTCCACAGCTCTTGTAGGGTGTATGGAAACCTTATGGACAACATTCCTGGCCTTACAGAGTACGTGCATTTCACCCCTCACACTCCTGTTGAAATTTAGAGATCACATTTTGCAACTCATTTCTAACAGAAGAGTGATTTATGAGAACTGCGCACACATAGTTACTCAGGTCCCACTTTATAAAAAAACGTGCATTCAGTCTACTCTTTTCCAAAGCTAAAGTGTCCAATTTTGATGCATCCATTTCATTAGAGCTATTTGAATATATATATTAACCTTAATGATCTCTAATGTTGGACATGACTTTTTTGTTGTAGCCTATTTCTTTTTTTATATCTTTTGTGTAAACTTGTGTGTACATTTTTGTGTAAATTTTTGCAAGAATATTTAAAGAAAGCATCATAAAAAGCCAAAAGGAATGAAGATTTTTTGCTGGTCTCTGCTTTCAGGCCTGCATGTATGAGGAGATCTTCCGAATTACGCTCTAACTTTAATGAGTGCAAGCATGCAGTAAATTAGGGCTGGGCACTAAAAGGAACTCAGAATGAAATATCACTCATTCTGTTAATGCTGATAACAATTAATGGATATTTTAATTCTTTGAATATGTATAAGTACTAAAGTGAAGGTGAAAATGAATGGTTTTGTCTGTCTCACTGTAGCTTGTTATAAATGTGTTCTCCAGGCTACTTTCAAAGTATCTCCTTCATTCTTATTGAACTAATGGGAAAGTGATAATTGTGGTATTTTTGGCCATATCGTCCAGTCAATTACTTTTGCATGCCCTGAAGTTCCTGTCAGCATTTACTTCAATGTTACACGGAAGAAATAACTAGCCCTTTTAATGCAAGTTAATTATATTTCTAGTATTAAAAGATGGTTATAAAGAACATGGTTTTTTGGAAGATATGCCAAATCTTGTCCTACCCAGTGTACAGTGATGAATTTGTGGATTTGTAGTCCTCTTACAGACAAAGACACCATAGATGTTGGGACGCGTCTACGCTTCAGGGCTTTTTACACCCCTGGCCATACCGTCGGTCACATGATCTACCTCTTGGATGGACGAGGATTTGGGGGGCCCAGCAGCCTGTTTTCAGGGGACCTTGTTTTTCTTTCAGGATGTGGTAATTGTGACAGTGTTTAACTGCTTCTATGAACACCCAACCACATATGAACACAATGCTTCTAGTATGTGCACAGCAGGATTTTGGTTACTGCCCTATTACAAAGAATATTTACAGTCAAAAGGCTCATATCTGTAAATAAATCTGAGCCCTTTTTTCTACTATCAATAGAAGGCAGGCTAACATAAAGCAGTCCATTTACATACATCAGATTTAAAGGCAGAGTATCTAAACAGACTGTTTAAATCTACTGGATGCAGTAAAACGTGAAATCTAATAAAAAGTAGGATATGGGCCCTTTATCTTATGATGTAGGTTATACAGCTCTGAGAGACACCTTAGAGCCACTTTAAAGAAATAATACCCAGGAAGGAAGTCTTTTAGACCTGTACCATATCTATAATGATCACTGTTACTGTTTTTTTGTCCTTATAGGGAGAATGTTTGAAGGTACTGCTTCGACAATGCTGTCGTCTCTGGACACAGTCGGCTCACTGAATGATGACACGCTGCTCTGGCCTGGTAAGATTCCAATTACACCGTTGTAAGCTTCACCCAGAAATAATAACATTGTGCCCTGTTCCAGTCGAGGCCACTGGAGGAGTTGCAGTGTTGAAATGTATTGTGCAAATCTGTGTTTTGTGTTTTTTTAGGCCATGAGTACGCTGAGGATAACCTGCTGTTCGCTGCAGATGTGGAGCCTGGAAATGCTGTACGGGAACAGAAGCTACAGTGGGTCCTGCAGCAGAGAGGACAGAGACTGTGCACGGTGAGGAGACCTGGCTTAGGAGAAGGCAATGAGAGGAAACCGGACTGGGGACCAAGGCAACAGGGCCTTTTCAATTATTTTTCAGGCTCTTTATATAGACACTAACACAATTGAAAACCCATGACTCCAAGCATACCTTACCAGTTAGCTTGCATAAACACTGCACACACACAGCCCTGACATCTGTTTATCTCTCTTATTTATCATGCAACTCATCTGAGCAACAGTTCCTTCACTGCATGAAATGTTTATTATTAAGCATTTTTCAAATCTCAAAGGATCTGTTATTGCTGTATAAAATAGTTGATCAAAAGACATACTGTTTCTGCTAGTAACAGTTCTGACACACCAATGTGTTTTTCACCGTGACAAAATGTTAAGACTCCCACCCCCTCACCCACGTACCCATTAGGCAATTCAGTTAGTAGTAACATGACTGCTGCTAATGGCACACTGAATGGGACCCACAGGTCAATCATCCCTACACTTAAGTATGCTCCAAAGTTTTCAGGAATCAAAGGTTAGAACATAACCTTCTTAACCTTCATAAACTTCTTAACGTCTCAGTGTATGATCAGTGCATCAATATAAAGTAAATATGATGCCCCATGTATACTTATTGTGATCCAGTCCAATATAAATATTTTGGTTAATCATGCTAGTGGCTGCACTGGTGTGCACTGAGAGCACAAACTGTATGAGACAAATTTTCAATAAGAGTGAATTAATAATTCACTCCTAAAAATGGCAGTACAACCTTTGATGAACTTCTAGCAGTGTTTTGACATCCAACTGGTCAGATTTCAAGATGAGAGGGTTGATTACAGCAGTGTTTTTATACTTTTGCTCATTTAATAAGATTCAGGTGCTCACCAATCAGTACCTCATGAAGCAGAATGTTTGTCATATTCATAGAGCTGCTGGTTTAAAAATATATTGCAACAGTCTTTTAATTTTGTATATATAAAGAATATCGATTAAAAATTTAATTAGATCAATTAAAAAATGATCTAATTAATTACAAGCTCTGATTAATTAATCTAAATTAATCGCACATGTTTGCTGCATTAAAACAATTTCGTGTACATTTTTAACACATTTTTCCTGTGATTAACTGATTGAAACTGGCGTGTTAACTCGACACCCCTAGTATATATATTTATACAGTTAAATTACAGAGACTATAGGTCAGAGAGAGACTGGAGGTCAGAATCCTTTTAAAGTGGGAGAGGCCGAGAAACTCAAACATGAAATTTAAACCTAAGCTTGACAAACATTTGAGGAATGACGTTGAGTATTTGTCTGTTTGTCCAAACATTTCACACTCTATTGCCCATAATTTCATTCTGTGTGCTATTAGTAAATAAAAAAACAAACATAGACTCAGAAAAGAAGTGGAATGTTTTAATAGCTAAACCAAATTTTTTTTACAAAAAGATGTAATAGTTAATGTTAGCCCTGTTTGTGCACAGATGAAACAATAACTTGCTGACGTTTAAATATTTGTGTTTTCTACTTTTCTTGTCTAGTTTCTAGTTTTGTAGTATTATCTAGTTTCTGGCCTGCACATTTGAGTGCTTCCCCTGCTTTAACACGCCCACTACAAGTCAGTGGTGGTTACCAAGCTGATTAGTTCAGATCGTATGTTCTTGGAACTCTGACAGCACTTAAATGTGCAGAGCCGTGTTTCTAGTCTGGTTGTAGTTCAGTGCTGGAAATGGGACATGATCTCCCTGGAGTTTTCGGTTGTCAGGCTTTTATTTCTTGCCATTTTCTTGCTTCATCCGAGGGTGCTGTGCTCATTATTATGCTATTAGCTGTGGATGAACCTAAAACTGTCCTCTTCTCTCATTAGAGCCCATCAACACTGGCAGAAGAAAAACAGTACAATCCGTTCCTGAGGAGCCATGCACAGGATCTGCACCGAGCTTTAGGCCTGCAGCAGAACCAGGACGAGGACTGGACTTCATACAGAGCACGGGTGTTAGTGGAGCTTCGCAGGCGAAAGGACATTTATAAAGGACGATAGGTGTCATGGCCTCCACTTAGCCACGGAGGACAAAAGTATTAAACCTATTCCAGCTTGGCCCTGTTGTGTTCCTCCCTCAGACTGTGTGGATTGCTTCATGACTGTGAAGTGAAATGTGAAAGTTACAGTTTGCACATTTTGATACCTTTTGGCATTACTGAGGTGGTGTTGTTTGGACAATAAGGCCGTGTTGTTTTTTTCCAGACTTTAAAGACAAGATGATATATATCCTCGTGATTGCACAACAATTTCTGTTAATTTATAGAAATATAAATGCGTATGCACCCTTTCCTGTTTGAAAAGCTCTACAAAGAATATCAGGACGTGTTTTATGTTCTGAAAAATTCCACATGAACTGAGGATGGTCTACATAATGGGTCGGGGTTTTGTGCAGAGCTGAACTTCCACCAGTCCTTAGCCTCTAATGGAGATGTAGTGGTTTGAATCATGCACTTTTTTCATTAATTAGGGTAGACGCACTGTATTGTTGTCCTTTTGTGAACAATAAATCCCTTTATGAACCTTTTTTGCTGTCTGTCTCCTGTTGAGAGGGTCCAGATTAATATTTGTGGCGCAACTTCAACAACACTTACGGTAAATGTTGACCTCACCGTAGCCATGGATACGGGGGATGTTTACGAGTTTGAGAAATGAAAGCAACGCATCCTGCTTTCGACTGAACTATCATCAATTGCCTTCATTTAACGGTATTTTGGAAGCTTTTTACAAACCTACTTTTAAAAATCCTCATGTATTTGTTGCTGGCGAGTTCATTTACCCGACTATTTGCTTCTGGTGTAAAAACAGCAAATGTTTAGGTCATAATTTGTGGGATTTGTCCATTATTCAGATAGCATGCTGCCTTTAAGTATTTGGCACATATTCATAAATGTGTACCTGATTAAGATATATTTTTAACTACTTTTACTCTCCATTCATTAGTTTTTATGCCTCTTATTTAAATATTAAAAGACATGAAGGAGCCTGAGGCCTTCCACGGGCGAGCAGAAGAACTAAAAGCTTCGAATGAGGCATTGCAGTTTCTCTCCAGCATCAGTAAGTGATTTCTAGTCTTTGTATTGTTTTTCTACACTTTATGAGACGTTTCTAGATGAAAAGGTGCTGGTCTTGGATCAGCAACGTTACTAGTAACCATCTGGCAGTGACATCAGAAGCATGTAATACAGTGCTGTCAGGCTCAGCTTTTATAATCCGATTTTAAGATAATGGTGTCCATATACATGTCCGTTTGTGCCAACTTATTAAATTATTTATTTGCTGATTTAGCAACCACTGAAAAAATGAACTTTGAAAATAATTCCTGATTTCCACCAAAATTTCAAAAGTGTTGCACAAATAAATGAGTATATAAACAAAAGTAATTTAAAGTGAGCTGGTGTGAAATCCGAAGTGTGCTGTTTCAGTAGACTTTAGTGAGTCGAAATGGGGGCAATTTGTGTAGAAATCAAAGTCCCAAGTTGCCCTCTCCATTATTGTAAAGAAATTGTTTCTCTACCATTAACTATTTAATGCCATATTACTATGAATTACTGAGCTTTTGTCCTTCTTTACAGTTCTTTACAGAATTTGGTATGATCTTTCTAGTTGTGCGTCCTGATTAGTAATCTTAAAGGGCACTGTGGCCTAAGAGTCTATTGTTAAACAGTCTTTCGGCTTTTCAGGTCCCAGAGAAGTTGAACAGTGCTTGTTTGTGGACTCTCTGGTGACGGTTTCTGACAGTGGCCGGGAGCTGGGAGAATTCAGTGTCAGCATACAGAAGGCCGTCTACCATGATGAGCCCTGCTATCTGATTCATGCTAGCAGTCATGGAGCGATCGATAACATACCCTGTGGCACATCCATTACGGGTGAGTCTAGGGGCACTGTGGCATGATCTTTTTTGAGAAGCACAACTCTGCATTATTATTTGTAACTATAAGCTGTTTAACATTTTTATCAGATGTAGTTCAGTCTTTTTTTTTAATTAAAATCAGTTGCTTTGTATCTACTGTTGACAGCCTATGTATCCAGAAGCCTTGAGACACTCGAACAGAATTATCATGAATATATAAAGGTGTGTTTTACAATACAATGGCAATATATAATTCTATTGCACAGTTTAGTATGACTTTCATTCAGCTGTTTTGGAAATGCTCCAGGTGCAGGAACACACGTTGGACAGAAAGACCAGTTTAATAAAGCAAGATGGCCACCTAGTGATGAATAGTGTCATTACAGAGAAAGAGGTGAGAACAGCCACGCACCCTCGAATGGCACCCAATACAAAGCAAAGAAGTTACTTAGCATGTGTAAGGGCAGATCTTTATAATCTAATACTACATTGTCTGCAAGCCTTTTTCTGTTTTGTATGAAATGTACATAGAGAACATTAAGCTCTTCAACTGTTTTTGCCCATTTCTACCTTTGTTTAGGAAGTGAAGAAGCAAACATTCACGCTACCCCTGAAAGGCTTTGTGTCTGAGGCCTCCAACCTCGTAATTCTGCGCATCTTAGCTCAGCAGAAGAAGGTTCCAGAGAAAATGACGTTCCTGTCATTCAATGCTGACACTCAAATTGCTGCGTCAACCTATGTGAGTACGTAGCTGTTGCCAGCTCTGTAGTGGTGAAGGAACAGTTTTGCTAATTTGCTAAATCCTCCACTTACCTACGAAGTAGTCAAGACATGTTTGAAGTCAATTTTTCCTAATGTTGTTAACAAGAACTAGAAGTCAATAGGCACCCTATTTGTTTCCGTAAAAATGAATATATTACATTTCTATATATTTATTAAGGTGTCACAGGCTTGTTGATGTGATTTAGGACTCTACCACTACTGGCATCCATTTCAGACGACACCATGACTGCTGTTCCCACTCCAGTTATATGGAGGAGCATCTTGGATCCTCTGTGTTTATGATGGTCATTGTTCTAGGTCGGCATTTCTACTCCTCAGGTGGTTTGTGAAAAGTGTTATCTAAAAAAGTAGTCCACAGAAATAAGCGACAGCTCAAGTAACCACACACTGACAAATCTTTTCGCCTTAAGAAATGCCTTGACATTGTTTGAACAGGTTTAAATATGTTTAGGAAAAGATTTGGGTGACTTTTGACTTCTAGTGTTTGTTAGCAAGGTAGACCTAATAGCTCTAGCACTGAACTTAAGGAAATTATGGCTCTAAACATGTCTGGGCTGATAGACTACATCTGGGACAAGTGGAAAACTGCATACATTTTTCTGTCAAACGTCTCCTTTGAGGCCACACAGTTGCCTTCATACATTTCCGGAATAAAAAGTGACTTGATAAGTGAACTCTAGTGCACTCTGGATTATTTGTTGGACCAGCATGGATCTGTTTATACTCTCTGCTCTTAGTGGGTAAATTATAGTGGGTCGTTTTGTTTTGAAAGGCTCATAAATTCTCCCCATTAATTCAGAGGGAGTTGGGCACAACTAAGCAGATGGTTGGCAAAGAGGTGGTCAGTGTGTTTGGCATTGAGAGGACCATCTCCTCTAGAGAAGACATCCCAGCAACCTGGCACTGCTACTTTCTTCCAGATGGGTAAAATCCTCCATTCATGTTAATGAAGAAAGCTTTATTATTGTGTGGTCTGTTCGGTCATTAAGACAATACTTTTAATATAAGTAGCAACGTTAAATAACCTCTCCATGAAACGCTGAACATTTTTCTTTCTTTTTTTAAACTCCAGACATTTAACAAGCAGAGTACAGGTGGGCTCTCCAGTAACCATGACCCTCCTGCAACTTCCTCCCACAGCAAAAAATGGTCTGTATTTTTAGCCAATTCTGCAGCTGTTAGAAAATTCATGTGAGCACAGCTCAGTGAAAATGCCTTACAATGGAGTTTTCTTTTAGAGGGGGGAGACAAAACGCCTGTGTTGGAGAAGAAGCCCCTGATCTGGGAGGAGGACATGGAGCTCCACTCAAAGTTTCTTGACAGAAAGGTGCCAATTCATTCTCAGTTTTAATTGAGATATTACACTAAATAACACTCCTTTTGATTTCTGCTACTACCTGCATAATCTCTATGCTGTAGGAAGAGCTGAAGGCAGACCACTCCTCTTATGTTAGACATCATCCTGAGTTGAAGACCCTGTTAGCTGACTTTCTGCAGTTCCTGCTGCTGCGGAAGCCTCAAGACGTGATCTCCTTTGCCCGTGACTTCTTCACTCCCTTCGACCCTCAGCGCCCTCCAGGCTGCAGCTTCACATGATGGGCCCTAAAGTACTAGAGAATAATGATTCACAGCCAGTCAGGCCTTTAACATGTGCCCTAAGTCTTAATAAAGCGTCAGACTATTTTTGACCTGTACCGCTGGCATTCTTTTTTGTTTCTACACAGCCTGTGTAATTCTTGATATGTCATGGTCAGAACTTGGTAAAGGGAGGTTATCTCTTAAAATGACATGCATTTAAGTTTACTAGACTGAATGTGGTTTATACAATTTTTTGTTCGACCTTAATTGGTTCAGCAAGTCTGGCCCTTCAGACAAGTACAGGAGCCTGCATGGACCTGCTGCACCATTTCAGGTGGAAAGGGGAAGTTCAGCATTGTGTAGTCAGAACATTTTTATTAAGTAATACTTCACGACTTAACGTCAGAACAGAGCAGAACAAAAAACGACCATATATTTAGTCCAAGCTTGAAAACCAGTTCGTTTAATCTCTTGAGTTACGGTAAAGTTTCCCTTCCTTTTTTTTTCTTCCGCGTTGTTTTTGTCCTGAAACTGAAAGTAACCGCCCTCTGTGAAGTTTGAAGCATCTTTAAACATGTCCTTTCCTCAAAAAGAAGACTAGAAACGTTACTTTTAATGAGTCGACGGTGACACAAGCTGGACATAAGCAGAGTAAGGATCGTTATTCTCTGAATGTGAAGGTAAGGAAACAAGTCGGCCTGAACTAGCACAAACTTTCATTAGCTCGATAACTAGCCTAGCCTACGTGACTCCTTTTGGTCTAGACCTGAGGTTTTAGGTTTGGGAACACGTTTAAAGAGACAACTGATCTGTGTTTGATGGTCTTTGTGTTTTGAGCCGTTTCAGAAACGATAGCCTACAAAAAGTGACGTTTAAGGGCCACCTGTCCAGGGTAAAGTTTACTAACAATACCTTGCTTGGTCTTTGCGCATATTTGTTGTTAGTTTTGTTTTGGTTTGTTTGTTTGTTCAATAAAGTGCGGATAGACCTCGCCGGTAAGCCATTTTAGTCAATGGAAAATATAATAAGCCTTTCCTTCTTGTCCCGAATGTAGGGTGTCTGTCTAGACATGTTTGGTGTGACGTTTACTTCATTAGTTTACTTCACTGTTTTGAAAACCTGACAGTTTTGAAGGCCTCTTTGATCCGGAATTTTGTGTTATCATCCCACTTTTCTAAGTCGCCGATTTTAATGAAGTATATATTTATTGTAATATTTGAACAAAACATATAT
>JBBJLR010000111.1:3098694-3110117 GCA_037577145.1 Brachypetersius gabonensis
AATTTGCACAACATTAACATTTAGTTGGTACACTTGGTAACTACTGCATCAGCCTTATAACTGACAATTACCTGGCAGCTCATTACAGCTTTATTAAGCGGTACAAATTTTCCAGGACACTCTAATTTGTGTTTTATCCAACAGTCTTGTGCACAACCGTCATCTGAGCACTCGCCCTGTGTGGAATGGGCTTTACATGTGAGAATCCATGTCCTTAACACCAGTCAAAGTGTTTCTTTCCTTCCTTCCATCCATTAAATCTGTGACACATAAAACATAAGACATCTCTATATTTATATTTATGTATTAGGGGAAAAAAACCATAAAAAAAACCACAATACATAAAATTTTTATCCAATACGTAAAACTGAAAATATGTATCTTTATGCATAAATATGCAATATGTAATTTGACCAAAACTTTTACATAAGACTGACCTGCAGTTCATTTTAATAGCAGCCTCGAAGATGAGAGAAAAACAACTCTGTGTTTTTTTCAACTTCTTTATTGTTTTGTAAATGTTTCCATGGGAACATGAGATGAATGTAAAAGGTGTGGGCTTGTGGAAATGACAAATGACATCAAGTGGCCAATACCCGTGGAGACAACCTCTGAAAATTGTCCTAGTGGTAACTCCTAAGACAAAATCCTTCCTTCTAAGACACTGGGCCGGCCCACTCGATTACTTACAGCTAATTAATGAGTTCTTGTGTTTTGCTGTCCCGTAAATATGACTATGACAACAAATATTAAATTTAAGAGGCGGCGTTTGTCCTCAAAACATTCATTTTAAGTTATTATTTTTTAAGAAGCTTAATTAAAAGACCAACATAGTCATGGCCAAGCATATATAAAAGAGTGCCTAATGGTAGCATGAGTCAATTGTGCAGTTGGTATTGTTTCACTATGGTTGCCGATCCATAGGGTCTGTGCGACGTTTCCCCTTTGCATAGTAAGTAAAAGTTAACTGTATTTTTTTTTTTTTTATCCTTTGACATGCAGTTACCTTAAGAAGCGCGGCAGGCTGTGTGGGCTCTGCCCCCAGTGCAATTACATCATGCAGCTTTTGGATTAGCTGAAAGAACATTCCGCACAGGGTGGTCCTACAGGGCCTCTAGGCCCAGCCAGTAGAAGACGTTATAAGGGGAGCAGTTATTGACATAACCAGGCATAAATAATTTGGTGTGTGTGTGTGTGTGTGTGTGTGTGTGTGTGTGTGTGTGTGTGCGTGTGTGTGTGTGTGCGTGCATGTATATGTTCACTCCATCAGAGTTAACAGTGAACTCAGTAAGCAGCATCAGAAGCTGCTGGCCACATTTTTGGACTCTTTGTCTTCGTTTGGTTTTCGTTTTATCCTTAATATGGCAGAAAATTCCTGCAATACAACATGCTAAAATTGGAAAGAAAAAGAAGTTAAAATCTATGTCTGGGTAAAATGAAGCTGAGACTTGGTGACCAACGTCTTGCCTTTTGTCTCAATTTGTTATGAGTCTTTATTATGAAGCATGGTCAGGCAGCCTAGGCCCATTCAGACCCTGAGACCACTAGAGGGGAGTCTCACCTGCCACTGGTTCTACGATTGATGCAGTGTTTTCAATGCAGGCTCATCTCTAGGTCGCTCTTCTTTTGAACTGTTTATTTTCTTCTTTTTTTTGCATTGAGTTGGCGACCTTCCTCCGCCATGCAAGTGCCACAGCCAGGGCTGATCATGCCATGGTCAAAAATCGGGAAGGTCAGGATGATCGGAGCAGGAAAGCGTACCCACCGGTCATCTGGGTGATGGGTCGTGTAACAGAGCAAAGTTCTTGGACAGGCCTTGGGTGCATGATTTCAGGTGAAAATAATCTAGTGTTCTTTGTCTCCTCCTTGACTCCCTTTTCTCTTTTTTTTCTTCAAGTAATGCTAACGGTTTGTTAGCAGCAGGAGAGGGTACAGTCCAGCAGGTAGCTCGCTGTCGAAACCCAGGGGAACACCAGGCAAGGCTGCAGTCAGGTCCTCTTCTAGATAGCGCTGGCATTGGGATCGTAACGTCTTTTCTTGACATTTCTTGGTGACGTGGGCAATTGCAGAGGTGGGGGAGGGGCAGAAGATATGGAAGTTAGTGCAGGCAATGCCAGAATCATCAACATACACCATCACTGCCCTCTTGGGACACTGAACCACTGAACCCAGACAAACCAGCAACCAGTATAGAAATCACAAATGACTCGTCTGTAGCCCTACTTGAGTTAGATCAGATTTATTTTACGATTTATACTGTATTTTAATGTATCTACACCTCCAATTTCAGAGCCATGTGAATCTGCAGAGTTTATATCTTTTACAAGTGTGAAGTAATAATTCTGGATGGAAACGAGTTTCTGAAATCACAGAGCCTTCAGTATTAGATAAGATAAAATGAGATAAACCTGTGTTAATCCCACAAGTGGGAAATTTGCATGAATTAACAGCACATATAATATGAGTAGGAGTGTAACAATAATAACTCATTATTCAGTTCTGTAGAAACTTTAGGCCTCATGATTCAATACTCTCACACTATAATTAACAAAGTAAGACTGAAAACAATTCAATGTTGTCTTGTCTTGCCACATTTAGTTTAGTATTGTTGCTCTTGTGTTCCGTCCTGTGCACTTGTGTTTTGTTCAGTGCTGTTCTGCTGTTTGTTTCAATCACCGTGGATAAGCAAGCGAATATAATTACAGTCTGATTCAAATGAAATTTAGTTACTAGTAACTGCAACACTTAAGTCATTTTTCATTTCAGAGTAAACAAGTGCACTCATAAGTGCTATTGGTAACAATCAGAGTGGAGGGATTTGCTTAAAACTATTTGACCAGGTATTTTTTTCCTTAAATGCATTTCTGTATTAGTTCACCTCATCACTGAGGTTAGTGTTTTTTAATGTAGAAGCTGGAGTGCCACCTTTGTAAAAGTGGCATTATAATAGAGCATTCAAATTACGTAATTCAAATGATGTACAGTATAGCCTACTCCAAACCCTTATAGCATGAAAAAAGTGGTGTCATAAGGCGTTTTGGAGCAAAACTGTTTCTTTACAGCCTGTGTGAGGTAAGAGCTGGTCCAAAGTGTAAGCCTCTTGCCCTTTACATCTGCACCTTGCTGACATCCTCTTTTAAAGTGCGTTTTAAAGAGGACTGCAGGGCTTGAGGTTAATTTTAAGGCAGACACATTATAGTCTGGATCTAAGTATAATGCAGAATATTGATTGCGGAATGTTACAAAAAATGTGAATGCTAATTTAAAATGTTGTACAAGGAGCACTATATATGATGCCTTGTCTTTATGAGGGACCTGTCATGAAAACCAAACACGTTTTGATGAGCGCAGCATCAAGGCTTTTATCTTTAAGCATGTGCTTTATTGGTTATATATTTTGTCCGGTATGAATCAGCAAAGTAACATTGCTGCATTTCCTCTGGTAAGACTCATCCAACTCAAATATTGCTTACGTTTCGAGCCTCATCTAATGGTGTAAACACAAGACTTCTGCGGGTTTCGCACAGCTTTATCTGTCTAAAATTTTTAGCATTGTCCGTTGTTGCTGGGTTACCCTGGGTTACAGTGGTTCTCTTCCGCAAGAGAAGCGGATGTTAAAGCGTCCCCCCGCTGAGCGCGAGTGAGTCTGTGTTACAAAGACACGGAAAGATGTGGAAAAAAAACATTACCTCCTGGGAGAGAACACCAACACAAAAAAGGGAGTAAACAAGTCTACAACACCGAGGGTTGAACAGGATGTCACACCCACAAACACGGACGACGACGATACCACCAGGAACGACAAGAAAGGCAACAAGAACGACAAACGACAGGGGGTGGGGTTTGACACAAACTCCCCGTAGTGTGGCTTGATGTGGGGCATCCCAGCAGTTTAACATGCACCTGTCCATAGAGAGGTTAGACGCCACTTAATCGCTGAGTGTGGGTGTAGGGGTGGGGGTGGGGAGCATGCAGGTGCAGTGCAGCGCAGTGTGTCTGTACCAGGTCTCAGTGAAGCAGGCAGTAAAGGCAGCAGTGTCGGGCGAGTCCGGGTGGGGGGTGAGGGGTCTTGCTCTGTTCTAGGTTTTCTGGGGGGCCCAGGGCCTTCCGGGAGGTAAAGAGGGCGTGGCAGCCAGCCATGGTACAAAGGCTGCCTACAACACAACCTCCACCCCTCTTCGCTCATACTCTCACCCTTTCAGACAACGGAGGGGGGATTGAGAGAGAGATCACGGCGAGGAGAGCGAGTAAGAAAATCGTCATCCCTCCCCTCAAAATACAAAAACAAACCAAAAAAACACCCAACCCAAACCCCTAAAACCCAGGAAAACCTTCCCCTCCCGCCCAATGAGGTGAGCTCAGCCTTGGTGCAATGCTCGTAATAGCTAGCATCCTGTTTTAGCTATGCCTTAGTGGTGCCAGTCCACATGCACAAACCCTCAGTGGCCTCAGACAAGATGCTATGTGCAGACCAGCATGCTGAGGTGAGCTAAGTCTCCTTGAGATATCCAATTGCCAAGACTTGCTAGGCTAGAGAAATTCCTATTGCGCTTCCTTAATCTCAAATAGACTTAATCTCAAATAGACTTATACCATTTACACATTAATCTCTTAATCTCAAATAGACTATTACCATTTACACATTAATCTCTTCATCTCAAATAGACTTTTACCATGAACACATTCTATGGATTTTAAAAAGCATTTTGCATTTAATACATCTCAAAACCCACTGACTAACTTAAAGAAATGGTTTGGTGCGATCGCAAATGTACATACATTTTCACTTTGCCCAAATCAGACAAGATGTTTCTGGCATCCAAATTGTGCTTCTTGTTTTTAAAACGGGAGCTGCAAGGCTAACACTGCTAACAAGCACTACAAGTCAACAGACACCTGAATCCTTTTTTGTAAATACAACCCAGAACTCTTAAACAACTTCCAGCTCTTCATTAAAGTAACACAGACTCGTCAGTGTAGAACACAGAATGACTTACTGCGAGCTATGAAAACGAAAGATTTATACACAGGGTTTTCTAAAATCAGGTTTTGTGACAAAACCAGTTATACACCACATAGAGTCGTCCACTCCACCATAATGAAGAGCTGGATGTGGATGGAACAGTCTGAGTGTGTCGAGAAGCAGTTTCTTTGGAAACATTTAGGGTGTCTATTGCACTTGGCCTGTTTGTTAACAATATTAGACACATAGCTCCAGTTCCAAACTAAAGAAGCAAAATTCGAACTCTGAAGGTGACTGATCAACTGTATCTGGGATAAGTGGAAAATTGTAAAGTGTTTTTTTTCACCAAACTAATCCTTTAAGCATTAGCCAATATGTTTTTAACATTCAGCGCATCCAGACACTTCTTTAAAAATCACACATTTTATGTTCATATATTATAGATTAAATTAGACTGAACTGTTCATTTTTACACATTTTCGATTGTGCTAGTGCTTCAGATTGCTCAAACAGGTTAATAGATCCTATTCTTTAATAGTTTCATTTAGTAGATCAGTTCATAACTATTATTTTATCATTTAGCACGCATGCATCTCAAGCGTCGGGCCAGTCTTCTAGAGGTTCTGCTACAGGCTTAGACTCAGAGGTCAGGCTCAAATGTGTCTGTAAGCCATCAGTTATTGATTGGTTACAGAATTTATTGCCATTTTTTGAGTTATGGACATCAAGATTTTGGGAAGTATTTAAAATGCTACACAATGTCAACCTGATCAGGGGCTTGCCATAAAAATGCTGAAAACAAACTATCCTTTTAAATGCATTTGAATAAATTATACCCTTTGTGATGCTAAGCAAGTTGAATTAACCAATGTTGATCACTATTAATAATAAAACAATTGGCTCATGGCACTAGAAATAACCTTTTTTAAAGAATGTGAGGACAAATGTGACCTCTGGTTTACCCACAACTTGACGAGTTGGACACAAATCCGTCTGTAGCAGAAGCTCAGGCCCTGATGTGTGTGTACATGTGTATGTGTGAGTGTGTGCGTGAGTGTAAGTGTGTGTGTATGTGTGTGTGTGTATGTATAAATATATATATATATATATGTTAGCCTGTTCCAGGCAGGCAGGCAGTAAGAAGCATGCGGTGTGGCTCTTACTTAAATCCCCATCCCGTCCCCCCCAGCACTATGGCTGCCATCAGGATGGCCCCCGCGATGGAGCCTATGATAAGGTTGGTGGCGCTAGGACCTGCAGAGGGGCATGATGGAAGAGAGACATGACGTAAGCTGTGTAGGGCAGGACACAGCACGCAAGGCTTGTACACATGAAATGCAAGAAGCTGTAAAATCCTCCTTCGGCTGCTTGATTTGCGTGGCTGCTGCAGCAATGGGTTGTCATGTTTGTCAGGGCTTCCTGTATGAGGGTCAGAGTGGTATAAACCTGATGTGTGCATGAAGCCATGAGAGACTTATGAACGAAACACTCCAGGGTTTTTTAGCCTGATCTCTGTTTGTTACATCTGTAGATTACACTCATCTTCCACAAACAGTGATTTCAACACATTTTCCTGAATTCAGAGTAATTTAACATGTGCTGTTATTAGAAGCATCAACCTTGGCCTTATAGGTAATGATGGGCCATTTCAGGTTCGTTCTCTGTCAAAATTCTGTTGGACTCGGGTCATTTTTGGACCGGGTTGGGTTTAGATTCACTTGATGCTGTGGGTTGGAAGCAGCTGAAGCAGCTTTCCATAGACTTCTGTAGGTTTTCCGCTCTTTTGTAGCTTCAGGGAAACATGGTGTAATTACTGTCTGTGGTAACTGATTAGATGATACAAATGCAACAGAAAAAGATCACATTAAAAAGTCCTGCAGTATTTCTTTAAGGAGACTTATCACGGTTATACTCCCTGACTGTAAGTTGCAGTTGTCAGGGGGTGTGCAAGGAAAACCTTGAGATTTGGCACAAATGAAATTGTAAAAAAAAAAAGAGGCTACTGAATTAAAACATATCAATACTGCCTGTGGGATTGACGAGACCAAGCGCACACACATACACACGTAAACACACACACACACACACACACACACACACAATTTGACCAACTGACATACAGATACACTCATAATGAACTTTGTTACACTCTTTCACTCTCTCAGTCTGGTTACAGGGCAGGATTTTAAAAAAGTTCAGCACACGGTGGGTTTTGCCTGTTATCTTCACCCTTCAGGTCAGTTGCTTCACTCCAGCCTTTTTAATCGCTATTTCACAGTTTATTTTCCACTTTGTGTGTGCGTAAATGCCCCACATGGACCAGTAAGGAGAGCACTGCAACACTGCATAACACAGAGTAATAATGGTCATAGTCATAGTGATTACGGTCAAAGAAAGGGGAAAAAATGAGATTTATCGATCGATCCAGCAGGTTACACAACACCGATCAATCACATGGCACTGTCACAACAACCACGAGGGACAAAAAAAGCCACTGGGAGGACACATCTACACACACGCACACAAGGGATCACAGCAGCTCCCGCTTGCTGGGGGAGTGGCGTTGAAAGGGATGAGAAGTGCTTACTCTATTCCCCACCCAGTGCCTCCAAAAATCACCCCCAGGGCCAGAATGGTCCCTGCCACTGCCCCTATCAGCCTGTTAGTGGCCACGCTCACTGCGCAGAGGAAATAGGGGGTGATTCAGCAGAGAAAATGTAGGAGAAGGCCCCATGCTAAGAATGTATTTGTACCAGTATCTGCGACAAGTCATGAGGAGGCCCACTTTCATGTGGATTTTAAAGTGATTGTGGCTGAGTATGTGGATGAGCGTCAGTACATCTATATTTGGGCACAACTTCAAATAACAGATGTTGATGCTTTCTACGTGGAATGTAAGTAAGGCAAGGAGAGATCACGAACCCTTAGGACCCTCCTCTTCATCGTCAGGTAGCTCTTTTGGCGGGTCGTACATGCTGCAGTCTGTTCCGGCCCAGGTGGTGTTGCAGGTGCAGGTGGCTTCATTGTTACACACCTGAGAGCAAGCAATAAACAGACAATCAACAACAAAAAAACATTAGCCACGCAATTGCAAGGTGCAGCAAGCCATCCTTTGGGATCAGGGAGTGATGAGAATTTACAGGACTATGGGCTACTCGTGCACTGTGTAGCCTAATCAAGAGAGAGCTTAACTACTGATCTGGTCTTCCAGGCTCATATCAGACATGCTCAACAGTTTCACGCATTAGAAAGCAGCTTTGTAGCGCCCGCTGTCTCTAATGCAGGACCGCTCATTAAAGCAAAGGAAAATGGAAATTAAGAAACATCAAAACATGTTGGAAAGAATAGTGTGGCCTTTCATAAAGCTTGATGAAATACACTGGTCTGCTCCCGAAGGCATCCATAAACATGAGTATAACCATAATAAAACAGCATTTAAGTGAAGAGGGGTTTCAAGGGTTCACAAGCCTAGAGCGGATTCTGATGTAAACTTCATTTAGGGCCCTAATTAAATGAATTATGAGAGCAACACACAAAGAAACAGAGGAGGAAGGGAATGAGAAGCACAAAAGATGGCTTCGCATGGTCTGCTGGGATGTTATAACTACACTAAGAGGAGATTGAGACTTCTGGACACACTTATTTCTAACTACCAACCCCTTATCGAGACCCACCATATTTCCCTAACCTTCCCATCAGGTTTAGGAACCACTGCTGCTAGACACTTCCCATGCGTATTTGTGGGACACAGTACACCATACAGATAGCTCTGGCTGTGTAAAGGAATATCTGTCCAGAGCAGCATGTCACTCATGCATCTTTGGTCTATTTTTGGCTACATTAGTATTTTGAACACACATATATTTGGAACAACAAACAACAAACGACAGATCAGTGAACCAGTGGGTCTAAACTGGTCAAACCTATCGACTCACTCCATGTGCAGAGCAGACACGTCCATCAGGCCCTGAAGGACAGGCTGTGAGGTTTAGGGAGGAGATGGGCAGACACTTCCGGTCAAGGCACATCATGTAGGGGCCGCACGGCGTCCCGTCCTCCACATAACCCAGATCAGTGTTGTCATCCAAGAGAACACGTCCACCACTGACGGTAGGGGAGAAGACACGAATCCGGAACAAAAAGAAAAAAGAAGGAGAGAAACATGAAGTGATTGAACATGAGGGAGTTTAGAGAAAGCGACAAACAGAAACACGTGATTCAAAATTCTTTGCTGTTGCCACACCATAATGTTAATAGTATATATAGGTAGTACAGTTCTATAGTTATGCTTGGCCTATGCACAGCTCTCATAAATCCATAATAAATACTAAAACATAAACAAAAAAAAGCAAGACAAAAACAGCAACTGCAGAGTAAAAATAAACAGATCAAACATATGTTTCTTGTCTAGTCGTCTAGTTATTTTCTAAATGATGCAGAATATTAGTTAGGTTATCCAGCACACATATCTGGGTCTAAAGAGCTGCAAAATTTATTGGACAACCCTAACACTTTGGTTTGGTGCTACTTAAACTTCATAAGTTTGTTCCATTTGAACAGGTGTGAACACTTCACCCATAACAACCAAACAACCAATCAGCAGCGGTTCTCTTTCTTTTTCCAAACGAACCCTGGATCAGCTCGCTGATGGTGGGTAAGCAGGTTGCAGGGCCCGTAAAAAGTCATGAATCGTGCAATAAGGCCCTTCAGGTGTATATCAGGCAGAATCATCCGGTTCATATGTACAATAAATAACACAATAGGATTTAACAGTCATGCATATGTATACATTATACTAAATTAAGTTTTCATGAAGATTATTAGATCTTATTTCGGGGACATGGTGATTACAAATACGTGAACTGTACGGCAAAAAATAGCGACATTTGCACACAGTGAAACAACAATGGAGAACATGCACAAACATAAAAGCAACTAAAAAACAAAACATAAAGCTTCCAAAAATGGGTTACATTTTTAAAAGCAAAGAACAGGAAATAGCAAGCAGAATCTCTCTTTATCTATCAAGAATGCCCATGTGCTGTAGCAGAACCTTAAGGATATGACTGATGATTACACACTCCAAAAAGCCTACTAAATGCACCTATGATGTAAGTAGAGCAATTTTGTGTTTATTAGTCCTAGGCCTAAGTGTCCACAG
The DNA here is from genome assembly GCA_037577145.1 of Brachypetersius gabonensis. NCBI lineage: Eukaryota > Metazoa > Chordata > Actinopteri > Characiformes > Alestidae > Brachypetersius > Brachypetersius gabonensis. The sequence goes on from JBBJLR010000111.1 coordinate 3,108,819, forward strand.
CTCTAGCAGTGCTGTATATCTGTGTCATGGCATAGCACTACCACCATCTTGATTTGACTTAAGAAATGCTAATGCATTCTATCTTCTGTCGATAAAACACATTAGGCCCAGACATGAGCCTGGCTACTTTCTCTCCAGCACTATAATGTACAGCAGTCTGTTGCCTATTTCTAGTGGCCTAATAGTATAATTGTGGAAAAACATTTTGCTCATTTTAAAACTGCATGCTTCAGAATATTTCTCCCATTCATTATTGACATTACTTCACAACACATTATCTTCAAGTGAGACGGGCTGGGGCTATAATGCATTGGGGCCTGGGGTTCACTCATTATGCCCCTGATGCTGGAACACATTTCTACAATGGCCTGCACCAGTTCATAGCTCATCAAAGTTGTGTGATATGTATCTGGTATCTAGTATCTGCATGACCCGTGTGAAGGCTAAAACACCATTATTATCCATGCTGACAGGGTCACTTGTGCAGTCGGAGGGCAAATAAGCAGAGGCTCACACCCCACTTTAGGTGTGTCTGGTCACATGCCTGCCAGGTGATCTCTGGGAGACGAGACAGACAGATTTAGGGACCCAGCACAACTAACCTGCAGTCTATCAGTCGCCCCTGATGGTTGAAAGTTGTGGGGGTGATGTCACCTTTAAGAGTTCCAATCCTAGGGTTTCTGCCGATGTTGGTGCAGAGAAGGTACCCACAGAACACATCACTGGAAATGAAGCAGAATGAAGGATTATTTATTATGTTGCACCAAAAACAACATATCTTTACACACATCTGCCTATCGTGCCAACATTAGATCAGCCTACAGCACATCAAGTTATGAGTTCAGGTTTCAGCCTTAACTGCTTTTTGAAATGAGGCACAATAGACGGCTGTCTATCAGAACAGAGGTAATTTACATACCTCAGTCTCAAAGGTGCAGTAACAAAACGTTTAAGTATAACTAACAACGTCCGGAAAACAATCATATAAAGAGAAATGACATAATGACATAAGTACATAAGTCATCATAAACATCATAAGTGGGGGGGTGCTGTAAGTAATGATTTCAAGATTAGAAATGGGGTTAAACTGACTGTTTGCTGCAAGGGATCCACTTTTCTCCATCTATCCCACAGTTTCCTTTCTCTGTCCCCTCCGTGTTCAGCTTTTCATAGCAGTGCTTCTCTGAGCCCCCCGCCTCTGAGATTGAGAGAAAAGGAGAACGAGAGAGAGAGAGAGAGAGAGAGAGCGAGAGAGAGAGAGAGAGAGAGAGAGAGAGAGAGAGAGAGAGAGAGAGAGAG
>JBBJLR010000111.1:3134486-3156425 GCA_037577145.1 Brachypetersius gabonensis
GATGATGAAAGGAAAAACATTAAAAACAAGAACTCAGGCCCAGCGAAAGGAGTAGCATTTCTGGACTCTTCTTGTTTTTAATGTCTTTAATTTAATCATCACCTCAGTCCATCTAAAATGAAGAGTCCAGAAATGCTACTACTTTCGCTGGGCCTGAGTTCACTTTAGATGAACTGAGGTTATGATTCTTTATACTTACGCGAACTGCCGAAGCCATAATGTTTATTTTTATTATTAGGAAGAATAACTTAATCGTAATTTAACCAAGGAAAAAGACAGCCTTACCAGAACTTTGTCTGCCGAAGCCTGTTTACCCCCCACTTGTTTACCCACAACAAAACTTTTACCCCCAAAAAGACAGGTCAGGCACCTGGACTCCTCTTCTACTGAGCCGTGCTGTTGTGATATGTGGAACCGTCTTGCTGAAATAAGCAAGGCATGTATATGGTAGCATATGTTGTTAAATAAAACCTGCAGATTAATCCACTCCCATATAATCACCAATGCTGGGTTTTGAACTGTGCAATGATAACAAACCAGATGGTCCCTCTTCTCTTTAGTCTAGAGGACATGGTGTCCATGAATTTTAAAAAGAATTTTCTCATCACCTCAGTGCATCTAAAATAAACTCAGGCCCAGCAAAAGTAGTAGCATTTCTGGACTGTTCTTGTTTTTAATGCAGCACTGCCTTTTGGAAAAATTGATTTCCAGCCATTTCCCTTGAGTGCAGAGATTTCTCTAGATTGTTGGAATCTTTTAGTGACAGTGTACCATTGATAATGAAATCTGCAAATCCTGGCAATTTTACACAGAAGACATTTTATTCTTAAATTGTTAGGTTATTTGTCCCTGCTGTCACAAAGATAGAGCTGTCACTCAGAGCTCTCTGAGGAAAACTACTCAGCAAAGATGCTCATTTTCTAACCAATCATGTTACTGACCTGATGCCAATTAATGTAATTGACTAAAACCTAACTGAAAGTTACCACTTTTTTTTAAGCATTAAACAACTCAGTCTTTTGTTACCTCATGCTAAATTGTTAAAAATGGGTTGTTGGCCTCAAGGTCAAGATATGAACATTAAACAAAAGAACAAAAAAAACTACATACATATAAAATGTTAAATATTAAATAGTTCCTTAAACAACTGATATGGTTTACATGAACTGAAAATAGCATTATGTTTTTATTTACATTTTACACAGTGTCCCAAATTTTTTGGAAACAAGAGCTGCAGGATGGTTATATGCGCTTAGACTGTATGTGTTCAGTACATACTTGGGTCAGGACAGGTGCAGTACTATGCAACACACAAGTAGAATGGGCTAACAGTGAATAACAGAGGTACGCACCTGTTCTACATTGTTATAAACGACCTGACAGCAGCTGCAGAAGCCTTGCCGCTGGGAGCTGTTTGAGGGACCAGCAACAGGCTGTGTGCCCCCACTGCTCCTACATTGTAAAGAAAACAAATACTAAATTAACTTTCAATGCAACCTATTCTTACAAACTAACATACAGCATTGTTACTCTAAGTATAAGGACCAAATATCATGATTACTAGATTTCATTATTTTGTTCTAAAATATAAACGTGTTTCTTATATGTGACTCTTTACACAAATTCCTGTGGCTGATTTATTATTTGGTAATAGCACATTTACAAGAACACTGCTAATATTTCACAAAGCAGGATTTGTGTCAGAGTTGAAGACTGTTCAGGGCTATCTGTAAAGGTTTGACTGAATGGGTTTGACTTTGGGGCTTAAGTTATTCGGCTAAACTGAGAAATCTTGCTTTGTGAAATATCCTGTCGGTCAACAATAATATCAAAACTAGCAACAAAAACAAGGACAGTGATAAAAGTAATTTCCTCAGTCAGTATTTGCAAATTTGAAAATGTTAATACATAATCAGTTAATACTGGACAGGTCATCTATTTGCTTCCATCAGCAATCACAGAATCACTAAAAACAAGTGTGATGACTCCATTAGCAGTCACACAATTCAAAGACAGATCCCAACCAAGACCTTATTCCTCATTTTACTCTTACACAATTCTATTTGTTATTGTTAACACTATTATTAGTACTACTACTAATAATAAAAACTCACCTATTGGCCATGTCAGTTTGTGCCCTTCCTGCATCTACAGAAATGATAATACATGTATGATGTTACATTTAGCATCCAAAGAATAGTCAGGTGGACATCTACAAGACATACATTTAATAGTAGAAGTAAATTAAAGCAGCCCTTTACAGTCACATGTGAACACACCACAGCACAGCATAGAGTGCGAACAATGAAACTGTTCTCTGCATTTAGCCCATTCACCAATGAAGCAGTGGGCAGCAACGGGTGCAGCACACAGGGAGCAGCATGTAAGAATGCATCTTGCTCTAGGGAACCTCAATTGTGCCTTTAGCGGTCCTGGGGTTTAAACCTACAACCTTCTGATCGCAGGGGCAACTCCAAAACCACTAGGCCACCAGATGCCCCATGACTTATAAGCAGACTTGGTAGATAAATTTTATACATACTTTTAGCAGCGGGTGCAGATCTGTCCCCAAGAGGCATGGTGCTGTCTGAAAAGTGACATAAATAGTGAACATTTTCATCCATCTTTGCTCAACACAAGTGCCCTGAAGAGAAAACTGGAGCAGCACACAGTTCACTCACCTGCCAGGAGAGGATTTACGCTTTACAAGGCAGGAAATTCACATCCCTGCATATGGACTATCTTACATCGCCACGTGGTGTGACTATATTTTGGATCTGGAGGTTAACAGAAAGAAAAATGTCATTCTTTCACATTTCTCTATACACTCGAAGAAGCTAAGAAGCTACCGTCCAATATTTCTGAACACACTAACGCCCTAAAATCACCTGTCTAACCAACAAGATTTTATAATCATCTACTTAGCAGGATAACTAATATACTTATGATAAACAATGAAATTGGAAAACTCACTCAAGTTCAAATGCTGTATGTGGCCAGTTGGAGTTAGCTAGTTTGCTAACCTCGGCGATCCAGTCTGCAAAAACATCTGGCTCTTCCACTTTATTTAGGTAACGTTTCACAATGAAAGTCTTCTTCACGGCTCCCGCAGCTGTTAAATCCTTTTTAAAGCCTTCAGATGTCGATGCGGCGTGTATAAACACTCGGCTGGCGCTTCAACTGAAATGTTGCTAATGTAGCAAATTTAGCAACTAGCGGTTAGCATGGCATGGCAACAACGGGACTTTCGAGTTATTTATGGATTTAATGGGAGTCCGTCGCAACGAATGGCAACAAAGGACGTTAGATATTTAACTCTATACGTGCATTTTGCATGAATACTGACAAATTGCCGTAAACACGCCCTTTTTCACCTGGTTGAAAATGTTTCTCCATTCACATCCCATCGGCACCCGTATTTAACACAGGGCTTCTCTGCGTGACGTCAGCAGAAAGAGCGGGAACCCGCCCTCTTTTAGAAAAACAAGTAGTTTCGTGGTTTGAATGTGTGGACACTATATGGAGAAAAGTATCGGGATACACCTCATCATTATTAAATTCAGGAGGCGCCTTACGTCCAGCCAAGGACGATCATAATGCTTCAGCATACCAAGACAATTTCTGGGCATGCTTTGTGGACACAGTTAGGGAAAACCCTTCTCTACTCCAGCATGACTGTGCACCAGTGAACAAAGCAAGCTCCATATAGACATGACTGGATGAATTCAACACCTTTGACATGAATTGGGATGAGATCGTGAGTGACGTGTTCTCATCCAACATCAGTGCCTGACCTCATAAATGCTCCACAGAATGAATGAGCAAATTCCCACAGAAACAACCAAAAATGTGGAAAGCTTTCCAAAAAGAATAGAAGGTGTAATAGCTGCAAAAAGGGGGACCTTTCAGAGACTGGAAGCCTTTCAGAGACCAAAACCCTGTCAAAAGCCAATTAACTGTTCAAACTATATAACCCCACCCCCCACCCCCCACGTCCAGGTCTGACAGAATCCCTTGAGCAAGGTACCATCCCCTTGCACTTCAACTGGGTGAATTGGTTAAATACAGTGAAAGAATTACAATAATAAAGGGCCACATATTTACCATATTCTGACATGGATGGTTTCTGTTCCCAAAGGTTATACCTTTACCCCACAAAAGAAAAAACTCAGTAACATATGTTGAAGTGCCATTTTATTGATAATACTTTGACATGTTTCAGATCTTGTTGAATGCAGCCACGTCGATAGACTGTATGTGATCCTCAAAGGCGGTGATGAGCTCTTCCAGCTGATCAGTTCCCACCTTGTCATCTTCTACCACACATGCAATCTGCAGCTTCTTGATACCATAGCCAACAGGCACCAATTTGGCTGTAAAGGGGAGAAGAAAAAAAGTACAAAAAAAATAGCCTTCAACAGTAACACTGCTGAATGCAGCGTTCTCTGAAAACCTACTGAAATTAAAAAGCAGACTTACACTGGCCCCAAACTAGGCCATCCAGTTCAATGCTGCGCACGCACTCCTCCAGCTTGGACATATCGGTTTCATCATCCCAGGGCTTGACGTCCAGAAGGATGGAAGACTTTGCGATAAGAGCTGGTTCTATAAGAGAATTAAGAAATCAAATATAAAACCTGCACCATCAGCAGCAGAGCAGCATAGAGCTACAGCATCAGGTAATAAAAGGTGTCCATCCTGTGCATTGGCCAAAAGATGGTGAGATCATTACACTAGCTGAATTACACAAGGTTAACTTATTTGCACAGATTCAGTGTAGCGGGGATTCTTTTCTAAATTGTCAGTTATTTTCTTGTGTGCAGCCTCATGATGTGCATTTTCCATTCAAAATACTTTGTAAAATGGGCACGCTGAAAGTAAAAGGTTGAAAGACAGGGTGGCGAAGAAACATACTTTTGGATTTCTTTGCATTGTAGGCTGCAAGTCTCTCCTCCTTGATCCTCTTCGTCTCTTCATCCTAAGAGAGGGCAGGGGAGAGAGACAGGATCAGGCAAAGAAATAAAATCCAGAAAGAATCCTTTACACAGGGTCTGGTAATCAGGGAAGAAAAAGGTTCATCACAACATCAGTCGAAAGATGGTGAGAAAAAAAAATCATCATAACCAGCAAAGGTCACAGATGGCATGAATGCCTTGAAATGCAACCAAACTAACCTCCTCCTCATCAGAGCCAAAGAGATCGATGTCATCATCGTCATCGTCATTACTAGCAGGAGGGGCACCGCCAGTTGTATCTTCCACACCAGCAGGTCCATACTGACCCAGGGGCTTCTTCACTCCTGGGAGGCTAAAACAGTCAGGAGGGAGTGTGAGTGTCCATTCTTGCAGACATGCACATCATGAGTTTACTAATATAACGCATCAGTGTTTTAAAACATTGTGCATCATCAATTCAGGCGAAAGATGGTGATTTAAAACTCATCAAATGCTGACAGCCAAAGAATGAATTTTGAGGGTCATGCTTTAATGTGCACGTTTACCTGGCCTTCTCCTTCTGGTAAGACTTGATGTGGTTGTACCAGCGAAGGGCATGGCACAGGTCAGCTGTGGGGGCACCAGACAGAGCATCAAACACAGCCACGTCAGCCTGAGACGGTACATACCTGTAAAACAAATTAAAATTATAAGACTGGCAGACATCGAAGGATAACTTTTCACATGTATGAGTGGTACAAAATGAATACAGCTTATTACAGCAGAGTCATAAACGCAACTTCCATGAAGGCTCTGGGGTAAGGTAGCATATCACTCCTTACAGCCTTAAAGAAAGCAATCAGAAAAAAACATTTAACACTCAAAGGATAAAGAAACCATCCATAGTCAACTTTTACTTTTAGTGACTGAAAACATTCGAGAGCTGCTATAGTACTGTCTTTATGGACCTTGCTTAATCCATTGGGGCACAGTGATTTTGGAACAGAAAAGGGCCTCCCCAAACTGTGTCCACCAAGTTGGAAGCATGGTGTTGCCCCCAAAAATGTCTTGGTACGCTGATGCATAAAATAAGGAGCTCGCTGCATTGAATTATTAAGAGTGTCCCAACACTTTTGTCAATATAGGGGACCTCATAAAAGCAACATAACTACTCAAATCCTGATGTGCTTAGGCATCAAGACTGTTCTTCTATTGGAAGTAAGGCGTCTTACCCAAACCCTAAAAAACAGATGTGTTCCAATACTTTTGTACATAAGTGGACATGAAGGCCACAGATGCACACAAGTGTGTGAGCTGGCTAATGCTAGCTGCCACTCAAAAAATATTTTATAAACTACATTTATATGCCTCACCCCTCGATATAGCTCCTGTCTGCCAGAAAGTCGTTGAGGACCTTCAGTCCAGCAGGGGTTTTAAGATCACCAAAGCCCATCGCGGAACCGGCTGAGAAGAGTTCGTGGGCGTACAAACGTGGCTCTCGTGGCTTGGAGGAAGCGTGAAGGAGCGAGAAAGGCCCACGGAAAAGAATTTATACCTCTGGACCCTCTGACTCCTCCTCTTTCTGCTTCAACCACATGTTTTCACTTCAAAAACAAACACTGTTACACTGTATCAAACACTTCGAAACAGTGTATCACTGAATCTGACACTTTGACCGTTTCATGTTCATTACCTTTCCATTCTTTCCTTGGGATGGATAATTGCGCTTAAATCATAATGGGCAGATAAACATTTATGCGCATTTTTATTTAAGGTACACACAAATGCGAGAGAAAAAAATTAACACTTATAAGTAAACGCTATTTAACGCTCTATTAGAAAATAATTCATACATTTTTAAGCCAGACCGACGGCCGAGCAACGGACGTGACGTCAGTTGGTCGGCTATAACGCCTTAGGCAAAAAAGAGAGAAAGACGGTAAAATAATTTTAAATAATGATAATTTTAAGAAGTAAAGCCACGGTTAATTGAACAGTATAATATTTTTTTATTTGATTGAATATTTTACATTTTTATTTTTCTATCTTTTTTATGGGCCCGAGTGGCTCGGCTCTTTCCGTCAGCACCTCCGAAATCGTCCGAATCGGGTTCGTAACTACAGTTCCGCTGTTCTGGTCTAGAAGGCCAAATAGCGACAAGGTAAGCATTAACGTTGGTTTTTCTAGCTTCTTGTGGGTTCTAGTTGTGTGTTGTAGAAAATGTCTGGCTGAGAATGCATAGGAATGCTCAGCTTCAACACAAAGTGGTAAACAGTGACATGTTCTCTCTGTCCTTGATTTGACCAGCAGTGTAAGCTTGTAAGCTAACTATGCTAAATGCACACATACACTATGTAAGTTCAAGATGTCAACACATATGAAGCGTGCTTTGTATATTACTTTATACAAATGTGTCTCTATCCAGAACCTGCATTTGATAAAATAGTATTGTTGATTAACTATGGTTGTGCATTCTTTGTGAAGAAATGGCTTGAGATTGTTTGCATTAACTAACAGCACAAAACCATAATTTAACTTTAGCCTGATGGGAAAGTTCACTTAAAATTTTTATAATCAATATGTATGTTATAAACCATTAATGATCCCAGAGGAAATTGCTTATGTTACGACTGTACAGACACACATACCCAAGAACAAAATAAAATCTAGAAGAATCAATGTAAGAATATTTATACACATGCTGAATATTAAAAATATAGATAAAGAGCTTTTAAGGCAATTACTGATAGCACAAACACGTAGTAAAGGTCAGTAGTGTATAAGTAATATTAACATAAGTAGTGGTATTTATATGATAAGACTTGCAAATGATTCAGCACCCATTTAGAAAACCTTGCATGATCCTAATGGTAAAACTTTCACATAATATTTCAAATATGTTATGTTGCACATGATAATGTTTTAGCACCCAATAAAAACATTGCACAATATTGCATATAGTAGAGTATTGCACCTCATATAAAAATAATTGACATAGTGATACATGTAATGATAGTTGTTTAAATAATTTATCCAAAGATATTTAAACTTGTTTTTTTTTTTGTGTATGTCTGGTGGTTTTGACACAGTTTATTTAGAGCACTGGGTATTTATCTCCAGTATCTTTTGGCAATATAGCACAGCAGACTGTGATCTTTATGTTAAATGTAATGATATTTTCCATCTGTTTTCTTCCAGCCATGTTGCGTTTGCCAGCCGTTGGTCGAGCTCTGGTTGGGGCGGCCCACACCAAAAGCTGCCTACCAACCTCAAACAATGGTAAACTGGTGTACATACTTATTTGTTGTTAGGCCATTACATGCTTCGTTACAGGTATCATGCACAAATGGCATTTGAACCCATCATGTGGGCTTTCTTGATGATAATCAGTGTGATTCGTAAGTTCATGACAAGCTTTGAGTTAAAGTACTGTCTTCCAAGCACAACCTTGACCGCTGTCTTTTCTTGATTGCAGTAATGACATCTGTTCGAGCCTCGAGTAATATGGTGGAAGTGTTTGTAGATGGCAAGCCTGTGATGGTGGAACCAGGGACTACTGTACTTCAGGTGATGATTCTAAGATAAGCTCTGTTGTATTTAATCATTTTAAACATGGAACCTATCCATATCCTTAAAGCTGGTTATTTTGTTTCCTCAGGCCTGCGAGAAAGTTGGAGTGCAGATTCCTCGCTTCTGCTATCATGAGCGGCTGTCTGTGGCAGGAAACTGCCGTATGTGTTTGGTGGAGATTGAGCGAGCGCCAAAGGTAACATTCTCATAAGGAACTTACTGTAACGATAGCAGCTGCAGCATCTTTTGTTGTAAGAATTTCTGTGCAGCTAACATTAATACAAACATCTGTGTGCTTTTACTTTTTTTTCTTTAACATATGTATTTCTGGCTTAGAATAGTCATTATTATAATGATATTGTTGATGTTATGATCGTTTTCATACTTACCTTTACTGAATATGTACACAGTTGTTGTTATTCTTGTTGTTAAGTAAACCGTTACATTAGCAATTAGCTCAAAACTATCAGGTAAATCTTGATGAGAAATAAGACTTTACAAGGCACAGATTACTAAGACTGCTACATATAGCAATAGCTTTACTGGTGAGGAGTTAGTGTTTACCTCTTTATTTTCTAAAAATATCTCCTGTTCGTTACTGGCAGCCCGTGGCAGCATGTGCTATGCCGGTCATGAAAGGATGGAACATTCTTACAAACTCTGAGAAGACACGTAAGGCCAGGTATGATGATGGACTTTCCAACCATATTTACCAGTGTTTGTTTAAAATATTCTACTGTATTAAATTTTATATTGCATCCTGTAGAGAGGGAGTCATGGAGTTCCTTCTTTCTAATCACCCTCTTGACTGTCCAATCTGTGACCAGGGAGGAGAGTGTGACCTGCAGGTTGGAAAGACTCTCTTGTAGGGCAGGCTTGAGCTATCTGTATGTAGACTCTGTTGCACCCGGTTTCAACCTTTAAACACCTTCCTGTGTATGATTATAGGACCAGTCGATGATGTTTGGATCAGACAGAAGTCGATTCACAGAAGGTAAAAGAGCAGTGGAGGACAAAAACATGGGCCCACTCATCAAAACAATCATGACACGCTGCATTCAGTGCACACGCTGCGTCCGGTGAGTGAACTATGAGTTGCACCTGCTCCCTGTATCATGTTTCACTTTACTTATTTCGAATTCTTAGACTTTCCTCCCTGTTTAGATAAAAAATATAACATATTTTTGGTTATGAGTGTGAACAGATTGCTCAGAAACAAAATAACAGATAAAATTGACAATATGGCACTAATGTAAGTCAATGCTATACTGTTTGTTCCAGTTTTGCTAGTGAGATTGCAGGGGTGGAGGATTTGGGCACCACAGGCCGTGGAAACAGTATGCAGATCGGCACCTATGTGGAGAAAATGTTCATGTCTGAACTCTCGGGGAACGTGATAGATGTGTGTCCTGTAGGAGCACTGACCTCTAAACCCTACGCTTTCACGGCACGACCCTGGGAAACCAGGTAATATAGAATGAGTGAGTGTAAAGTAGTTTTACGTTCTGTAGTTTAGTTTATAGACTGGTAGTGGACTGTTCAGTAAGCCAATTCTGATCAATTGTATTTTATGTCTTTGCATCCTGTTAACAGAAAGACAGAGTCCATTGATGTGCTTGATGCAGTGGGTTCTAATATTGTGGTGAGCACAAGAGGTGGAGAAGTAATGAGGATCATGCCACGCCTAAATGAAGATGTCAATGAGGAATGGATCTCGGATAAGACCAGGTGAGCTTGCACCCTGGCATGCTCAGAAATCAGTACTATAAGCATTTGAGGTCTGTACAGGCATATACTAAATGACACATTAAAGAGATTCTAACAACAGAAACATATAGGTTTCGGTGCATCTGCCAATATTCAAAAAGCAATTACAACACTGCATGTCTTCTTTGTTTTTTATCTGTCATAGCTCTATTGTTGGCTATTGCTTGAAGCAGTCTTTCAGATACATTGTTGACTGCCTTGCAATAGGACTGCTGAACATTTGATAGAGCAAAATTAAAGGCTTGGACTTGACTTTTCCTTCTCACACTCTCAAGTCATCCATTCTGCCATTGGTTCGTTTCTGTTTGTGAAACTTTTCCACAAGGGCAACTCTGGATAGGCAGCAGATATTTTAGTGTAAGCCTGGCTTTAGATTACAGAACCAAATTGTCAGTTATATAGTCATTGTAACAGCATTCCTGCTGGTGGATGTGCTTTATCTTCCTCTAATTTTTTTTAACTCGTTCTCTCTCTCTCTGTCTCTCTCTCTTTCTTTGTCTCTTTCTCTCTCAGGTTTGCGTATGATGGGCTGAAGCGGCAGCGCCTGACTCAGCCCATGATGAGGGATACTAGCGGTCAGTTGGTCTCCACTTCTTGGGAGGATGCTCTAATGCGTGTAGCTGCTGTGGTAATTATCTTGAAGCACTGTGAAAAATAGGTGTTTTTTTTTTTGTCATTTATAAGCGTTGTATTCATAATTATGTGCTATTATGCAAAAGAGTAACAAATTGGCTTGCTAATCATTTGGTGTTTCCAAAAATTAGTCATTGTTATGAATCAATTCCAGTCAAAAGTAATTTCTGTTCTTAGACTCGGTGTGTTGATTTCTTGTGTATTTGATTATTTTCTTTACACACATCCTTACATATATGCAAATGGCTTTTGCAGCTTCAAGGTGTCCAGGGGTCTGAAGTAGCAGCCATTGCTGGTGGGATGGTTGATGCAGAGTCTCTGGTGGCCTTGAAAGACATGTTGAACAAACTGGACAGTGAGCTGCTGTGCACAGAGGAGCTCTTCCCTATGGCTGGTGCTGGGTTAGTTGCTGTCATTTTGGTATTTCAGTGCAATACAAAAAGATAGTGTTTTTTGGGTATGATAGGTTTTTTTTTGTATTCACACCATTCCCAACTACAGTAAACCCCTGACAATCGCAGGAGCACCTGCATATAGTGAAAAAACTGCAAATTTGTGATGTAGTTAAAAAAATGCCTAAAAATGCCTATTTTTATAGTGTAAACTCCAAATATACCCCCAAGTATGCTCCCAAAACACTTAAATTTCATTTAAAACTCAGCTTAATACATTATCCTGAAAGTAAATGTAAAAAGAACATAACGAAAAAAAATAGCAGACCTCCTGTCTCTGAGTACAGCAGTATTTCACATCCCATGGGGCACTTTCTTTGTGTTCTCTGGACAGTATCAAAAACTGTAGAGTTATATTTTATATGGAAATGCAGCTGAATGTATGTTAATATTTGTTACAAATTAGTAAATTATATTAATAATGTTGCACAAACATGCATTATAAAAATGGCAAAATTATATATTGGCAGGAAAAAGCTGTGTTCGCGGAAACCCCTGCACATTCGCTGAAACTGGATATCCTCTGCATTTTTGTACATTTTTTAAAATTTATTTAAATATAATACTTGAGAGACTGAAGCCACAACCGCTGAACTGTGATTAAGCGGAGGTTTATTTAACTATGTTTTTATTAGGTACAGGCGCAAGGCCAGATTTAGGAACAAAGTCAGTGTTTTTGGAAATACACTCATCTCTCTTTTTCTCACTCTCTGAAACCCCCATCAGAACTGACCTGCGCTCTAATTACCTTCTGAACACCCGTATTGGTGGCATTGAGGAGTGTGATCAGCTACTTCTGATTGGAACAAACCCACGCTATGAGGCTCCTCTCTTCAATGCACGCATCCGTAAGAGGTGAGTGTGACTTAGTTTGAACTTAATTTACCATTATGGCAGAATTGCATGTTAATCCAGTGTGTAACTATCTTGAGTAAGGAGTGTTTAAAATCTCTTTCATTTTTGTATCTAGTTGGCTCCATAATGAGTTGCAAGTTGCCTTGGTCGGTCACCAGGTGGACCTTAGCTACTCTTACAACCATCTGGGTGATTCAACTGAGGTGCTGCAGGAGATCGCTGCTGGAAAGCACCCTTACTGTCAGGTAACATACTTTTCACAGTGACTCTTGCTTTCAAGGTCCATGGCTCTGAGCAACACATTCTCACTATCAGGTTTTTCATCCATAGTATGTGTTGAATGAAGCATTCTCTGGGCCCAAGAGTAAGAAATGTTCTGTTTGACCAGGAAAGTATTTGATTTAGCTAGCTCTGCCTTCCTGTGTCAGGTGTTGGCCCAGGCCAAGCGGCCAGTGGTGGTGGTCGGAAGCTCCTGTCTGCAGAGGGCCGATGGCGGCGCTATTTTGAGTGCTGTATCTACTATCGCTCAGAATGCTCGTGCCAGCAGTGGGATGGAGGAGGGATGGAAAGTCCTGAATGTTCTGCATAGGTAAGTCCAGTTTCATGTCTGTTTGCCATTTTGAAACATGTGTGCCTCATATCACAGGTGTTGCCTGTGCTTAGACATTTTTGACACATAAGCTAATAGTGCATACTCTATAGGTCTAGGCATACATGTCTAGGTATACTGAGGGAAAAAATGCATTCTTGATTAGTTTGGTCACACATTTTTTGGGGTTAAAAAATAAGCCCAGGATTTTAATATTTTGCTATTTAAATATTTATATGTTTGACATGTGTTATTCACAAAGTTAGAATAAAAGATTAACAAAATATGTTTGTTTTTATCTATGTCAGTGGCATATTTAGGAATGGTTAGAAATTGTAGTGGGTTACTCCGTCACCACTGCTCACAGCACCACAGGGTTTGATCCCATAAATTAGGCAAGAATCACTGGGCGTATTTCATATTTTACACCTACCATTGTGTATTTCTCTGGATTAAAATAAAAAGTTATTTGATATAATTACAAGACAAATGCCTACAAGAAACTAAGTTTCTGTCACTATGTTTTGTACTAAGTGTCTCTTTTTGCTATGTCTCTCCAGAGTGGCCAGCCAGGTGGCAGCGCTGGATTTGGGCTATAAACCTGGTGTGGAGGCCATCAGGAAAAATCCTCCCAAGGTGCTGTTCCTGCTGGGAGCTGATGCTGAATGCATCACAAGAGCAGACCTACCAAAAGACAGCTTCATTATTTACCAGGGTTGGTCTCAGTCACTCTTTCATTACAACTGAGTGCAAATGATTGCATAACCTGTGTCCAATTACATATTTTGTAGATATTTGTTTAATTGAAAATAAGTATACATTCTTTGTAGGGAACACACTTCTTCACAATTACAAAGCAGCGATGTACTACATTTAAAATATGTTTTACGTAATGTGTCCTGAGCAGAAGTTAAGGTACATTTGTTTTATTTTCTTAGTATGATAAACACAGCAGCTCAATTGTCTTCGAAAATCTGCTGTACAGGTCCATATTTTAGTTTATTTCCTGAGGATTTATCTCATGTAGAATATTAAGAAACATTTGACCATGGATTTGAAAGCTTGTCTTGTACTGTGTGTTTTGGAACTGTTGCTGTGCAGATCTTCCAGAATGTCCACAGTATTGCATGCATTAAATGTCATATTACAGGAATTATGCATTAAATGTATAACAAATTGTATAATCAGTTTGTAGCAGTAAAGTGCTCATTGTCCTCTCATGGCAAATGCAGGTCATCATGGCGATGTGGGAGCTCCCATGGCTGATGTCATCCTGCCTGGCGCAGCATATACAGAGAAGAACGGTACATACGTGAACACAGAGGGACGTGCACAGCAGACCAGGGTTGCGGTTACCGCACCAGGGATGGCCCGTGAGGACTGGAAGATCCTCCGGGCCGTTTCTGAGGTACACAAACAAAATATTATCAGTCCCACATTTAGACTTCAAGCACTTGTGTATGAGTGTTTCTCTAGTCATTATCTGAACCCTATTGTCATGTCATGAGGTCATACGGTATGTATTGTGTATGCCAGCTGGCCGGAGTCACTCTGCCCTATGACACCGTAGAAGAGGTGAGAGCCAGGCTTGCAGAGGTGTCCCCTAATCTAGTACGTTATGATGACGTGGAGGAAGCCAACTACTTCAAGCAGGCCAATGAACTTTCTAAGGTTGGTCTCTGTCTAGAGCTTTTTCTCCCTCCCTCAGTGTTGTCTAATCGAATCAATGACAATTGTTATATTTTCTCCTAGGCTGTGAATCAGTCACTGCTTGCAGACCCTCTTATTCCCCCTCAGGTCTCTGTGAAAGACTTCTACATGACAGGTAAAGAACCCAACACTTATTTCGTTAGAAATGGGGAGTACAGATTTAAATGTCTGATATTATATGTGTAAATTACTCGAGATATTACTGTGCAGCAACTGCTGCTTTGTTTCAAAACCTCAAACTCACTCTTTTTCTTTGTAGACTCCATCAGTAGAGCCTCCCAGACAATGGCCAAATGTGTGAAGGCTGTGACTGAGGGGGCAGAAGCAGTAGAGGAACCTGCTATCTGTTAAAAGATTTGTACACCCACACCTACCTGTCCACTGTATCTTGCTCCCATCTGTCATTGTCACACAGACATGTAAGACTTACACCACGGTTTCAGTGTAATGTGCTCCTTTTTTCCTAATCAGTCATGTAGCTGAAATGTCTGGGGTGTAACTTACTCTTATTTAAATATCCAAAAAAAAATGTAAAGATTTCATTCCCTCATTGAGATCAAGGGATAACTGCTTTGTTATTGAAAGCTCATCTGATGAATAAAACTGCGTTATGTCATTTCTTTGCATGACTACTATATATGTACTGCCAAAGACGTTTTTTGATTTCCGTATACTTTTTACTACTTCTTTTAGCAGTGTTGGTTGTGTGAGTATTGTATGTTTTTCTCCATATATATATATATATATATATATGTATATATGTGTAATATTTTTGTTTACAGTGTATTGCTTAGAACATTTCTTACGTTTGATCTAGATGAAGTTAGTGGCAGATTGTGAAGAAACTCAATCCATAAAGCCCAGTGCTTCAACAAAAAATGACATCACTTAAGAGTTGATAGGGGGCATCCTTCGTTACACTTTTGCTTATCATATGGGAAAGTGCTCGCACTTATGTATTATTTTTTATTTGGACTAAAAACACCTTATAGCATTTAACATGTCACTTGGCATTGTGAGGGGAATATTCTGAAAGACCCGACTTGGCAGTGTTATGAAAAGTCAGGTTCTTGGTGTGACTGAGCCTTAGTGAGCCCGGTGGAGGTGGTGGAGATGGGGGAAGACTTGAGGGAGATGCCCCTTAAAGTTAAAATCAATGACAGGGGGTCAAAGAAAGGACTGCTGAGGTCTAACCATTTGTCATGGCCAGTCAGAGAGGTCTTCATTCAAAAGTTTATCCTGTTTAAAAAATAGTTCATGAAGGAGTGGATTTAGAAGAGACGAGAGGAGAAAGTTGAATTCCAAAATGGTTGCAGAGGTTGTTGTTGTACTGTTGCCTGTTGTCATGTCCCCCCAGTGCCTGTAGTAGTGCTGTAAGAAGCCTCGGCTGACTAAACCAACACCCTCTTCCCCATGTATACGGCTACGTTTAACGAAATAATAGACACCGAAATGTCTGCAGGTATCGTGTAAAATTATACGGGAGGATTAAACTAGAGCAGCGACAGGATAAAGCAGGAAAATCCTTGTGTGAATGATCTCGGTTGGCTCTTACAGTCGCCCGCTGCAGGAGAGCACGGCTACACAGCTAGCACATGCTAACGGCCTAGGCTACACTCGGGAGCGGCTCGCCAAGCACCGGGAGTCGCCCAGAGCGGGAGGCCGTGTAGCGTGAGAGGCAGAGCGGCCTGCTCGTTACTCGACTCGGGGGGGATTTCGAGTGTTCAGTATATCGACGGTAACTACGAATTTCGATTTTTGTTTTTTTAAGTACATGTTATTTAAACTTGACAATACACACATGAACTCTAATTATATACCCTTTCCACAAGATATTTTCACTGAAATAATTAAAAAAAACCCTATCCAAATATGCCAATTAAAATAGATTGTTTACGAGTGAGCATTAACAAAAACACTTCACAGTCTTAATAACAAGGACCCTTCTCACAATGATAATATTAGGAAGAAAACCCCAAAATACCATTTTTCCAGATTTGGTTTACGAGCCGTAAAAAGTAGGTTACGGTCATATAAAGCGATTTTAGGCAACCGCCCCCTTTTTAGTTCGATTTTGCAGCGACTTGTAATTGTAATGTGTTCATTTTCCTTTAACGCGAACTCCGTCTAGATAACCCAAAGCTAGATTTAGTTTCCTCTCTGGCGCTTTTCCGTGTTTATACTCCGTTAAATGAACGCGTCTCTTTTCCCAGCCGTTTCGCCTGATCCGAGCCTCTTAAGTGGTAAAGCTGCCCCAGCGAGTGATAGAGCAGGAGGCGGGTAGGTTGTCCACCGTCCCCTTGCGTTTTCAAACTCGCTTTGCATGTCAAATGTATCGCACACTGCCCAGCTGCTCTGTGAAGCGTTATGATTCACCACTATTCCCACTCTTCCCAGTCCTGCACTATCTGTGCACCAGAACTGACTGACCCACCGTCTGGTGGCAGAATATTAGATTTTTTTTTAAAACTTTCAGACCCTAGACCCATGCACCGGGTTAGAACAGTATTGCACATGTAATTTTCTTCTCACCCACAAGTGCCTGAATAGTGTTGACACCACACATGACTTTAAATTCTGTCTACTTTTTTTTTTTCTCTCACCCACATCACAAGTGCCATAATAGTGTAGACGCCACATAAATTATGTCTACTTTGATTTTCTTTTTACCCACAAGTGCCTTAATAATGCTAACGCCACATACAGCATTTACAGTTGACCATATTTACATTTAACCACATACTAAATCTAAACACAGCTCTACTTCTTTAATAATTTGTAGCCATTTGCCAAGTCACCAGATTCTCATAATGAGCAATGAGGATTATCCCACACACAGGCTGTGGTTGCAGCTGTGGTTTCGCCATAATTAATCTGCTTTCCAGTTCCGGTGCAGGGGACCACTGAGGTCCTACACCTACACACTTTCCATGCACACACCTGCCGATAAATGAAGGTTTTGAAAGAGGCAGTGCGTCACGCTTCTAATTGTTTCTTCTCAGAGTAACCAGATAGTGTCTAAATATAAGGCCATGCATGCTTTTGTGAAGCAGGCTTTCTCAATGATCTGGCTTACTTTAACCAAATCTGCACAGACAAAGAGAGAATCCTCTTGGTTTGAGTGGAAGATGAAAATGCTTCATTAAAATTATGACTTGCACCATTTACAAAAAAAACCCCACAGGTTACGTAATGTGATGACTTCTGTTGATTTTTTTCCTCTTTTCTGCCAGCTGATGTACGGGAGAGTCCCAGCCCTGGGATGTATGAAGGTAAACACATCCACTATTCGGAGGTGGACCACAAGCCTCTGTGTTCATACAGCCCCAAGCTTTGCAAACAGCGCCGGCTCAACGGCTACGCTTTCTGCATTCGCCATGTCCTGGAGGACCGGACAGCCCCGTTCCGGCAGTGCGAATATGTAGCCAAGTACAACAGCCAGCGCTGCACTACCCCCATACCCAAGACTCAGGACCGCAAGTAAGTTTGTGCCTGTCCTTTTGTGCATTATTCATGTATGTGCTTCAATATAGATATGTCTTGTGTGTTACTACCAACAGTTGTAGGTGGTGCAGTCACACTGGCTTTTGAGGTGCACATCCTCCCCAGTGTCTTAACTGGGCCAAAAATATCCCTTTAAAGTCCATGACTCAAGATCAGATAATAATGTACTTCAACTGTTGTTCTACATCAGAACATCACTGTGGGTTTGAGTCATAATAGTGAGTAAACAAGCAAATTACACTGTAATGTTTTTAAAACTTACTGAAGATGATTTTAACAGTGACGGGGGACTCTTTTTCTTTCCTTTTTGTGCTCATATCTTTGCTATACCAGTGCATGTATAAAATTAAATGTCTTATTATTTAATGTATATTTAAATAGTGTCATGCTTTATTTATTCTTTTTAGATATTGCAACAGCCATCTGCAGGTCATGGGTGTGCTGCCTAAGAAAGAGAGGAAGAAGAAGCATGATACTCTTGACTCTTTGGCCCTCAACATCACTGTGCCCTCTCTGGCTTTAAAGGCCACCAGTGGCCTTGACTACTTAACCCCACCTTCACCCTCCGCCCTCACTTGCCTGCTGCCTTTGGACCCCTATGTCTACTGCAAGGGAGAGAAAGTGAGGAAAGAAGTAAGTGGTGTGGGCAAGAAACCTCCAAGCCGTCCAGCTCCTCATTGCAAACAGAAGCAACAAGATCACACTGTGGCTGTTTTGTCACTGTCCTCTTGCTCCCGAGGTCCTGCTCTGTCTTCTCAGGGGGCTGAAGGACCTACACAAAGATCTACAGATCCTCCACCCACCTTCACTCCAGCACTCATCCCAACACAGCTCTCCAGAGCATCAGGGACACCATGCACAGCACCTGACCACCAAAACGTGATAAAAGCAGCCAATCCTACTCCAGAGATCTGCAAGGAGCCCACTCTTAACAACAGAGTTCTACATACTCCAGGCCTGCAGCCAAGCACAGAGGGTCACCCAATTATAATGTCGTCAAGTCCTGGACAAAGTCATGCCCCCTTTTTGGTGCAGCTTCAGAGGCTGATGGTAAAACGAACAGGAAAGCATGAGGATCTGAGGCCACATTTTGGTGTGTATTTGGTGATTGGATCCTTTGATGATCACTTTACAAAAGCATTTTAGCATTTTTTGCCATTATATTTAGCTAACAGGCTGTGTTGCAGGGCTGGACTGGTCTGAGGACAGTGGAGAGGAGGAAGATGACCAGGTTGAAAGAATTGCATCATATCAGCCTCACAGAATACAGGAGAAACAGTCTTCAGAGAGGTATATTTTGTTAGCTGTTTAATGTTTGCTTCCTGTTCGCATAAATTGATAAGTTTTTCACAAAAAATACACCAAAAAAGTTGCAGCAATCAAAAATGATGGCCAGGTTTTCAAGAGAGCTTGTGTGTCTGGAATGGCCCTCCCAAATGCAGGTATTTACAAGCTGTCATATCAGAATTGGCAATTAGCAATTAATAAAAAAAGTAATCTCCAAGCATATTGAACTCACACACAGAGGGGCAGATGGGAGTTAGGGAGTTGCCTTGGTGATCAGAAGCTCATGGATTCAAATCCTAGGACTGCCAGTGGCACCAGTGAGGTACCCCACACATTGCTTGCAGCACGCTGTCTTCCTGGCTGCCCACTGCTTCTCTTGGTGACTGAGTTAAATGCAGAGAACAATTTTGAGCTGGTCACACTGTGAGCAGTGCAGTGGAGAGTTCGCGTTTGACAAGTGGACACTTTGCACTCTGTACACGTACTTACTTTACATTTAAAAATGAAGGTACTAGACAGGCTTCATGCTTTGGGCCAACATGTCTTGAGTTTCCTGAGAAACTGAGCCAAAGATACTCTTTGAGATGCATCACTAGTGCCGATGAAAATTTGAAGTCTGTAGTCATCTTTGTCATTTTTGACATTAGGAACCAAAACGACTGTTGAAGAAATGCCACAAAACTTTACATGTTTTGTAGAAAGTAACTGTGCCCTGGTCCATTCTAATCGGCAGTGCTGTGTTTGTCCTGTCCCATAGTGCTAGAAGTGGTGGTTCGCGTGGTGAGAGACTGGCAGGTTTGTGCTCCTATCTGAGGCAGAGACACCGACTCATGCTTAGGGAGGAAAGGGGGTTCAGGAGGGAGAGGAGGTCAAGGCATGCCCTCTGCAAAACTCTGCTTCAGGCAGCCTCACAGGAACCAGACCAAGCTGCTCAACTCATTCAAGAACGCCATATCACAGTTTCAGCAACTACCAGGTAAACATGCACACAGACAGTCGATCACACTGCTGGCCTTATTACTCAGTTCAGCTTTTAGATCAATTATCTGACTCGTGGAAAACAAAAACAAAACAAAATGTCAAAAACAAAAAGGAAATTCTAAATCTGAACAAAACAGTCACCTTTTTGTATCTGTGCCACATTTAGATAATCTGAATTGTGGGACTTAAACTCTGTAATGTGAACAGAACACTATGATAACTGAAATATATGATATGCATTAAATATGTAATAACATATTGCATGTTCTGCTGGACAGTACCGCAGGGTCATGGACAGGAGGCTCAGACTCAGGACTGTGTGCAGCCAACATTAACGGGGAAGCCTGCACTAACCACTGCCTGCCTTTCACAAGACACTGCTTCAAGCGTATCCTCTGAAATTGGTCATGCTTAAAAGTTGACCTAATGTACATCATTGTATTTGTATTTTTGTTTGTGTTTTGGCAGCATAGCTTTTTGTTGTACTTGCTTGTTGTGTCCTTGATGGTGTTCTGTAGATATCCTGCAGAACAGGTCCCAGCAGCTGTTCTCTAGCTGCACTGCACGTTTCGCAGACGGGGCGCAGTGTTCTGTCCCTGTCTTTGACATCACACACCAGACGCCACTGTGTGAGGAGCATGCCAAGAAAATGGTGCGTTCTTTGTTCATGTTTCTTGACCTTGTCGTACATGAAATAGCACACGCCCAAGTTTGTAGTTTCTGTCTGAGAAACTACTTTCTTGCTTATATTCAGCTAACCATTAAGCTGAGCAGGAAGTTTCTTGATGATAAAATTTCCTCTCATTACTTTTGTTTCCAGTCTGTTAAGTACAAAAAAACACAGTAATTATCCTGATTTGACTGACAAGATTAAATTTCCTGTCATATATAATTATATAATGTATGGACAGTAACCCCCTGCTTTTCGCGGGGCTTACTTTCCAAGAGCACCTGCATATAGTGAAAAACCACATTGTTGTGTTTTGGTAGAAAAAAAACCCCCAAAACCTAAAAATGCCTATTTCTATAGTGTAAACCCTAAATATGCTCCCAGAACACTTGAAATTCATTTTAAACCCAGTTTAATGCATTACCCTTAAAGAAAATGTAAAAGTAAACCTATTTTCGCCTCTTTTAATTTAACTCTGAAGGTTGCTACAAAAGTATTGGGACACTGCGATGAGGTGAGCGGTTTTCGGGGAATAACCCCTGATCTACTGGGGCTAAAAATACAAATGAGGGCTCGCTGGAAAGGTCTCCTGGAGATCAATCAAACTGAGGAGTTTGAAATGTCTGAGTGCTTGCACCCTGGAGGAATCGCTCTTTGAGCGCGGGGGCTCAACCCTGGTGTGGAATTAAAAAAAAAAAATGCATCCAGTTTGGCTACAACCTCTGTTTTGAAAACATCCAGAAAATATTTATTGTCACAAAAAAACAAAAACACATGGAGGATATTTGCAGTTTCTGCATTATTGTGGGGATTTCCGTGTCAAACTGGGGGGTTACTGTATGTGTGTGTGTGTCTGTCTGTATGTAAAAACGTATGTTGTTCACCTGGGCAAATATATATATATATATACAATGCTCACAAAAATTAAAGGAACACTTTAAAGAAACACATTAGATACATCAGATCTCAATATGAAGTTGGATATCT
>JBBJLR010000111.1:3164922-3183845 GCA_037577145.1 Brachypetersius gabonensis
ATGAGGATGGGAGGGGCAGGTGAAATGAGAATGGGAGGGGCAGGTGAAATGAGGATGGGAGGGGCAGGTGAAATGAGAATGGGAGGGGCAGGTGAAATGAGGATGGGAGGGGCAGGTGAAATGAGGATGGGAGGGGCAGGTGAAATGCAGTATTTTTATTATTATTATTTAGTAATGAAAACAAAAGTGATTTGGTCAGAGAGTATTTACATCTGATACTCTGAAAAACAAGAAAACAAGAATTTTGTCCTTTAAATAGTTTGATATGGGGATTTGTAGAAAGGATCACCAGAGACACAAACCAGAAAGGTCTATTTAAATTTCGCCTTGATTTTAAAGTTTTATGGTGTCTTATAAAACCTATAAACAGAAACAGAGGTTTAATTAAAAATTTGGGCATGCCTTCTCAAAAATTAATTTCAAATTTCAAAAACATTCAGATGAGGTGATTTGAAAGTGATAAGATACTACATTTGCATTAAAAAAACATATCAAACTGATTTAATGTATATATTCATTAATAAAATAATAGATGTAGAACTTTGAGATCTGATTTGGTTTCTGGACGCATTAATAGAAGATCCAGAAACTATTCTGATGTGCCCAAATTGACATGTTTTTGTCTATACTGGACTGTTTAATCCACACAGTACAGGAGGAAAGAACCACAGTGGATGGAAATCTAAAAGTATGGAATCATAAGCTTCAGCCACTTTCTTAGCAAGATCACCCCCAGAAATGCAATGAGCGTTAAAATAGCCACAGGCCTGCCACAGTACTGGCTTTGTAGGGCAGTTAAGAGACTTGATTTGATTATGTTGCAGAACAGTTTCAACAACAATTAGATAAAGGA
Source organism: Brachypetersius gabonensis (assembly GCA_037577145.1). Classification (NCBI taxonomy): domain Eukaryota; kingdom Metazoa; phylum Chordata; class Actinopteri; order Characiformes; family Alestidae; genus Brachypetersius; species Brachypetersius gabonensis. The sequence goes on from JBBJLR010000111.1 coordinate 3,165,776, forward strand.
CTAGCGATCGTAAGAAGCTTATGCTTTGCTAATCCTATGTAAACAGCTATCCGTACATTTCCTGAAAAGGCCACCAATTAGACTGGGATTGGGTTGTTTTCTTTAAATGGTCAAATCCTACATTTTTCCTGTGTTTATTTTTTCCACTTATAACATTGTATGGTTTTATATACCAAAAATAATAATAATTTCCAACCTTTAACAGCTGGTTTTTGTCCCTTCAAGGCTGCTATGTACATGATCTGTTCTGCTATGTGAAAGTGAGGACCAGTCAGTTTTCTGTGAATAGGTTTTTAATAAAATGAGTTTTTTAATAAAATTAAAATTAGTTTACGTTCTAATTCGATTAGGCCATGTAAACAGCCTTTATCATTACGTACTTACCTCAAACCCTGTTGCTTATATGGTTTCTAACACTATATGACATTCTATTATCTATAAACATGGACAAAAGTCCAGGCAAATTCAGGGTTTAGGATGGCTATTGCTTTTGGCTGTGTGGTTGTCCATCTCTACATTCTACATTTGCCATATAGATCCTTTCAAGAAGAACACTTTGAAGGCCAAGTGACTACATTTAGGGCAGTGAAATTTGTCCTACACTCTTGCTTGTTCATAGGGAACATGTGTAGTTCACCAGAGAACACACACTGAAAAGGTAATGCATGTTTCACCATATAATGCAATATATATTACCTCCCATAATAAATTATTTAATGACAAACTGTTATTTTCATGGTGAGCAAACTGAAAGATAACGTTGTGAGGTAATGTGTTTTATTCATGTGAAAAGGATTGGCATATTTGAGTCAATTTGAGTCAAATATGCTTCTGCTTTCAGTGTAGAGAAACTTGGCTCTTTCTAGCTATAAGTGATATAAGCAGTCACTTACGACCCCTAAGCCACTGAGGCCGCCAGATGGAAAAAAAATGATTCAATATTGTCAATTGTTCACTAAGGCATAGTTTTTTTTGTTAATCCAATTGAAATAAGTAGGAAAAATGGGAACACGATATGTGATATTCATATTTCTCGAGAGGACTGAGTGAATATTTGCACACTACAGTGGAAAAATACTTACTCAGATATGTGGAGGGAATTCTGTGGCAAGAACATCATTTGCTTTTTATTTGCTCTACTTCAGATAAATATGCTGGAAGCAATGTGGATCCCACAATGCCATCATTATCACACATTTTGGCAATGCCCTGTTATTAAACCAAAAAAAAGATGTACAATGTATTCCAAATTATATTAAAAATTTGCTCCTAGAAACAAGCGAAAAGGCCATAACTAGAAACTGACACAAACACAAGACTGGGATGAACTAATGAAAGATATTTTTATAATGGGAAAAATAACGTCTAGTCTAAAACCCCAACATGATAGTGTTTATGTTGTGTATTTATTATTATAGATGTGTGATGGTAGTCGTCAGCATCTCCCTCAAATCCTGTAGTAATTAGTCCTACATTTGGGCAGGGATAAGGATCATCTTTGTACTTTCTATGTAGGTTTTAATAGACTTCTAACAGATAAAAATTCTTTCCAGCATAAATTAAATTTGAAAAAAAAGAAGTCCTAAATAGGATGTTGTGGATGATGTTTGGGGTCCCCAAATGCTCAGAAACAGCTCAGTAGAAAACATTCTTGATCCACAGAAATGGAGTCCTAGTTTGCTCAATACCACGAGTAACTGATCCCACAAAGCAAAATCATTACTGGCTTTCTCAGTGTTTCTTACGCAACAGCCGTAAATGCATTCACCCTTTTGAACTGTAAATATGTCTGAAAGCAAGCGGCAGAGAACAAGAAAAAACCCGACAAGCCAATAATGAGGGTCCATGTTTGTGAAGACCCGTTTGGCAAGATGGAGGTTTGGCTTTGGCTCGCGTGTGATAAATGAGTCAGGCCCTACAGTAGTACGACAAGATTCTCACAACGAGTGTCTGGGATTTAATTTTCATCGAATGCTTCATTAAAAGCTCATTAACAGTTAATTGACAATGCATTAAGTTACCTTGTGTATGATTAAGCCAACAAGTATGAAATTGGTAAAATTACGCACAAAGTGGTTGACATGGTGCCGCAGCAGGAAGGGCGGGGGGGTGGATTCGTGATAGGCCGCATGTCTGTTTGTAGAGATCAACAGGTCAGAGCATTAGTGGTCTTTTAGCGGCGCCGCCTGACCTTCAAGGATTTTCTTTAATACCTGACATTTTGTGACAAGATGATATTCTCTCTCTCTCTCTCTCTCTCTGTAGGTCTAGTCTCTCACTTTACATCTCCATGTGCTCTCTCTCCAGCATGCACACACACACACACACACACACACACACACACACACACACACACACACACACACACACACACACACAGGCATTTTCATAATTAGCTTCCTGCTGATAAAAGTTGAGGATATTGGCCTCCTGTAGAGAGGTAATGCGCTAATCTGTCTGGGGATTCGCTCTGTGAGATTCGTTTAACGCCAAGCTGTGTGGGGGCCTCGAAGCGTTCTTATTTATCTCATGCATTTCTCATGAAGGCCTCACTGACACTTCACCTTCACTTCTGACCAAACTGACCGATAAGATTGCTTATCTTAGCCTGATTGCTTTGCATGCATTTCTCACAGACGTGCTCTTGCATTGTGTTTTGAAATGGGAAAATGCCTCTTTGGTAAGCAGTTTTATTATTAATAGTGGAGTTCGAGTTCAAATGCATTCATTTAGACAGAGAAGATAAGCCTATGTCAACCATTTAAACAGCTTCTATAATGACTAATTATTATGACCTGGATAATATGCTGCAATATTAATTTGTGCTTATCGCAAGCAGGGTCAGACCCAGATTTGTATGCTCAATTTAATGCAATTTAGAGTCTGAATATGAACGTTTCAAAGAAACATAATCACTGCCATAAGAAAACTTCTTCTCTCCTGAACGGTCACAGTACATGAGATGGAAAAAATATTCCTATATTGCACGTTCATAAGGTAGCAAGATTTTATTCTAAGTATTTTTCGACCATTTCTATTGGTCCATCAATCATGATGGCACAGTGAAGGGCAGCTGGCACTTTAAAATGGAATTAGAGGTTTAGACATTTTTAGGCACTGACTTGGGAAATGTGTGCCAACACTGATACGACCAGATATTTTGTTATCATGATAAATTATGCCAAACTATTTCCTCTTGGGCATGATCTGCTCATGAAAAAATAATGTGGCATAATTTATCATGAAAGCAAAATATCTGGTCATATCAGTGACTGCAAGTTTCAAAATAATATAGGAATAATTATTTCATTTTCATTTGATTTGGTGCAGCTCAGTATATAAAAACTTTGTTAAATTTGTTGCTTTTTTCCAAGCTGGTAAACCTCAGAAAGACTAAATATCATAAGAGAAGTTTTTTTGCCATACAGAATGTACATTTCTTGCCTTCCTGAGGTCTGATATTTGTTGTGTACTTGTCTCTTTCAATTCTGAGGGAAAGAATGTACAGTCATGGCCAAAATTGTTGGCACCCCTGAAATTTTTTCCAGAAAATCGAGTACAGAAGAGTATTGCATTAACACATGTTTTGCTATACACATTTATTCTCTGTGTGTATTGGAATAAAACAAAAACAGGAGGAAAAAAGGCAAATTTGACATAATGTCACACAAAACTCCAAAAATGGGTTGTACAAAATAATTGGCACCCTTTCAAAATTGCGGATAAATAAGATTGTTTCAAGCATGTGATGTTCCTTTAAACTCACCTGAGGCAAGTAAAAGGTGTGGGCAATAAAAACATCACACCTGAAAGCAGATAAAAAGGAAAGAACTTCACTTAGTCTTTGCATTGTGTGTCTGTGTGTGCCACACTAAGCATGGACAACAGAAAGAGGAAGAGAATTGCAACGCAGGATAGTCCGGATGGTGGATAAGCCCCAAACAAGTTCCAACAAAATTCAAGCTGTTCTGCGGCTCAGGGACCATCAGTCTCAGCGCGAACTATCCGTTGACGTTTAAATGAAATGAAATGCTATGGCAGGAGACCCAGGAGGACCCCACTGCTGACACAGAGACATAAAAAAGCAAGACTACAGTCTTGTGGACTGTTTACCGAAAACGGAATGAGGCCAAAAAGAACCTACAGTCAACATGGTGGAGGTTCAGTGATGTTTTTGGGGGTGTTTTGCTGCCTCTGGCACTGGGGGCCTTGACTGTATGCAAGGCATCACCAAAGGATTTTGAGGCAGCTGGTAGCCTAGTGGTTAGGCCCTGCGATCAGAAAGTCCAGGTTCGATTCCCAAGACCGCTAGGCACCTCTGAGGTACCCTGAGCAAGGTATTGTCCCCACGCACTGCTCCCCGGGCGCCGTGTTCATGGCTGCCCCCTGCTTCACTTGGTGAATGGGTTAAATGCAGAGATTGAATTTTGTGCTGTTCACACTGTGTGCTGTGGTGTGTTCCCGTATGACAGAATGGTCACTTTCACTTCACTTCACTGTAGGGCCCAGTGTCAGATCTAGGGTCTTTCAGCAGGACAATGACCCCAAACATACTTCAAAAAGCACCAGAAATGGATGGCAACAATGTTCTGAGTTCTGAAGTGGCAATGAGCCCAGATCTAAATCCCATTGAACACCTGTGTAGAGATCTTAAAATTGCTATTGGGAAAAGGCGCCCTTCCAAGATGAGAGACCTAGAGCAGTATGCAAAGTGGTCAAATATTCAGCGTGAGAGGTGTAAGAAGCTTATTGATGGTTATATGAAATTATTTTTTCCAAAGGATGTGCAACCAAATATTAAGTTAAGGGCCAGCCCATTTTTGGAGTTTTGTGTGACATTATGTAAAATTAGCTTTTTTCCTCCTGTTTTTGTTTTGTTCAAATACACACAAAGAGAATAAACATGTGTATAGCAAAACATGTGTTAATGCAATACTTTCCTGTGAAAAATACTTGATTTTCTGGAAAAATTTTAGGGGTGCCAACAATTTTGGCCATGATTGTATGCCTCCTTCCTCTTTTTTCTTGTTAGATGATGCTATCATTTTGTTCTTGTGATTTCTTGTTATTGGACGTTTTTAGAAAGTATATGATTATGGGTGATGCAAAAAGCAGCACAACATTTATATTTGGTTTGGAAATCTTTTCCTTTGAAGGAAAAATGCAAATTTCAACCTTTAGGGGTAAGATGTCTCCCGAGACAAGGGGCAAAAGGTCCCCTTTAGCATATAGACAAGACAATATTATTTCATATGCAAGTTCAGAGCATTCCTTCAAAATATAAGAAAGTGCAAAACTCTGTGGTGGAGAAGAACTCAGAACTCAAGCTGGAGCTCTGGGCGACTAGATGAGAATGTAAAAGCTTGCCTTTAATGAACAGAGACAGAGCTGAGCAAGAACTGCAGGAACAGGGGGATGGAATGGTGGTGTGGTGCAAAAACATAAGGTAGAGCTTCAGTGACCTTCCGAAGCTCAAATCATTTAGATTTTAATCATGAAGGCACAAAGCTGTTTAATGGAGTTTATATGATTACAATAATAATAATAATTGGAAATGAAATCAAGATTTGCCAGTGGGGTTTCTTACCCAGGTTAGGGGGTTGTATGCTCTGATGGCACGGCAAAATGCCCCTTTTTTTTAAGATTTTTGGTAAAAAAAACTGTCTGCGGTTCAATTCTTTTTGCTCTAAATGTAAGTTAATTTATCTTTTTCCTGTACAAGGGAAACTCATGCACAGATATAATTCAGCTCTATAGACAATGGACATTTATCTCCCCCCCATAACATTTATTTGTAGAGGTCACAAATACAGTAAAATGAATAAAATGCAGACATTTTAACACTAAAAACGTCATCAAACATCCTTTTGAAGTACTGGTCAATTCTGTCCAGTTCTGACCACTGCTTTTAAATGAATTAATCTCAAGTATGATTGTGAGAATATTGTGTGTGCCTTGATTAGACACGACAATGATAATGTTTAAAAGTAAAATACAATTTCAGTAAATGAAATGAACCGTTGGTCTTTTATATCCATGTTTTATAACTATTATTCATGCCAGCCCAACATGAAAGCCTCCTGTAAAGTAGACAGTACGAGTTGGTGAAAATATGTAATAATTATTTAGGCCAATATTGCAAATATGAAATAACTACAACTTTTTTTATTTCAATTAAAGTCCAGGCCTTTTTTGCCATAAAATCCATTTTCAAGGTCTGGTATTTATACTATGTATATTGTAGCCTAAGGTGTGTGCTTATTGATTATATTACTTATTGAATTATGTAGGGATTTTTTTTAAATGACTAGTGAAGTAACTTTGTAATTACAAACCCTGAGCACTAACAGCGCCCCCTTTGCGGACAGTGTTCAAACTGAACACAGCTTTATGACATGCATATTCCCTGTGTATCATTCAAATTGCAAAGTAATCCTGTAGTAATGAACGTTAATCATGATCAATGTTTTAATTGAGAAATTAAGTGGCTTGTATTTAGGATTGCAGCTCTTCTGATCTGCACTTTTTCAAAGTGTGATTTTATAAAAACGAACCATTCAACCATTCAGCCCTAAAGGCTTGTGAGCCTTTGCTATAACACCCATTCCATGCACATGAATAACAAGAGGATGGTGGCATATGGCGTTTGGTCAAAAGTCCTTCCAAAAGGGTGAGTAAGAGCTGTCTCACCCAGAGATCTGTCAGTCTTCCAGACAGCAAGGTCAGAGCACATCAAAGCTCTGCCAATTCTGACAAGCACCATCCACTATGGAACACCTCTAGCCCAGAGGCCTCCCATTCAGCGCCCTTCACTTACAACAAACTGACATTTGTGTTGTGCATTTATTTCAAATGATTACAAACTCTTCAAATCTCCACATTCAGTTTTGGCCGTTCGAACTGAAAGCTTGCAAAACCGCCGAATGTTTACGTAACACAGGTACAAGATTGTCCAGTCAAATGTGTCGCCAAAATCCGAACAATTATTGCTTCAGTTTTCAAACACAAAATCTCTAACATCGTCGTTACAAGGGTTAGGTTTTCTTTAAAGTGTGTGTAAAACAAACACAATCATCCCTGCCCTCTTCTCATTTTGCACCTTGTCCGTCTGCTAGAGACAATAAAGCACCCAGTCGAAACGAGAGAACATACGTCTCACTGTACTGTGGCCTGTTGCACAGTAAAGAGAGAAAAAACAATCAGTAATGAAACATTATACAGTGTAGAAACTCATTACAAGTTAAGGCTTATTCTTTGAAGTCATCCGTTTTTGGTCATGAAACGATAGATACTCAACATGCAAGAGAAGAAACGCAGGGGGCGGGGGGGAGTGATGGGGAGGCGCTGAAATGTCCATGACTCCATTCCTCGGAAACGACCTTTGGACGCTGAATGCTGCTCTGACTCTGTGTTGCTGAGAACATCGGTCTGGGATCCAGGAGTAAACAGCTACCTCTGGCATTAACAGAAGCCACTAACTTTTTGTATTTCTTACCATCAAGTGAGGAGCAGCGACGATCAAGGACATTTTAACATGTATGTAGTGAGATGTCCTTCGTCAAAACTTTGTCGTAACGGTTGAACATAAATACATTTCTGTTAACACTGTTAAACAATGTAGATTGTATCAATTATCTGTTAAATATGAGTTGTTCATGCTCTTGGTGGAATAAAAACATGCCAGGTTGTGCTGAGGAATCTCAGGTTAATATTCATTTCTATATAAAAGATTTCATATTTGAAGTGACACTTCAGTGCAAAATTACATTTAAACAATGTCAGCCTCCCTCCAAAAGCAGTCGATCAGCCAAAGCATGCCTGGTGTCTGGAGTTTGGTCCTTTAGGTTTTTTTTTTTTGGTACAACAAGGCTAATGTAACTAAAAGGTAATGGAAGTGTACAATCACCAGTAAACCAGATGCCTAATGTCAACTAGATTTACTTTTGTGGTTTCTGGCACTGACATACTGTTAGATATGTGGAAGTAAGTACATCCCCTATAGAGAACACGATCCACATTTTAATGCACAATTACTGTTTATTTGCTGAATTTAACCTGTATATTTGCTAGTAGGTTAAACTCAGGATATAAAACAAATGTAGTGCACCTATGCGCGCACACACACGCACGCACACACACACACACACACACACACACACACACACACACACACACACACACACACACAGTACTGTACAAAAGTCTTAGGTATTGCATATTTACTCCCTTAGTCATTGTGTCTTATTTCCAGGAAAAACTAAAAAGTAAAACATGTCAAACTGCTTGTAGAAAGTAGTTTATACTTTGTGAGCTGGTCAAAAGAACCCAGGTTTGGTTCCATATTTTTCTTTTATGCCTCCAACAATTGCATGGATTTGTAAAATTCCACGAGGAGCACACCTGAAGTAAACTGAATGATTGAGCTAAACTAGGTATTTGAAGATAACTTGTATGCGTCCACGATTAGAGGTCTGGAAACAGGGAACACACTGACATACATACAATAACTCTTTACAGTATTAATGTCATTTGACACACTGCCAGACTTTTGTACAATACACACACATATGTGTGTATGTTTGTGTGCGCATGTATGCAGATGATATACTAATATAGACTATATAGATAGATATATATATGAATATTGTTTGTTTGTGTCACAAAATGGTTGAGATGATGTGGTTCCAGGCAAGAGTGTGGTGGGTTAGGTGTGCAGTTTGCATAATGCTAAACCAGGAGCTCTAAGCTTCCATCACTTGTTTGACTACATTGGCCTCATAGCTGCAGTGGGAAATTAAATAAGCAAACTTGTCTTCACTGAACATGTCTGTTACTGACCATTTGTAATTTTATCCTGAAGTATCATTTTCACATTATTGTCCATTTAATTCAGCTGTCACTACAAAGGAGGTAAATAGCGAGTTTATTTCAGACTTAACCCTGTGAACCTCTCTGAGTTCATCTTCCGAAGTTTGGGTGGCAGGTGACCGTCCATTCTTCCCCCAATCCCAACCCCGACCCCCCCTACCCCACCAGCCAGCCGCTGCAGCTTGGGGGGCAGGTCTGTCACCGACTGGCTGATGGGTTCGATACCACCCACCAGCCCCAGCTTGGGAGGCAGCTTGTCCTCCATGGGGCTGAGGAGGGAGCCGATAGGCGGCAACCTTTCTTCGGCTACGCCGGGGGCGGAGCTTATCCGTTGGAGCTTAACAGGCAGGTCTCCCAGGTTGTAAGTAATTTCTGAACTCATGCGCAGCAACTTGCGAGGCATACCATCCCGTCCACCTCCGTCCCGGCCTGTCAGCTTCTGCAGCTTGGCTGGGAGCTTGGTGCTTGCCAGTGGGGCGGCCATGTTGACAGATGCGGTCTCGGCGTCACTCTGCAGCTCCAGACCCTCCAGTGTCCCGCTGCCTTCGGTCAGGCCACCCGTGCTCTGGCACAGCGAAGGGGCAGTGAGGGGCGAGGACAGCAGCAAACTCTCCTCTTGTTCTTTGACGCTGTGTGGGGGTGTGGGAACCTCAAAGGTGCCATGGAACTGTGAGTAGTCGACTTTGAAGAAGCCCTCCTCCAGAGAGATGACAGGGAAGAAACGATGACCCCACAGGACCTCATCCTCCGTGTATGAAGTGCGAGCCTGGCAGGTCATGCCTGATAAAAATAAAAGAACAGGAAAGCTTAAAGCCAATATTAACACAGTAAAAGTGCATCAATATCAGGAAAAGGTTTTGTTGTCAGTTTTCAATAATTTTCCTATTTATAATAATTGAAATATTAACCCTTATAGTCATGCGTGAACACACAGCACAGCGTGAACAATGTGAAATTCTTTTGCTGCATTTAACCCATTCACCAAGTGAAGCATGGAGCATCCGGTTAGGAAGTTGCCCCTGTGATCAGATCAGAAGGTTGTGAGCTCCAATCCCAGGACAGCCAAGGTTACCACTGAGGTACCCCTGAGCAAGATACCATCCCTACACACTGCTCCCCCCGGCACTGCTCGCACACTGCTGCACTCAGGAGAATGGGTTAAATAATAGCATCAACAATAATAACTTATTATGACTAATTATGACCTTTGTTTTTGACCAGTACAGCATTTCAGTTTTGTCAGGACTGTGCAACACATTATACCATGCACAGTATGTAATAATGGCATGTGCACAAAATCACACCTATCAGTAAATAGATTTGCCTGCAAAAGTACATAAACGTGCAGTAACATCACTTTCACTCATTTTATTACTTGATTGCAAAATCACTGTAAAATCAATTTGTGTTTAAATTTTGAACGTCAAAAGCATTTTCTTTGCATATAAAATATCTCCAGAAGCAACACCTGGTGAATGGGCATCAGAAAAAAACTAAACAGTTACAGTTTGTAATTAGATTATTATATTATGGGTGCAATGAATAAGGAGGAAAGTAACAGATCACGATCCTATTGTTGTGACACAGGAGCTAACTAATTAACTAAATATCATCATGACTGATGATGAGTCATCACTGCCTACCCGAGCTCTAGTACGAGTGTTAGCTCATTAAGACAACCTCTTTTATTAGCAATGAAAAGCCAGTAATTTACAACATAGTGACCAAAAGACTTCTCATGTATGTTTTTTCAATGATAAAACTTTTAAAATGAATTTTTCCTTTCCCTGTAGCCCAGTGCACCATTTTACACCACATAAAAGTAAGAAAGATTATGCATTAAAATCAGTCTAAGGCTACATTTTTTTCTCATCCTTCTCTGCAATTAACAGAATATTGTCTCTCAGTGATAGTTAAATATCAAAGTTAGTCTGAATGTGCATGCCCAGACAACATATCAAAATACAAACACACTGCAAGTAGCTGACACCTATTTCACCATTTCTGTGTGTATACTAGCCCAGGAGTAAGCTAGTGTTCAGGCATGCCCTTGCATTGCACGAGGGACTCCTTATCCAGTGTGTGCTTGACATGATCCCTGATGTTTTCTTTCCAAAAACAAAATCAAATCAAGGAACACCTGTCAGGAACCTAAAATCTAAGATCCCATACCTTTGAATGTACGACAGTGTAATACTAAATTAGTATGTAATTTGCTAACTGTTATTTCACACTAATTAAGACTTTTAAAGGACCTGTGAGCTCCCTAAATACTGTGCCTGAGAGGCCCACCCAGTTGCTGAGATGGTAGATAAAAATCTTGTGATTAACTGTATCAAAAGCTCCACTGAGATAAAAAGACAAAAATGGAAGGATTTTGTGCATCAGCACAAAGCCTGCGGTCATTCACAACATAGACAGGGGAGTCTCAGCGCAACCTGACTGGAATTTCAGATACAAAAAACTTTTTTTAAAACTTGTCTTTAAAAAAATATATCTGAAGAACAAATACATTATTAAACACTGCTTTTAAGACCTTAAAGGCATCATCAGGGTCATTTTTCTTCAGATTTCTTCAAAAGTGAGGTAGAAACAGAGATTTCTTCAGAACGTGAGGGAAGGTTATCACATGCATATCTTTGCACTGTGGAAGGAAACTAAAATATCCACACAGACACGAGGAGAACGTGCAAACTCCACGCAGAAAGAATGGTGCCAGTATCAGTCCTGGGAAAATCCGATTGAAAGCCATCCTTAGTCAATATTACATGTGGAAGAACTTAATTTCTTAACTCCTGATAATTAGTAGAGGAGGATCCATTACTGATTGATGTAGCTTAAAAGAAAATTCATTATAACTTCTTGTAGCAGTCTGAGCTACGTTGTCTAATAAAGGCTAATTTATTTTTACATTTTAGAAGACAGATCACCATGAAACACATTAGCATAAATATAACTGGTTTATGCTGGAAGAAAGGGCTTTGCTAATATCTTTGTGTTGATTAATTACAGTCCTACATAAAAAAAAAGCTATCATAAAAAGTTCTATTTTTTTCAGAATTTAATTAAAAAAGTTATTTGTATATTCCAGATTCATTACACATAAAGTAAAATATTTAAAGTCCTTTCTGTTTAAATTAGTGCTGCATGATATTAGGAAAACATGCAATATGCGATAATGTAGTTGAGTGTTGCGATGGCGATATCACATGCGATAAGTGAGTAAAAACTTAGCCTTTATAATGTTAATGTTTTTCTGCTTTGGATTTGCTGGTAACAGAGACTCCAGGCACTGACTAGTCTATGCAGAAAAAATTAAATGCAATGTTTCCATTCCAACATGTTTTTTTTTTTTTAAGAATTTACTTAATTATTTACTTAAACAGAACATTTAATGCCTCCCATAAAACCTTTGAACCATTGAACATTGTTGAAAAAAATCTGAAAATATTTTTTAATCATTTTAAATCTTAAATAAATGTAAACATAATTGAAATTATTGCACGTTCTTAGCCAGAAAAAATAGCAAAAGGAACAATTTATAACAGAAGCACAGAAGATGAAGAAACTGCCCAGTGATTTTTTTGTCCTCTTCTCTGTGGCTCTGGATGAAGAGCTTTGTAAAAACATTATTTATCACAGTTCAGTCAGTCTTTCGCAATATGTACATTTTTCCACGATATGTGTATTGCACATGTTGATATTGCGATGATGGTAAATTTGCGATATATTTTGCAGCCCTTGTTTAAATGATGGTTTGCAACTCATGAAAACAAAAGCCAGAATAGTACAATATTTTATAAGATCAGTAAAAATATTCACGTAGTACTTGGTAGTGGCACAAATTGCTGCATCAGTGTGGTGTGGCATGGAGCTGATCAGCCTGTGGCACAGCTGAGGCGTTACTGAAGCCCAGGCTGCTTCGGGTTTTAGCCCGTCTGTATTGTTGGATCAGGTGTTTCTCATCTTCCTCTTGACAATAGCCCATGGATTCTCTGTGGGGTTCAGGTCAGGAGAGTTGGCTAGCCAATCAAGCACAGTAATATTATTGCCAGGAAACCGGTAAGTAGTAGTTTTGGCACTGTGGGCGGATGCTGGAAAAGGAAATTGGCATCCCTATAAAGTTTTTCAGCAGACGAAAGCATGAAGTTCTGTAAAATCATGGTAAATCGCTGCGTTTTGCTAAACCACAGTGGACCAACACCAGCAGATGACATTCCACAGCAGACTTTAAGCAACTTAGACAAACTTGGAAGTGACTTAGATTTTGTGCCTTTTCACCATACTTTGGGATCTTGATTTCCAAAAGAAATGCGAAATGTACTTTCATCTGAAATGAGCAAAGATTCAGTTTTTCTTCTCCTCAGCCCAGGTAAGACATTAATGACGTTGTCTCTGGTCCGGGAGTGACTTTATTCTAGGAATGTTGAGGTCCATTTCCTGACAACACCAGCGTGTGGTGGCTCTTAATGCAGTCCACTGCTTGTGAAACTCTCTTAAGTTCATGAATCATCTTTGCTTTGTCTGCTTAATGCTGCGGTCATTACTGTTGCTTGTGCACCTTTTCCTACTGCACTTTTCCATTAATACACTTGAGATACTTTCAGCTGTAAGCTGTAATCACCGAAATTAAGAAGAAAGAAAGAATAAAATGTTTTGCTTTATGTGTAATGAATCCATTATATTAGAAAGTTTAACTTTTTCAATGAAATTAGGAAAAATTTAAAACTTCATGTTATTCTACTTTTTTAGACTGTGTCTATTTCTATTTATTTATTTATAAAGCACTTATAAAAACAACCATGAGGCTGACCAAAGTGCTGTACACCACAATAGAAAAGGCACACAGGTGTGCCAAAATTAATAAAAAGGAAAACACATAAAACAATGACAACCAACAATAATTGATATACAACACATAGTGAGCACATTACAATGTGTCGAAAGCCAGAGAATAAAAGTGCGTTTTTAGACCACTTTTAAAAACTGGAAGTGACGGCGCCTGTCTAACGTGTAAAGGCAGGTCATTCCACAGTTTTGGAGCCACCACTGCGAAGGCCCTATCCTCTCTATGTCATAGTTTTGTCTTAGGGACAGATAAAAGCATCTGGTCTGACCTTAAGGAACGCGTCGAAACATAAGGATGTAGCAATTCTACCAGATACGGCGAGTCGCAGACATGTAGTGACTTAAAAACAAACAAGAGTTTTGAGACGAATTCTTAAGTGCACAGGAAGCCAGTGAAGGGAAGCTAAAACCAGTGTAATATGCTCATGTTTTCCAGTCCTAGTTAAAAAACGTGCTGTGGCATTCTGTACCATCCTTAAACGATTTATGGAACCCTGACCAATCCCAGAAAGGAGTGCATTGCAGTAATCAAGGCGCGAGGTGATAAAACCATGAATCACAGTTTCAAGATTACGTTTTGACAAAAAAGACTTGATTTTTGACAGCCTTTGTAGGTGAAAAAAGCATGTTCTTACCACTGTGTTTACATGCACATTTAGCTGCATTGCAGGATTCATTTTTACCCCTAAATTCCTCATCACTGGTTTCTCATATTGGGAAAGGGAAGCCAGGTCGCAAGAAGAGGTGGTAGTAAAATCACTAGGTCTAAATAGCATGATCTCAGTTTTCTTCTCATTAAGGCTGAGAAGATTCAGAGCCATCCATTCCCTAATATCCACAAGGCAATCAAGGAGAGGCTGAATCGAGCATGAATCCTTGTGCTTCAAGGGAAAATACACTTGGCAATCATCAGCAAAGCAGTGAAAAGCAATATTGTGCATCCGGAAGATAGTACCGAGCGGTAACAGATACAGTGAAAAAAGAAGGGGTCCCAGGATGGAACCTTGTGGAACCCCCCAAGGAAGAACAGCCAAGGTAGAGGAAAAGCCATTAATATTTACACAGAAAGTCCTCTCTGAGAGGTATGACTTAACCCACTGAAGTGCTAGACCAGTGATACCCACCCACTCTAACCTAGCGTTGAGGATTTCATGATCCACAGTGTCAAAAACTGCTGTTAGATCTAAAAGCACAAGTACTACACAGTCACCAGCGTCAGTTGCCATAAAAACATAATTAAAAACTGCTATGATGAGTCTTAAAACCGGACTGAAAAACCTCCATAATTGAATGATCATCCAAAAAGGACTTCAGTTGCATGTAGACAATTTTTTCTAAAATTTTGGATAAGGCAACTTTGATACTGGTCTAAAATTTGAAAAGTCTGAAAGCTGAAGGCCAGGCTTTTTCAGCAGGGGGTGTACAACCACCTCCTTAAACTTTTAGGCACAGTGCCGGAGGTCAAACTGCTATTAATAATAGTAAGAATATAGGGTTCCAGTATAGGGAAAACCTCCTTAAGAAACCATGGGGGAATAATGTCGATGGGAGAACCTGTGGAAATCATACTTGCAACCAGCTGTTCTAATGTGTACAGGGAAATAGGCTTAAAATGGTCAAGAACTGCCAGACAAGATATTAAAACAGAAAGATCTTGAGAAGGTGGTGAGATAAGGGCTCTGGTATTACCAGCCTTTCCTAGAAAAAAAATTTAAAATTCTTCACAAACTTCACTAGAAGCTTCTGAAAAGGTAGACTCATGACCATTAAGAATAGAATTTATTGTGGAAAAGAGAAAACGAGGGTTATGAGAATTAGATGCAATAGCTACGGAAAAGAACCTAGACCTGGAGGCTTTCACGGCTTCCTGATAGAAGGCCAGCTTTCCTTCAATAACTCAAAAGAAACCTGCAACCTATCCTTTTTCCATCTTTGTTCTGCTCTCCTGCGTTCCCGTCTCAAAGCCCGAGTGTTATCATTTAGCCATGGCTCAACACGAGGTATAAGTCGCCTGATTTTTAATGGAGCCACCAAGTCCAGGGCAGATTGGCAGGCCAAATTAAACTGAAGGACTAACTCCTCCGTGTTTGGAGGCACTGAGGGCGGATTTGTCTCTTCATAACTAAAAACACTGGAGAACCTGGCAACAGTGCAGGGATTAAAAGAACGGCTGCATCGCGCAGGAGCACATCTATTTGCTGTCTGACCAGATGAGGGTAAACTAAATAAAATTGGCGTGTGGTCTGAGAACACCGCTTCACACACTTCTGAGTTCATTCAAAGGAGTCCAACAAATCTAAAAACTCCTTAACCAGAGGTTTCTCTGGACAACACACATGAATAATAACATCCCCAATAGTTAAAACTTTGTTTTATTTAGGCCTAATATCAGCTAAAAAGTCCTTATTATATCTCAGTGGACGATAAACCACCACGCAGAGCAAAGCAGGAGAATGACTCACTTCAAACTAAATTTGTTCATAGCTGGAGCAGGACACTGGGGGAAACAACTGCTTACAGCTAAATTTCGATTTAAAAACAATCGTTAAACCTCCACCACGACCCGCAGTTCGCAGGGAGTTAAAATACAGACAGCCATTTGGTAGCAGCTTTGAGAAGGCACTGACGTCACCAGGAACCATCCAGGTTTCAGTTATACAGAGGAAATCCAGATCATGCGTAGTAAAAAAACTCCTTCAAAATGAATGTCTATTGTTACAGATCTGGCATTAACCAGACTCATTCTGATAGGGTCCAGTTCAGAAACAGCATCCTTGTAGTTAGCGCAAGTTAGCGGCCTCAGGAACCGAAGATACACCCCTCGGCGGCTCAGGCGAAGAGAAACACAGCGCGGTGGAAACACCTGGTCGACGCCACCAACCGGCACCAGACAGGTGCCCACAGGCTCCATGGAGCGCCATTAATCAAAGCAGCGAGGAGCCAATCGAAATCGAGGTTCCAGTGAAGCACCCAAGTGTGTACTAGACTGTGTGCTAGCTAGATATGGCCAGATTGATTTTTTGATATCACATTCCTGTCTGCTGTAATGGAGATCTGCTCTTTAGGAATATAGTGCATCTCCAGTTTTGTTTTGTTTTCCACACTATTAACCCCGTAAAGTCTTGTTAGTTATATATTCAGTGACTATCCCTGTGCCTTGACTGTCCTATTTAACGAATTAAAATCTGTCACCAGAACAGCTGGGCTGCATGCATGTCCACATTAATCATTTATCATATATCAAAAAGAAGCAGTCTGTGGGCTGAAGTGTTATCGATGGTCTCCAGCGGTTTCTGAGCTGGTGTTTCATATTATATTATTATATATATTATACATATTATATTATATATACTATATTATATGTCAATGTTACTATATTCCTACACTTTGTGGATAAAAGCACCTCTTAATTATTGAATTCAGGTGGCCCCTTACTTCCAATGAAGGCCAATAATCTTAATGCTTCAGCATATCAAGACATTCTGGACAATGCCATGCTTCCAACTTGCTTTCACAAAGCAAGGTCCATAAAGACGTTTGAATGAGTTCGGCCTTCTCGCCCAGCATCTGTCTGATCTTGTGGAAAGCCTTCCAAGAACAGTGAAAGGTGTTACACTCTTTAGCTGCAAAGGGGGATTCCATATTAAAGTCTATGTATTTGAATGTAACGTACTTAAAGTCCCAGTCGGTGTAATAGACAGGCGTTCCAATACTTTTGTCCTTATAGTGTGTTTTCACTTGCTTAAAGTCTTAGGAAACAAACAACATAACTTTCCAATCTCATATTCTTTATATGGGCCCCACGTGGGGATGGCACAGTGGATAGCTATGTTGGAGGTTTGAATTTGGGTCTTCTTGTGTGTGTGGAGTTTGCATGTTCTACTCGTGGTGGCGTGGGCTTCCTCTGGGGACTCCGATTTCTCCCAAAGTCCAAAGACATACATGTCAGGTGAACTGCGGAGTGTATGAGTGAATGGTGTGTGTACACTCACCTAAAGGATCATTAGGAACACCTGTTCAATTTCTCATTAATGCAATTAAGTAATCAACCAATCACATGGCAGTTGCTTTAATGGATTTAGGGGTGTGGTCCTGGTCAAGACAATCTCCTGAACTCCAGACTGAATGTCAGAATGGGAAAAAGGTGATTTAAGCGATTTTGAGCGTAGCATGGTTGTTGGTGCCAGACGGGCCGGTCTGAGTATTTCACAATCTGCTCAGTTACTGGGATTTTCACGCACAACTATTTCTAGGGTTTACAAAGAATGGTGTGCAAAGGGAAAAACATCTAGTATGCGGCGGCAGTCCTGTGGGCAAAAATGCCTTGTTGATGCTAGAGGTCAGAGGAGAATGG
>JBBJLR010000111.1:3183945-3205161 GCA_037577145.1 Brachypetersius gabonensis
CAGTTCTGAAGGCGAAAGGGGGTCAAACACCGTATTAGTATGGTGTTCCTAATAATCCTTTAGGTGAGTGTATGTCTGCCCTCCGGTGGGCTGGCGCTCCACCCAGGGTGAGTCCCTGCCTCGCACCTGCTAACCCCGGTATAGGCTCCAGGTACCTGCGGTTTCAGAAAATGAATGAATATTCTTTACATATGAAAATAAACATGACAAAATCAAGATACCACATTATTACCCTTTCAGAAAAAAGTTTACTGAACAGGTGTGTTAAAGTGAAGAGTAGATTAAAAAGCAGGACTGGATGTATTTTGCCTTGGCAATAATGGGTTAAATAGTGAGCTGTTTTCAAATGCTTTGGACAAAAGCTTGGGAATAATACTCAAGCCTACACATTTTATCCCCTTGTTGTGATGCCAGCACTCATCAACTTTCAAACCTTTCAGGTGTTTAAAGCTCCTTTAGGGCAAAAGATTTCTGATGTGTGCTTTTACAATAGAGAAAGCTGTCAGATTGTCATTCAGGGAAAACCCACATTTTATACCAATGAAGGCACATAAAAACACACCAGTCGTATCTCCTTCTATGCTAATAATCCCTTGCAGGTGTTTTTGCTATTTGAATAATAAGTAACAGTGAAGATCTTTTGATGTGCAGATTCAAAAGCCTGTCTACTCAAAGGCAAACTCAACAAATGTTTTTTTTTATCCTGTAAGGTCCAATGATTGTATTATTATTATTTAATCTTTCTTTATTCCAGAGAATTGTTTTTATTCCTTCCTGTGCCTTTAAAACCAACATCTGTAAATGGCCGCTGTTTCTGATCTGCTGTTATGTACTGTGGCTCATTCAAAAAGCAAATAACTGAAAGACTTCTTATAACTTCAGTGTAAGTGGGTGGATCTGAACTGCTCTAGTCTGTGCTGCTATTCTTGATGGCATGAAAACAGTGCATTAAAAATGGGCAGCTTTGTTTTTATAAATGAGCCGTACAGACTGAACGGTATGCTTGGAAACTTTAACAGTTATTACATCCTACATTAATCAGAATCAACATCAGAATGAGAATCAGAATTGTGTTCTATTGGCAAGTGTTTTACAAAAAGGAAAAACAAGGACTTTAACTTAGTTTAATGGTGCAATAACATAATTTTGACATAAATATAATATAAATCTGAATAAACTAAGTCTGTAAAAAGAAAGCGTGGAAAATTCATTATTCCGGGATATCTGCCCTTTGAGGAATATGTTTTCTTACGTAAGGGAAAAGCATGCATTATTAACACACATTAAAACATACAAATGCACTCATACATACACACACACACACACAAATGTATACGTGAGCAACCGGATCAACGTTTACTGTCAAGCAACACCCATGGGAACGTCTGTTCATGGTCCATTTGGTTGCATGAAAACAAGAGCTTTATCAGAGGGAAATTCATTAGATCTGTGTATCACCCACACTCTGCTGCCTTAATTAAAGCACATAAAGCCTCGGCTATAAAAAGAATCTTCATTTGAACCCAAGAACAGAATGTTTCTGAACCAAATCCAACACATCCTTCCCGTAGCAAAAAGCTCAGTAAGATCGGCATCAGGACTGTGCTGCCCATTCAGTAAGACAGACACACTAGACTAGAGTTAAAGGGTTCATACTCCCCCCACCCACATAGCACCCCTTGACAAATAACATGTTTTATTGATTTTCTAAGTGAAAATAAATACAAATTTTCTGCAGAGTGCACACATTGTAATACTCTAATAATGAAACTATGATACATTTAAGATTATTTAATCTTTTATGTTTTATTAATGCCCTGAGTCCCTGCCTCACGTACCTTTGGCCCCAGGATAGGCTCTGGGTACCCGTGACCCCAGTAAGGATTAAGCGGTTATAGAAAATGAATGAATTTATAAAGGTTTTATTATTAATATTATCCACAAATAAATAGATATCTGATTTCTTCAGTCAGATTCATAAGCAATCAACCTGGTATGGTATTTAATAAACAGGTGTTCATTAGTGGAATTTCTTGCTTCTTAATGTGTTTGTGATGGTCGGGTTGGTGCACAGTTAGTGATCCTATTTCACTGCGGTTCTACTCCATTATGCCAAGAACCACTTAACTAAGTAAAAAAACAACCGTCCATCATTCCCTTATTACAGAACACATTCTGGTTTAGCTCTGTTTTGTTTACTGCATAATTCCATGTTTCCCTTCGTCATTTAATTTGTTTTCAGTATTAATATACAATGTAGAAAATAATAAAAACAAAGAAGAAACACTGAATGAGAAGGTATGTCCAAACTTTTGACGGGTAGTGTATATTTATTGACTGTTGTATAAACAACCTTGTTCTGTGGGGTTATAACAGTGCTGTCATTGTTTTATTAGTTATAAGTCCATGACATCACTATTCAAATGATTATGCAAATGAACACATCATTTAATTTGAATTGTGTAGCTTTTGCTTTCTAGGGCTAAAAGAAGGGACATGAAAGTGATTTTCGTCCACCAAAAGACGACCGATTCTGCAGCTGTCTATTCACAGCCTGAGTCGGGTGCCTTTATCTCCGTTTGTGTGGATCTGTATTCGCAGAGAGCGGCGGGGATCTGAGGTGCTTGTGGAAGTGAGCTGAAAGGCTTTCTTTCTGGACTGTTTGGGAATCGGTGAGCCAAGCTCAGAGCCGCTAGATGTGAACTCAGAGCTGTTTGGAAAGCCGTCCTGTCTTACAGACGACGCTGCCAAGCTAGAAAAGAAGGAAACAGACCGGGGCTAAAAAAAAGTAAGAACTATAGTGGATCAGCTGCCGTCTCCTGCAGAGAATGCACACACCTCAGGGTTACATAAACAACCTCAGACCATGCTACATCTGAGCGCACACGCAAGTGTGTCTCTATGTGTCTCGCCCACAGTTTTGCGGCTCTCCTGCTTTTGGCCCCATTGTAAAGTCCCCATTGCCAAGTTGACAAATCCTCGGCACAGGAATATGAAACATTATTATTCAGCCCATGAAATATTAAACAGGCTTTCTGATGTTCGCTGGAGTGTGTGTGTGTGTGTGTGTGTGGTAGGGTGGGGGACTCCAGACTGATTCCCCTCGAATGGCGCTTACATAATCACCCCATATTCACCCATTACGGCAAATTTCATTACAGCCATTGGTGAGAAAACGTTTGTGCGTATTAGTCTGTGTTTGGGGGGGAAAAAACAAGCAAACAAACAAAGACAAAAACGCACAGTATCACTGCACTCCTACGGCTGACAGTTATGAGAACAATTTATATTTCCGAGAGGGATAATGTGTTTCTATGGCGACCGTCATTAAGCGCTCTGTACGGTTCGCGCGGAGGTGCTCCCTCTGTGACCTGTTTCTGTCATCTTTTTCTCTCTCTTCCTCACTGTCACTCTTTCCTTTCTCTCTGTATTGTGTCGCTCATGCACTCTTACCTCTCTCTTTTTCGTCTACCCACCCCACCACGCTCTGTCACTTGGCCAGGTAGGTGGGCTCCTGGGCTCTTTTCCCTACTTTTGTGCCTCTCTCTCCTGATCACCACTGCCACAACCATCATTATCATCATCATCATCATCATCATCATCATCATCATCATCATCTCTAATTCTCTGTTTATTCTCTCTCTCTCTTTCTGCCATGTTCTCTTGCTTTCCTTTTTCTGTCAACTCAGAAGCTTTACTACTGTGGCCATATTAAAGAATTTCTACAGTGTGCAATCAGTGGGGTGTAACCAAAATCCTTGAAGGGTTTGTCATCATTTTCTCTCTCTCCCTCACTCTATTACTCTCCTTTCTTTTTCTCTCCTGTAGTGTGTCTCTCTTGCCCTCGTACCACTCTTTTTTTCCACCGACCTCCCATCTCCCTCTGTGGCTTGGACAGGTAGGTGAGCTTGTTATGCCCATTTTTGTGCCTCCCTCCCCTGAACACCACGACCACCACCATCATCTCCATCATCATCCTCATCATCATCATCTCTATCTCTCTGTTCCCCTCTCAGTCTCTTTGTTATGTTCTCACTTTTTATTTTCTGTCTCTCAACTCAGCTCAGCTGTTAGAAGCTTAACTAGCATGGACATGTATCAGGGCAATTCCACCCACTTTTCAAAATCAGTAAAAATTTGAATCAGAGATGTGACCAAAGTCATTCAGAGTGGTTAGATGTGGAATATGGACAGAATATATTGTAGAGAAACTTCTTGACTTGGATTTCTTTACAGTGGTGGTGACAACCATGTCAAATATGGCAATTTTAGTTACTATCCAGCCACTACCCACATGTGTCTTCTGTTTTCTTTGGGTACTTGCACATAAACATATTTAAAAAGGTCGCTAGCTTGGTCTCTGGTGTCTTAGGCATCAGGCAGCATATTCAGAATGTTGTTGTAAAGTTGCTTTTAGAGGCACTAAACAGATGATTGGTTCCTATTACCACAAGTATGAACAACTCTGTTTCTCTGGAATGAGCATTACACGGCAAAATATTCCGGATGACTTGTTTACATCTAAACCATTTATTTATGCTGAAATTTGAGAACCGAGTGGAATCTTCTTTTAAGTACTAATGTTGCCAAAGGTCCAGTAAAGTCAGTAAAGAAAGTCTATTGATACAGTTGACATCATTAGGTTTTCTCAAATCAGCAATTATTCGTTGTTAGTTTGCGTGGTAATGCAATATTTCAAAATCTTCAAGAAACACAGCATGCCGGTGTACACCCCGTTTACAATTTTTAAATGGTGTCAATGTCTAAAAAAGAGATAGTTTAACCATTTGACACATCAGAATGATCATCTTCACCAGGAGAGCTTTTCTGACTTAAAATACAATTTAAATTCAACCTCTGAGTCCAGAAATAACCTTTTCTTTAGACTTTTGGTCACGTAATCCAGTGTCAAAACCCTTCAGCCTCAAAGTATATAAGGCAGAGCAGTGAATGTTACATTGTTCTGTCCTGTCCACATAAAAATACACACAAATAAAGCCAACCAGACCATCAACCCAATGTCCACTTATGATGTTTAAATGGTTTTATTCACTAATACTGTAGTATTTCATTGTTCCATTCGTCTCATTCCCTCAAATAATTGTGCAGGATGTTTTGTTTACTGTGATTTAAGATGCAACTGACCTCTTTTCTAAAACTGCAAAAAGATATCCAAACTGAAACACTCTTTATAACTTCAGGATGAGTAGGTGGGGCTACCCTGATAGACAGATGTATGCAAAAGTGTTGCTGTCCACGACAACACAAAAGCAGTGAATTTAAAGCTGATTTTCTTGTTTAGTTTCTATATCTGGAAAGTAAACAGGAATACATGTGGGTTATTACACAAGTTTCTGCTTTTTCCAAATACAAAACTTATTGGCCAAAAGTTTTTGTGTCAAGAGTTTTCTTCTTTAAGATTGCAATGTGGTTATAAAAGCTAATGTACAAACAACCTTAAAAATCTGATGAGAAAAGTGTTTGTTTTTTCATGTTTACGGAGCCATTCTTTAAAAGCAAAAATGTATTAAAAGGAATAAATCTATAATTATTTGCCAAAATATTAAAAGGTAACCAAAAGAGGACATCTGTGAATCATCACATCATCATTAAAAAAATTAACTAACAAAGTAAAAAAATCAAGAATTTTTGCTGTTTCTGTCATGAGCTACCATTTTATAAAAAAACAATTTCTCACATCGTCATGCTCATCCATTTACTCTGACAGACTCGCACACACTCCATCTACTCTGAGGGCAGATTTTAATGAGTTATCCACTTTCTCCAGAGTCAATCAGCCTAGATGGTGTGTGAATTTTCCTTCTTTAGCACAGGAGCTACAAGGTTAATGTTGTTAACAAACACTTCAAGTCAATAATCACCCAAATTGTTTCTGTAAATACAGAAAACTTTCCTCAACCCACGCAAACCACTTCTGGCTCTTCATTAGGGTGGTATAGATTTGTTGATGTGATTTAGAGTGACTTACTGTGGGCTATATTGCGTAGCTAAACGCAGCCATTGTAGACAACAGGGTTTTCACAAACCAGCTCAGGAGTTAAGAGTATATACAGAGCAATCTGATCCAAGATCAGTTCCCATGACTGTTTTGTGAATAGCACCCATCAGTGTTATCTGATATGACTGAAGTTTGATCATTTTTATGGACAAGCCCACAGCATTTTAATGAAGGCCTTGAGACAGTTTAAGTGGGTTATGAGATTTTTGAAGGGTGTATTTATGGAAGGCATTTGGGTGCCTGTTAGCAACAGAAGCCTCACAGCTCCAATTTTAAACTAAAAAAGTAAAATCTGGACACAGAATGTGCCTTTGGGGATCGACTGATTGTGGGGTAAGTGGAGAATTGTGTACATTTGATTTATCTTTCACCTACTACTTTAAGCCAAAATCTTGGCTAAAGTAAAGTTTCATGTGAGTGTAAATCAGGTTTTCTTTGAAAATTAGTGGTGGGCCGTTAGGGGACGTCACTAGGATGGAAAACAAGGGGGGCTTAGCCCCCAGGGTTGTAGGAAGGAATTGGCGTGTATAGAGGGCTGAAAACTTTTCACCAAATCTTTCCTTTCACTTAAGGAAACAGGTAAAGTTAAGCAGTGAACAGTTATGGACTTCTGTTGAACTGCGTACAAACAGCGCTACCAGAGAAATATTACTAAACGGGCTCCGGTTGCTACTCGCTAACAAGCAACACTGTGCAGCTTCGCCTGGGTCGTAATGCCCGCCTGCTATCTACAGCAGATTCAACAGCTAGTACATTTCATTCATTTAAATGATGATTTTTAAATCATCATTTAAAAATAGTAGAATAATGACTATATATTTAGGGTGGCTTGGGATCATGGGGGGGGGGGGGGTTTCAGCACAATTCAAATGAGCCATTTTAATCTAGATAAATTCCAAGATTACAGTGAGATTAATCTAGATAAAAAAAATTAAGCTATGCCCACCACTATTGAAAAAAAACCCAAATTGCTCTCTGTGGTGTCTCAGATGGAAGTGTGTTTTGCTATCGACCAGATGGAAGTGTGTTTTTGCTGTAAGTGACCAAGTCCTCTGTTCTCTAAGCATTCTCACTGGGGGATTGGGTTAATCAGAGGTGGCCCTTTTTCTCTAATGTGCAGTGGTTTCGAGGAACTGAAGCTTGTCAATTACCCTTTAGAGCTCCACATAAACAAAGACAACCTAAACCGGCATAGCTAGTGAACGACACCGCACTGCAATCTAAACATCAATTGTCCTTTCGTCGAAGACACAGGTAGTGGCCCTGCAGGACAGACGCTAGGAACAGAGTATGGATTACAATCATTCTAAACATCCAGTCTCCAATACGCTAGTTTCAGTGTCTGCACAGTCTGTGCTATCAATTCCTCTGAGGCATGCAGCGGTTTTCCAAGCCCTGCGTATGATGTAACAGCCCACAGCTCTGCAGAACCAACAGAAGAGCGGCTTACCATTTAGGAGAGAGTTCGATACACAAAAAAAAAGGCCAGAAACATATCTCACACCACGTACACAAACACAAGGGCATAGGGGTATCAAACACTTGAGCAACTGTAGAAATTAAATACAGAAATCAATTTCTGTATGGGTTTCTGTAGATTACATTTCCAAGAGACAAACCTATTCACTCCTTGCATTTTCAGTTAGACCTTAAAGTCTTAAAGGTAGTGCTCTTGTCGACTAGTTGAGTTTCACCATATTTACTTTGTTTTTCATTAACATTCAATTAAATCAGTGTAAAAAGAATCTGCCCACTATAACTTTGAGCGAGGGCTAGCACAAGCCATTATTCACCACAGAGTGCGAAATAAAGAAAACCTTTAATTTACTTTATATAACCAAACATATCTAAGTATATTGTTGCTTTAATGCTTTCACTTAAAAATTGCTTCTTTGTACTTTTACCACCCACAAAGACAATGCATATTCAATCTGCACATTCAGTGTGCTGGTTATAAACCTCAGTAAATTGATTGGCTAGCTAAGCCAGCTCTGTAAGCTCTGCAATATGAACTGATTTTGACAAGTTTAAGCACAATGATCTTTGCTGCTTTGTCTGGCTTGAGGTTCAAAATGAGAATTGTAGAGCACTACTCTCTTTTATTGGTGTTGCTTTAAAGATGGCAACAGGGAATCCCTGAAGGTGAGACCAAGTCAACACAGGCCTGTTTAAAACAGTATTAAAACAGCCTGCAGATCTGTTGAGGCGACAGGAGGTTATAGCACCTCCTTGCTACAATGCTCAGGATATAACTGGTACTAGTGATGCATTAAGAACTGTCAGATGACACATTCCATTGTGGTAATGTGTGAAATGTGTAGCTCTGAGTATTTACATATTGGTGTGGGTTCTATTTCTCACCTTGAGGTTGGAAAACAAAGTTCTAAACCCAGGTGTACGTGCCAGAGAGCAGGATCTGGAAGGGGCAACCACAAAACAGGCATCCTTGAGAGGCTGGAGGCCTGTCCTAACTTCTGCTTCTTCAGCCGGGCCGATGACAACGAGCGCCGAGGGGAAGTTAATAATGCGGATGTCATAACCACTCTCTCCGCGAGGGCTCGCGAATGTGAGCTCAGTTCGGAGACAGCAGAGGACACAGACAACACATGTCCCGATGACAGGCTCACTCTGGGAGACGCATGCACAAAAGAACGCAATTAACTGCATCTAATGGACTGCATAATATGTTGTAATTACTTTTCGATTCTGATGTGTGATATATTAAAAAAGAAAAAGAAAAAACATCAACGGCTCTTTCTCATTCGTTCTCCATACCTCAAACAGGCTGTGAGACTTTACTGTACTGAGATCGCTTAAGGAGGGGGAGATTTAGTTGCTATGGAAACTGATTCACAATGGGGAGAACAGAGTGCTGACTAACTGTACATAATTCTGTGTGTGTCTTTTTTTTCTCTCTTTTTTTACCCACAAATCCGCTCACTTTCTGTGGGTGGAATATTCTGATCGCTCGCTGCTGTGTATGCACCGTTCATTTGGAAGATCTGTCAGTATATAAGACTGCGTTGCAGCATGAATCTCAGTATGTGTGCGTATGTGTGTATGTGTGTGTGTGTGTGTGTGTGTGTGTGTGTGTGTGTGTGTGTGTGTGTGTGTGTGTGTGTGTGTGCGGGTAGGTGTTTGCTCGAGTCAGTACTGCTGGGTATGTTTTGTATAGATATATTTTTCATGGCACTTCATGCTTGTCTGGTGTGTTTGTGCAGGTCAGTGCCTTCGGAGCCTCAGGGACAACAAGGCACAAGAGAGCTGAGATTTGATTGACAGATGGACTGCTCTCTGAGCGTGTTCGACATTGGAGATCCAGGGTCCTGAACAAAAGTCTCCTTTCATGTTTCACACAAATTACATAACAAGTTATGTTTGTCTTTCTCTCTAGTTTTCTTTCCTGCTAGACACTGACACCCACGACTCTTATACAGTATAAACAAAGTAGTGAGCCCCATCAAATCGGCACCTACACCCACCGATCAAACAATGCAGCACATATCTGGCTAGACCCTGCTCTGAAACACACCCACCAAACAACCCCCCCTAACAAACCCAAAAATAGTAACACAGTGGCTCCCAACCTGATCCTGTCGATCATATCTGACTGTATTTCCTGCTCTAAAGTCTAATATACAGGTCTGATTCAGATTCTGGTTCAGATTCCGAAGCTTGTAAAAGACTGTGTTTTATAGAAAGTATATATCAGATGACCATCTATTTAGCCCAGATTGTAGATTGTATGGGGTTCTAAAATGTCTAGAATTACAAAACTGGTCCCGCCCATTGTAAATCAAAACATGTTAATTCAGTTTCTGTGTTCATTCCTAATGATGTTGGCTTATCACATCATTACACAGCAGGCCTAACCAATGTGAGAACTTGTTTAGACATATTAGGTCAATTCTGATGTTTTTTTACTAGAATTTAACTCTATTTTTCCCTATATAATAAAACTCTAATGTAAAATAATGTAAGAGTAGTATTACAATACATATAGAGATTAAGCACAAAAATAAAATACAAACCTGCTATTAAGCCTAACTGGTTAGACTATGGCCATAGCCAATATGCAATGTTATGGCACATGCAATGTTGGTCATAGGAAAATGTACCAGAGATTTCTGTAAGCTATCATGTTTTTTATTACTATACAAAAGAATAATTTCCGTTATTGCTGTACTTTGATGTTTTCTGAGAGTGCACTGAAGCTCATTTTGATCTCAGGTTGGACTGCCAAGTCTTATGATAGTTTTTTTAAATTAGAGTAATAGTAAAACATGCTTAATGACATATGTATTCTTGTTTAATGGAAGAAATATCCAGGACAGCTATAAAGAGTTTTTTTGAGTTTATATTGATGTATTAGAAAAAACTGAAATGTGCTTCACTGTTTTGTGGGACCACGTTTAGGTTACTTTCTGGCAAACTCTTGAACTTCTACAGCAACATCATTTAACACATTAAACCCAAACAAACAAACCCTAGAAGTGATGTAAGCTTTGGCTGAAATTAATTGGTTAGTTGAAGTTAACCTTAGTTTACTTTATCCAACCAAAATGTATTTAGTTATTAATTATGATAATAAAAGGAGTCAGAAGTCATTAAAGTTGGCTTATTATCAACTTCGTGAAAGGAATCACAAAGGAAGTAATTTACTTAAAAACAAAAGCACTCTCTCTGCTCTGTACCGTTCACATGATGCACGCCGTCATTCCGTCAGATTGCAGTACGCCACAGGAAGTGTTGAGGGTGATCTAACTTCTATTCTTTTATTGTACCATTGAGAAGAGAAATGCAGTTTCATTGTGATGTGGAAAGTGAGAGTAGAAGGTATAACAATCAGTTCAGTAATTAATCAAACTAAAACTGGTTTATTAAATGCAGTCATTATTTCTCCAATTAGCTCTAATATTAACTCTAACCTTAAGCCATATTAACTTGATATTTAACAAAGCACCTAACAGTTTGCATCTGGTAATGACGGGAGTGTGCTGTGTTTTGGAGAAAAGCCTCACCAGTGGTCTCCACAATGCCTTCCAGGATCACCACAATCTCAAACTGCTCCGTCTGCATGGACCTCAGTGAGAGGTCGTAGAATGGGCTCTTCGAGTCAATCACATGGCAGATGGTCAGAGGGGACACTAGGAAGAGCTGATCCGCTCCTGTGCTGAAACCAACGTCTAGCTCCAGCTGGTCCAGAGGTAGGAACTCACCCTCAGGAGTCTGCCGGGACTACAGGTAGGAGGAGTAAAGAAGAGAGACAAGAGAAAGAGAGAGAGTGCAACAGATAAACCAACACAGCCACATTGACAGAGTGAGAAAACACCACGGGTGCGGAAGACTTCTTGATGTGCTGATTTTGCCATGGATCACTGATTCAGAAAAGAAAATTACATCTCCACATTAAACGGATCAATAACGTGACCGTACCCCTCAGGTGGAAATCAAATTTCATGGCTTCATCGCTTAAATTCCTTTCCAGACTATTTACTCAGGGGCTAAAGCGTGTGTTTGACCGCGGCCTTCCATTTGATAGAAGCTAAATGTCACCAAGTAATTATGAAGAAAACGAACATGCAGCAGAATTCCCAGGGCTGAATTCACTCTTACAGTGAATTATCATCCACAGTGATGGTACCACTCCTAAGATATGAATTTACTCATGTCCTGCTGGACATACATTAATACATAAAACCAAGAGCATTATCAAACTTCTGGCTGGTCTGTTTACAGTCGAGGCATGATTCATAAAAACCCAACACACTCACTTTGAGAAGTTTGCAGCGGATCTGCGCGGATACCATGTGACTGTTCCTCAGGTTGCCCACCCGGAACATGAGGGTCAGCTTGCCGTCCCGCATGGAGATGGCGGCGTGCTCGCTGAACATTAGGGTCTCTGCGCGCTTCTTGGGCTGCGACATCTTGATGAACATGCAGCCGATGAGGAAGGCATCCACAATGGAGCCCAGGATGGACTGGAAGAGGAAGAGGATGATGCCCTCGGGGCACTTGTCTGTGATGTAGCGGTAACCATAGCCTATGGTGGCCTCGGTCTCGATGAAGAAGAGGAAGGCCGAGGGGAAGTTGTAGACATTGGCCACGCATGGCGTGTATTTGTCGTCATGCGCCTGGTCCAGGTCGCCACGGATGAAGGCGATCACCCACCACATGGAGGCCATGAAGAGCCAGGCCACCGTGTATGTGAGGATGAAGATGAAGAGGTTCCAACGCCACTTGAGGTCCACCAGTGTGGTGAAGAGGTCAGACAGGTAACGGCTGGTCTCGCCGCCCAGGTTGCCGTGCTGCACATTGCAGCGGCCATTCTTGTCTACGAAGCGCTGCCGCTTTTTCTTCTTCTCGCCCGCTCCTGGGTTGAAGCCGGCGCCGCTCGAGGACGTGGTCACCACCTGGTAGTCGTCCCCAAACTTCTTCCGCAGCGCCGACATCGCGTTGAGCCTGATGAGGCGGAATGTGCCGGGCACTCTCGTTTTGTTGGTGTTTGTGAGTGGTTTCTGCTTGCTGGGGTTTATTTAGAGCTCGTGCACAGGCGCCCCTCGTTCCACATCTCTGGAGCAAAGTCAGTTTTGGTGTCCCAGGGCGCGTGCGTGTGCGTGTGCGTGTACGGCTACGTGTACGGGTACGGGCTTCCTCCCGCGCGCCTCACGACTTGCTCGCGTGACTCTCATGGGATTCTCCTCACACACGTCTGAGGAACGTGTACGGACCCGTCCGGATCCGTGATCCCCCCTGTGTTGCCTGCGCGCGGTGCCACTCCACGCTCTTCAGACCCGTGAGGGTTCCTCTCGCGGAGGATGCGGGGAGCTCGACGCCTCGTGGAAACCGTCGCTCCAACTTTTACTGACGACGTGCAAAGGGGGTCTTCAGAGCTCCTCAGTAAGATGCTGCTTCTACCTCCACCGTGATTCCTCTACTTACAGCTCCTGCGCAGACCATGCCTCCTCCCCCACCTCTCTCTCTCTCTCTCTCTCTCTCTCTCTCTCTCAAACTCCCTCTCCTGCGCAGTGAAGCCATGAGAAACTTCTCGGAGCAGAAAGCGCGAGGGGGGGTGGTGCGTACGTCCTTGATGATGATGATGATGCTGATGCTGATGATGGCACTGCTTACTTTTTCTCTCTCTGGTAGTCAACTTAAACACTACCACCACCACCCTCCCCACTGAATTTGCACGTAACACGAGATAACAAGAGTAAAAGGAGATGATGGAGATCAGTTTCATTATATCTTCACCAACTGTGAAAAGATCATTTATGAAGGAGCACCGGGGGTCAGGGCCCAGGGGCTCCCTAGGTCTGGGGTGGGAGGGGGTTGGGGTTGATTTCTCTACACAGCTTGATATGGCCCAAAAGATTGGGACAGTTTCCTGAAAAACTAAATGTCAGATTAACTAATAGCCCTGGAAGATGTACAAGTGACTGAATCAATAAAATCTGTTATCTGTTCTCCGGCTCCTCATGTCGTTTTTTTTGGCTGCCAATTCAAATAGATATTTTTCTATCAGCTATTCCTAACCATTTGCAAACTGACGCCTACACAACAGACCACAAACGTTCAAAATTAACACAGTAATCAATTATTTTAAGTGTTTAATTAATAGAAATGGGGCCTTTGTACACACAACCTAATGATGTACATAAATACAAAAAAACTAAGACTTCTGCAGGGTGCTATACTGTATCTCTCTCTCTCTCTCTCTCTATAGAGAGAGAGAGAGAGAGAGATATTCATACAAACAGTATATATAGATGCATGTGAATTTCTAATAAGGAGATGATGAGAGCGATGGTGTGACGGGGAGGGGAAAGGTGTGGATGGTGGGTGAGTGCACACCAGTTGACATTTCACTGCATCTGTTCAGATTTTCTTGCCAGTGAACTAATGAAAAGATCAAAGCCATCATGAGTGCATACAGTTTATAAAGACGAGGAAAGCTGAGAAAGAATGAAACTCAGAAGTACAGTGGGGGGAATAATTATTGGGTCCTCTGCTGAATTATTAAGTTTGCTAACTGAACACTGAACAAACGGAACAGTCTCTAATTTATGAGGAATATCAACCAAAAATCAAGAAAAACACATGTTACATAAAAGTTGATAAATTGATTTGATAAAACGTATTTGAAAGTATTTGATACCCAAGCAAAACATGACTTAGTACTGAGTGGAGAAACCCTTATTGGTGAGCACAGCAGTGACTGTGGGGATGATGTTCCTCGGGTCATACTCAGCATTTCTTCTCCTCCTAACACGGCGGGTCAAGTTAATGTCAAAGAGCTTGATTTTGGTCTCATCTGACCACAGCACTTTATCTTAAGTGTTCACTTGTAAACTTGAGATTAGCTGCACATGTGCTTTCTTGAGCAGGGGACCTTGTGGGCACTGCAAGATATTAGTCTAATATGATGTAGTGCATTACCAATGATGTTCTTAGTGACTGTGGTCCCAACTGCTTTCAGATCATTAACAAGCTCCTCCTGTGTAGTTCTGGGCTGATCCCTCACCTTTCTCATGATCGGCTCACCCCATGAGGCAAGATACTGCATAGAGCTCCAGACTGAAGACAATTGATGGTTATTTTATATTTCTTCCATTTCCAAATAATCGCACCAACAGTTGTCACCTTCTCACCAAGCTTCCTGCTGATGGTCTTCTAACCCATTCCAGCCTCGTGCAGGTCTACAATCTGGTGTGCTTTATACACTGGGGATCGTTTACTTGTTTCACTCAATCACATGCACATCAATTTATAACTTTTATGCAACATGTTCTTTCTTAATTTTTGGTTGATATTCTCTCTCCATAAAAATGAAACCACTTCATCAATAAGAGACTAATGCAAAACTTTATATAGAGAATTATATAAAAAGAATTATATAGAGGCATTTTAGAACATATTAAAATATGTCCATTATAATTAAATAGAACCTTCTCTTTTTTGATGAACCTTCATTTTGCACAGCAGCTTTTGCATTTTTTTTTGTGTTTTTTTAATAGTGTTGTTTTCCCTCCATATGCTGTTGTTTTTTGGTGGGGGGTTGTTTGAGATCTTGCCCAGTGCACCATGAATGCCACTGAGCTTATCACATTTCGCTTATCTAATAATCACACAATATAATAAGCAGTGTGTGGAGCCATTTATCAGTGATGGATGAATTTCAAATGAGTAAAAAGCAATATCTTAGAGAAAAAAAATCTTAGAACGTTTGTGATGGTGGTTCAGTTTATAATGAAATCGTACAATCTTACACAGAAAGCACAAATTGTTATAACAGAGTAGGGGTCTGCAACCTTTTGCAGCTCACAGCCTACACATCTGACCACAGGAGCTTCCACAGCCCACAGGAAGATGTATCCGACCCGACTGGAAACCGAAGTTCACACGATTATATAATCGCACAACTTAATAAACACCAAATATTTGTTTGTATCCATACATCCATGATGGATGGATTGACTGGACCATGATGTGTATCTGAGGTTGATTAATGGGAGATTAGATGGTGCTATCCTACAGAGACAGGTTTCAGACTTTTCAGCATTGATAGTTCATGGAGATAGATGAGAATCCAGCCAAACGTCAAAATGACCGATGAGGACGATGAGTGTGATTAATGTTACGCTTCAGACGAATCAGCACAAGGCAGAGCACAATCCATCCATTATAAACCCAACTTGCACTTGCAGGGTATTCATAACCAGAGCTGTTTATGACGCTGTGTCCGATGACATTAGCTTATCGTGAATTTTATCATTGCAGAAGCATTTCTCCGTGTGTATGTGTGTGCTTAGCTCTCCCTGATGCAAGTCTGAGAGGAACAAAAAGATAAGAATACCATTAGCATGTTATTTCCGAGGTGTTTAAAGGCCCACTTTCTAAAAAAGGCTGGTTGTGTAGCTCTGTAGGTGTCAGTGCTATCCACGGCAACAAGCTGCTCTGGAGTGTGCTTAGATATCACCATCTTCTGCCATCATACATCACCCACCACTATTCTCGCACCCAGCCTCCTCACGGCCCTGGCCGTTCTTTCTTACCTTTTGTCTATTTGGCTCATAGAAAAAGGAAAGAAAAGAAAGCCTGCTGCCTTCTTCTTCAGTCACCAGCCTACCTCCCATAATGGCTCTTTCTTGTTTTTTTTTTACTTCGCCGGAAACACACTACAACAGTGGGGAGGCAGAATTAAAACAGCCGTGGGAGCATCTTCAGAAAACATCAGTGTGAAAACTCTAGAAAGTTGAAAATTTGGGGTTTCCTAATGAAAGAGCGCTCATAATGAGTCTTATTTCTGAAATGATTGTTGTGACAATGCTAGAGTATGGTTCACCAAGATATACAGAAAAAAGATGAAACACAGTCTCCACAGATATATCAGAATTCAGTTCAAAGCTTAAAAAATGATTCCCATGCAGTTCTTGGTTTAGCATAAATGCCATGGTTCCTAAAGGTGCTTTTCCACTGGCACAGGAAACTGTGGCATGCTGCAAACGAATGTTTTTCTGTTACAGATAAAGCAGCCTGTACCCGAGCCAAACCCGTGCTGCTTGATGGCAGGGCCGAAAGTGAGCCGCAGCTGAGCTGGCTGTGTCACTGCTTTCTGATTCTTCGAAATGTTGTCATTATAACATGGAAGAGGCCAACAGTCTGTGCAAAAAAACCCCAAAAACACAGTGGAGATACAAACTAACAACTGGGTTAAATGAACCATTATTGTCCGTGTGGGCTGAAGATAAATTTTAAAGGAAGTTTTCTTTGATTTTTAAAAGGTGTATTTTAACAAAGTAGCTGGTTTAGATTTTTATCACACAGCCAAACTATACTGAAAACCTCAAACAAGCCTATTAACAATAAAAGGCCAAAAAAACAAAAACAGCTCAGTCACAAATTCCATTACTGGGCTAAGATATACTAGACATCAAAGCAAGCTGCATGTTCCATACCATCGCACTACGATTTAGCTCCTGTGTAACGATGGAGAAGTGCCTTATGATGCCCTGATGTGTGAAGAACCTTCATAAATAATTGAAGGTTTTTCACACTCACACTCTCATTTACAAATGCGGTTCTGTAAAGGACCCATATCATGGAACACCAAATTTCCTTGTATTGATGCTATTAAAATTCCAAAAGGTTCAAATATCTAATCAGCTTGCAGCAGTTGAGCTTCATCTATCTGCAATGGAGTTATAAGTAATTCTCCAGCCTGGACTACAAAATGAGATTTTTTAAGGGAAAAAAGGGGGTTGGGAAATGATCATGTAGAATTAATCACAACTGTTTCGTAAAAAAAACCTCACATATGTCTTTTTTCTTTTCTTTCTTTAAAGAAAAGAAAAAAACACATACAATATAGGCCTTTTAATGAATCCAGCACTGAAATGCTCTTGAGAAAACTAAAAGTTGTTCTTCAATGGTATCACTCCAAATAACTGTATGAACAGATTATCATTTTACAATACCATTCCCTGGAGCATATGGGATTAAGCACTTTGCTCAAAGGGCACAAATAGAAGGTAGGCAGATGGTATGTATGTTGACTCATTTGTGACTCACCGTGACATACTTACCTCCAGGAGCCGGCTGTGTTGGCTTTTGGAGTCTTGTCTTTATAAGCATTGGGCCAAAACTCATAATCGTTGAGCTGTTACATTTAGTGGAAACACAAAACAAGACAAAACCTCACAATAGATGTGACATAGAGGTACGTTGTATCAGTACCAATTGTTTTTTACTTAAAGGAAACTGTGAAGTGTGTACACCTGTCAACCATACCTTTAAAACCACCTGCCTAATATTCATCTCTGGCACATAAAGACAAAGATTCCACAAGACCTTGTGTAGAAGATGTGTTTCAGTCTCTGGGACTAATATGTTAGCAGCAGATCCTTTAAGTCTTAGAATTTGTGAACTGGGGTTTCCATAGATTGAACGAGTCTGTCCAGCACATATAGTAGATGCTCAGACAAACTGTGATCTTGGGATTTTGGAGGCCATGTTAACACTGTGATCTCTTTGTTCTTAAAACTCTTCTTGAACAGTTTTTTTGCAGCATAGCAGGCACATTATCCTGCTGAAAGACATGAACATGAAAGCAAGGACCCAAGGTTGCCCAGCAGAAAACTACCTCTGCTGGCTTGCCTTCCTCCTACAGTGAATCCTGGTGCTATCTTTTCCCCGTTTAAGTGATGCACACACAAATGATTGTCCATGTGATAAAAAAATAAAATTATCAGACCAGGCTGCCTTCTTCCATTACTCCATGGTCCAGTTCTGATACTGACGTACCCATTATGGACAGAGGTCAGTATGGGCACTCTGGTCTGGTCAGTGGCTACTTAGCCAAAGCTGTAATGCACAGTATTTTGACACATTTCTATTGTAGCCAGCATGAACTTTTTCTATTGTAGCCTGCATCAACTTTTTTGATCTGTGGGATCAGATCAGGCTGATCATGAGCACTGAGTCTGGAGCACTCATGAACCTGTTGACGGTTCACCAGTTCACCTCTTGAAATTGACCACTGTGTACCTGCAGATGCCTAGCCACCACATTTTGGACCTGGTCAAAGTCACTCATTTATCCATTTTTCCTACATTTTTCCATCGCATCAACCTGAAACAACCTGACAAGTCATGGGCTACTAGATCCCATGCCTTTACAGGTGCCACCGTAAAGAGATAATCAGTGTTATTAACTTCTGTCAGTGAATTTGCTGTTGTGACTGTTTGGTGTAAATGAAACACATCAATTAGATTTCATTATTCTCAGGTCCTTTTCTAAAGTGTTTTCATGATAATTTTATGTAATTTCATTTAGCAAATCAGTGTTATAACCAAAAATCTAATTCTCAGACATTTCCTTCTTTTGCTATCTGACGTTTTTTCCAGTTTTGTGCTGGAGCTACAAGGCTGTATGTGATGGAACCCTATAGCCAGCAGTGTAGCACCACACTGCATGACTAAATCATCAAACTGTGTCAAGTCTCAAAGAGACTTGTATATGTGTTTTGGACATGGCTGTTGTTGAAAAATGGCACTTCCTTGAAGATGACTGCTTCTGCTTTTAACCTAATAATGTGACTTTATCCACTTTATAACCTAGTTTCTTGCTTTATGCCCTGGTCAACAATTAGTCCCCAATGTATTGGAGTTAATTATTACACTACACATCCAAAGTATACAAAAAGCCATTCTTATTAGTGATTTTAGCTACTTTAAGATGCACCCACATGCACAGCTTATATAATCTCCACAGAAAGGCACTGCCAATAGAATGGGACTCAGGGGAGCAGTCACACTAGCCAACACTTGGGCCAGTGCCAGCTGACACTTTAAAATTCTGTGAAGATGAAAAGAAAAATATGAGATTTTGTCCTGACAGCAATTATTATCACATACACTCACTGAGGGAGAGATGTATGGTCTCTGGCTGATTTTCATGCATTATTAAAACGGATGGCTTACATGTACCAGCTCTGAGTGGCAGTGCCTATATAAGGTCAAAAAGCCTGGCACCCAAGAGCCTGTGGGCTGGACAGCTGAGAAATTCCCTTCACTGTACCTTCTTATTATGCTTGCTGGCAGTGAGTTGCACTGTCATGGACAGTACTTGGATGCTATTTGACTCTGTCCATTTCTTCTCTGCTGATGTGCCTGCTACACTTTCTCCAGACATTCTTAAAGTTAATATTTGAAGGTTTGCTTTTAATAGGGAATGTTGGGTCAGCAGTGGGCTTTAGGGTGTCTACATCAAGGACAGTATCCACACACACACACACACACACACACACACCAAGGTGACAAAAAGCCAAAGAGACTATCAGAGATAACAGAAAAAAACTTGGAATAATAACTGACAACTGACTCTCTGTATACACACAGACACACGATGAAGATTTGTGACACAACTTTTCCTCTTAAGATAACTTTAAGCTTCTGAGAGCTGAACGAAATATGGGGTAAAAAATGACTATCAGACTATAATTAACAAGAAACTAGCAGTTTTAGTTGCCTTAGCTCTGGACAAAAAGTGCAGAATGTCAGCTTTAATATGACAGCATTTACAGGTAAACTATATGGACAAATTGGGACATCTGACCATTACACCAACAGGGACCTTAATGATACTGCATTCAAATACATCAACCTTAATACGGTGTTGGTCCCCTCTTTGTAGCTTCCACTCTTCTTGGAAGGCTTTCCACAAGATTTTGAAATTTCTTTAAGACATTTGTGCCCATTCATTCTGTAGAGCGTTTATGAGGTCAGGTACTGATGTTGGACGAGAGGCCTGTCTCACAGACTCTGTACAAGTTCATCCCAAAGGTGCTGGATGGGGTTGATGTCAGGGCTCTGTGTGGGCCAGTCAAGTTCTTCACACCAAACACCTCCCACCATGTCTTAATGGAGCTTACTTTCTGCACTGGGGCACAGAAAAGAGAATAGAACAGAAAAGGTTTTACCCCAAACTGTCCACAAAGTTGGAAGCAGAGTGTATAACAAAATTGGATTGTGCATAAAGGGATCACAGCCCTTTATATTTACAGTCTTATTATTTTAAGGCCCCAATGGTAACTGAACAGTTGCTTAGCCAGCAGTGTGAGGAATCCATTATTTCACATACAAAAAATACCTAAGGGGTTGAATTGATCTTAGATTTGACATTTGTATTTTCACTCTGTTGTGATCATTACCTCAACATGAGGACCAACCAAGTATGACTGCTTGTAGTGAAGTAAGTCAGAGAACCAAAGTTCAAAGGAATGAAAAAATCAGAGTGCTTTAATTTGAAATGCTCCATTCTCAAAATACATGCGAAGTCAGAATTGTTCTCAAAGATGGTGATAGAAACCTGAAGCATCTAAAAGCTTGCGACAAAATGGTTATGAATGCACTGCGTGAGGTACTGATTTATGATAGACAATGTTTTTTTTAATGACAACCATGTGTAAAAATAATTTTTGGTTAAATAGCACCTTTCTCAAACTCAAGGTTTTAAAAATTGTTCTGCCATAAAACAAGAAAAAGCATTTAATGGACAGTAATAGACAAAAAACATTAAATAGTCCATTCATCCCATCCATCCATCCATCCATCATCTTCCGCTTATCCGGATTCGGGTCGCAGGGGCAACAGCCTAAGCAGGGAAACCCAGACTTCCCTCTCCCCGGCCACTTTGTC
>JBBJLR010000111.1:3205261-3250130 GCA_037577145.1 Brachypetersius gabonensis
AAAAGTAATACAGGAGTCATGTAACGTATTACATTTCTGAGACAGTAATATTGTAAGGTAAGGGATTACTTTTAAATTACAGTAATAAGTAATCTGTAATGTATTACAGTTTGGAAGTAACTTACACAACACTGCTGATTACCCCCCTGTTACGACCTGTTGTCCGGCCGGACTGTAAGGATGTAAATTTGAGGAATGATGAGGAGGGGTACAACCCAAACTACAGACCAGCGGCAGAAAAATGAGAGACCACACAAAGGGGTAAACATGCGTTTAAATGTTTAAAAGTATTTACAAATATATACAAGTATAATATTTACAACACCACTTTTACAACACCACGTACCATATATATATGCGAACTGGACAGACAAAGCTAAAGGGAGACAACAAACACCACCAAAGGATTGAAAAGAACACGCAATAACCCTACACCTACCTAACCAAAACCTACCTATAGAGAATAAGGGTGGTGTCCGCCTGAAGCCCCCAACACAAGTTTCCAAAGGTAACAACGAACAGTCCAGGGGCCTATTCTTCGTACGTGGCTAACTCAGTTAGCTGGATTTGATTGTTGTGGATAAGTGCTGATCTTGGAATGTTTCATTCTTCGAAGCGTATCTCGGATTTGCTGTCATAGCAACAGGTCCGTAAGCTCAAACCTGCTCGGGAGCAGGTTTATTTCATGTAAACAGGATTTAGGCTGTGCTCCTGGTGGCTTATGATTGGTTGAAATGGCGAGGTCACATCTGATTGGTTAAAGAGCACGACTGACGCGAAGTGACTCACGTGGGAAGAATCAGAATCAGAAGAATCAGAATGAACTTTATTAAAAGAAAAGTATCTTGCATATATATATTAGTATAAAAAAGAGCAATTAATACAAAATGATTTGAGATATATCTTCATTAAAGTTTGAAATTCTCCATAATCCTCTAAAAATATTTTTTTAAATTTAAAATATATATATATATAATTTTTATATCATTTAATATTTAAAAATATAATAATGGTGTATCTTTCAAATATAATAAAAAACGTTAATCCAATGTGTACTTCCAGCTTTAAAAACTGCAAGTTGTTTTTGACTTTGACTTTTTTAAAAAAAATCTTTTCTGTGCAGCCCGCGGACTGGTACCACCTGACCCACAGCCTGGTACCGGTCCACGGCTCGGGGGATGGGGGCTACTGCTCTAATAAAAGCTCTTGCTCCGCTTGAGAAAAAACTGAGCTTGCTCTTTTGCCATTTCGTCACCAATCGCAGGGGTTGTGATCAGTAATTCTATGCTCGATGCATATCGCCTTTTGAACTCAATCTAGCTATACTAATCATCAACAACCGGTTTGCTCGATGAACCAAATTAGCCACATCCCAAGTAGCCGGATGATCTCATCTTAGATGTATCAGTTCATCTCGGATGTATCAAGCGACGTACGAAGAATAGGCCCCAGGTTTACGATCTAACCAAGAAACAAAAGAAAACACAAAAGAGGCACAAACAAGTCTCTCAGGTACTAAACAAGCTTCAATCAGCTACTTAACAAAAACCTCTAAAGCATCTAAACAGCTTCTCTCTAAAAGTGTCTAAACAGCCTCTCAACTGTCTCTTCCTCTCACTTCCTGTCTCTCTTCCTGCTGTTCCTGGTCACTTTTCAAATGAAGAGGCGGGGCATCCGGGCACCATCATCCAATGACGAGTTGCTCCGCTCCCGGCCAATCAGCTGTAGTGGGATGATCGACGGACAAACAGACCAATCCAGAAGCCCGGTCGACTATACGGGACACTGCAACAGCAGAAAAGGAGAGAGAGAAAACCAAACAAGTACCAAAAGAGAGAAAAATAAACAAATACTAGCCTTGGAAAGTAACACTCCCCCCATAAAATTTTGGTTCAATTACCAAAAAAAAAACAACAAACACCCACTGATCACATCACAAGGGTTCTATCACAAAATAATTAACACCCATTTTGTCATAAACAAAAACAGGAAAATAAGTTACATCATACAGGACGCGAAAGAGCATTGGCAAAATAGATTTTCTACACCTTTCTTATGCTGGATCTGTATATTAAAGTTCTGAATAAACAAAGCCCACTGCATTAACCTTTGATTGTGGTTAAACATATGGGACAGGAAGACCAATGGGTTATGATCAGTATAAACAATAACCGTTTGCGAACTAGAGCCCACATATACTTCCAAATGTTGTAGTGCTAACAGCAGCGCTAAAATCTCCTTCTCTATAGTGGAATAATTTAGTTGGTGTTTATTGAACTTTCGGGAGAAATAACAAACCAGATGTGCAATGCCTTCAGTGTCATCCTGCGGAAGCACAGCTCCAGCTCCCACAGAGCTAGCATATACTTCCAGCTTAAATGGTTTGTTAAAGTCAGGAGCACTCAGCACGGGTGAGTTCGTTAACAACGATTTAACACTATCCAAAGCATACTGACATGCAGGGGTCCACACAAACTACTGAGATGGACTCAGAAGGGTTGTAAGCGGTGATACTACACTGGAGAAATTTCTGCAGAAACCTCTGTAATATCCTGCAATACCCAAGAATCTACGAAGTTCTTGTCTCGTACTTGGGGTAGGCCGTACTTGGCCCTGACCCACCTGTTTTCCTAGGTATGTGACTGTGGCATTTCCAAAATCACATTTTGCAAGGTTTAGCATCAAATTTGCCTTCTCCACTCTAACAAGTACCTCCTGAGGGTCACATAAATGTTCTTGCCAGCTGAACGCTGAAATGTGGCAGGAGAGTTACGCATACCAAACGCCATCACTGTGTATTGAGCAAAACAATCAGGAAGAAATTTCGGAAGCACGAGACGTCAGTGGTATCTGCCAATATCCTTTTAGTAGGTCAAGTTTGGTAACAAACCTGGCTACCAGATCAATACAGTCATCCATTCTAGGCAATGGATACAAATCAGGGACAGTGACTGAATGAACTTTTCTAAAATCGGTACAAAATGGAAAGTTTTATCGGGTTTCGGGACCAAAATGCACGGAGAGCTCCATGGACTATTACTAGGCTTAGCAAATCCATTTTCTAACAGATAGTTCACTTCTGTACGCAAAATTCTACGTTTCTCCGGATTTACTTTGTAAGCATGCTGTTTCACTGGCTTGACTCCAGCAACATTTATATCATGCTTTACAAGAGAAGTTTGAGTAGGCACGTCACCAAATAACTCTGGGAAGGAATGTAGTAGTTTGCATAAATCACTTTGTTGATTTTCAGGTAAGTGTGTAAGCAAGGATGGTAAATTCTAAAATAATTCAGAATTATTATGAGATTGATCTATAAAAATGTCTTCTGTAGATGAGACAGATGGAACTATAGCGGTGGTAACAACTGGTACAGATGGTGATACACTGGGCCCTAGTGTAGACTCTGACACTGTTGGTGACCCATGCGCATGGAACAGCTTCATCATATTGATATGGCAAACTCATTTCTTTCTCCCTCAGTCAGGTGTACATATGACGTAGGTCGTAACATTCAACTTTCTCTCTACTAAGTATGGACCTGAAAAACGTGCAGATAAAGCAGAACCCATGACAGGCAATAAAACTAAAACTTTATCTCCAGGGCTAAAAGTGCACGACGCGGGCTTAAAATCAAACCACTGTTTCATAGCGATTTGGGACGACAATAACGCCTGTTTTGCCCTTTCACACGCATGAGACAAATGTTTCAGAAACTCACTCATGTAGTTCAAAACACTACATTGGGGTATAAGACTTTCCTTTGCCAATAACTTCTCTTTAAGGATTTTCAATGGTCCTCTAATTGAATGTCCGAAAAC
Organism: Brachypetersius gabonensis; assembly: GCA_037577145.1. Lineage (NCBI taxonomy): Eukaryota > Metazoa > Chordata > Actinopteri > Characiformes > Alestidae > Brachypetersius > Brachypetersius gabonensis. Next base: position 3,209,083 of record JBBJLR010000111.1, read on the forward strand.
CAACTTCGCAGGACGGAAGCCAAGTGATTCCTGAACAACTTCACATATTGCGAACAACACTAAAGGAATCCCCTCATCCCAGTCACGTTGTGTATCAAAACAGTATGCTCTGAGCATGGTTTTAAGCGATTGATGAAACCTCTCGAGAGCACCTTGCGACTCCGAATGATACGGGCTTGATACTACATGCTTCATACCTAACTCATTTAACATGTGCTTAAATAAGTTAGACATGAAATTAGATCCTTGGTCAGACTGAAATTGCTTTGGCAGACCAAACGCACAAAAAAACTTTACCAGTGCCTTTATCACGACTGGAGCAGTGATTTTTTGCAAAGGAAAAGCTTCAACGTAACGAGTAGAAGTATACATGATAGTAAGTAAAAACTGATTTCCACTTTTTGTCTTAGGCAAAGGACCCAAACGGTCTATCATTATGTGTTCGAACGGTTCCCCAATAGCAGGAACGTGCTGTAAAGGAGCAGGCGGAATTTTCTGATTAGGTTTTCCACTGTCTGACATGTAGAACACGAACGACAATAAGCGACAACATCGGGCCAGAAAAAATGTTTCAAGACACGATTGTAGGTTTTTGTCACACCCAGATGAGCTGAGAAAGGGTGATCATGAGCTAAACTCAGAACATGTGTGCAATAACTAGTAGGTACTACTATCTGAAATACTGTGTTCCATTCATCCGCTGTATCCTCTATAGGACTCCACGCTCTATACAACACTTCATCTCGCAAAGTGTATCTGGATTTGTTTATCCCAGAAGCTTTTCTAGCTTCTTCAAAGCACTTTACGAGTGATTCATCAGCCTTTTGTGCGCCGATAAGCTGAGGACGTGTAAGAAAGCAAGGAATGCTTCCCTTCTTACTCACGCCTGGTGGTTTAGGAGTACTTAACAGCTGAGCCACAGAACTTTCATTAGAACCCTCAATGGATGCCATAAACTAATCATCCAACCCTATCACATCAGGAAACTTTTTAGCCTGTGCTCTTGTGACAGCACACTCAGGAAATAAAGCAGATTCTTCCTTTTCTCCAACCATGTTTAACACTGGAGCGGAAGATACTTTCAATAAAGGAGTTACTTTCCCACCAGCCAAGTAATTTCCCATGATCATTGCTATACCCTCCATAGGTAAATTACGACAAACACCCACACGTACAATTCCTGATACGAGCTCCGAACTTAACTGAATGTTATGCAAGGGAATTTGAGTTAAACCCATCTCAATACCTTGCACCATAACAGCTTCACATGACGTTTCCTCAAAAACAGGCAACACATCCAATTACAACAGAGACTGTGCTGCACCAGTGTCTCGCAGAATGTTGATAGTTTTCTCCGGACACCCAGGAATAGAAACTGTGCAGGTAAAAGTGAAAGGCTTAAACGCTTTCTCGACTTCCTGACTATGACTGACAGTTAATGTTGAAGAAATCTGATTTATTAATCCCACTCCCGCCGGATGGGACTGTTCAGCGCACTGTTGGTCATTTTTGTTTTTTAATACATGACACTCACCTATAACATGTCCACTCTTGTGGCAGTAAAAACATGAGCAAGCACCTCGCGGTGGCGAACGTGACTCCGCTCCTGGAAGATTAACAGTTTTAGAGCGTTGACTGTACTGTTTACGAGTTTCATACTGTGTTTTATGCATCACTGGACCAGAAAAAACAGCCTTATGTGTCAAAGTGAATTCTTCTGCTATAACGGCAGCTTTAGTGAGTGACTCTACTTTCTGTTCATTCAAATATGTAACAATACGTTCTGGCAAACATTGTTTAAATTCTTCAAGCAGCACGAGATCACGCAGCGCAGTAAGCAGTAAGCCTTTGCAAACAGTAAGCCACTTATCAAATAGGACACTTTTCTCAAGGGCAAAATCTACATACGATTGCATAGAGGCTTTCTGATATTCTCTGAAACGTTGTCGGTACGCTTCAGGAACGAGTTTTTACGCTTGTAATATGGCTTCTTTAACCCTGTCATATTCTAAACCTTCCTCCGTGGACAAAGCAGAACACACTTTCTGTGCTTCACCTGTAAGTTTACATTGAAGTAAAAGAGACCACAAGTCTTTCGGCCAACCCAATGACATTGTGATTCTTTCAAATGCTACGAAATAGGCATCGATCTTGGACTCACGGAATGGAGGTAGTACCGGTATTGCTTTGGTTATATCAAATCCGAATTTAGGTACGGACGAAGTGAAATGCACATTACTATCACTCGAGGCTCTGGTCTGGTCTGAATTCCTCAGCCGCAGTTCAGCGGACTTAACTGCTTCTAACTCCAACTGCCGGATTCGTACTTCCTTGTCCATCTCCATGTGCTTCATAGCCAAGCGAAACTCATGTTTGTGGGCTAGCTCCCTGCCTGAATTCAGGCCAGACGTACCTTCAATCGGACACTCTCCACCATCTCAATAGAGCATGCACTTCCTGGAGAATGGACGAAACGGAGATAAACCAGTTGTGGGCAACGGCACTTCCGTCTCGCCTCCTACATTCCCGCTCAGCTCTACAGCCGAGATCTCCTCTGAGGCGTACTCCACCATAGCACTAGGTTCAGGCAATTTGACCGTTCCAGAGTCAGGCAACATCACAGTTTGCTACACCCACTTCAACCAGTTCTTCTAAAATTGCCAGCCTAATTTCTTTCTTTGTTTTCGTCCTCCCTACCGAGATTCCGAAATGTGCAGCCACTGCCATAAGATCGTCCTTTCTGTATGCATTAAAAGCAGCAACAGACGGACTCTTCAAAAATTAATCAGAGAACTTAGTAGCCATATCTCTTACCGTTGGTTTGGATGAGGTTGTACCACAATGTTAAAAGTTTGAACCTGTGATCAAATTGTACTTCCCAAATCGACTGAAATATAGAAATTATTAGAAATATTCCGGACGAGCCCCCACTCTGTTACGACCCGTTGTCTGGTCGGACTGTAAGGATGTAAATTTGAGGAATGATGAGGCGGGGTACAACCCAAACCACAGACCAGCGGCAGAAAAATGAGAGACCACACAAAGGGGTAAACATGCGTTTAAATGTTTATCTATTAACTATGTACAAGTATTTACAAATATATAAAAGTATAATATTTACAACACCACATTTACAACCCCACATACCCTATATACGTATACGCGAACTGGACAGACAAAGCAAAAGGGGGACAACAAACAACACCAAATGAATGAAAAGAACACACAATAACCCTACACCTACCTAACCAAAACCTACATATAGAATAAGGGTGGTGTCCGCCTGAAGCCCCCAACACAAGTTTCCAAAGGTAACAACAAACAGTCCAGTTCTACGATCTAACCAAGAAACAAAAGAAAACACAAAAGAGGCACAAACAAGTCTCTCAGGTACTAAACAAGCTTCAATCAGCTACTTAACAAAAACCTCTAAAGCATCTAAACAGCTTCTCTCTACTAGTGTCTAAACAGCCTCTCAACCCGTGTCTCTTCCTCTCTCTTCCTGTCTCTCTTCCTGCTGTTCCCAGTCACTTTTCAAATGAAGAGGCGGGGCATCCAGGCACCATCATCCAATAACGAGTTGTTCTGCTCCCGGCCAATCAGCTGTAGTGGGATGATTGACGGATGAACCGACCAATCCAGAAGCCCGGTCGACAACACGGGACACTGCAGCAGCAGAAAAGGAGAGAGAGAAAAACAAACAAGTACCAAAAGAGAGAAAAATAAACAAATACGAGCCTGGGCTGTGCCAGAGCTGTGAGCTCTCTACAATTCACAAAATAAACACATACACTTGAACTAGAGCTGATATTCTGCCCTTTAACCTCACAAAAGTTTCATGTATTGCTAATGATTTGTTGTTTTGTCTCGTCTGGAGTCCATAATCAAAACAACAGAACTCACCAATGTTCAATTCCTTATGAACCACAGCGTAATGTTCGGTGTGCGATGTGCGGTTCGGTACATGATCATTTTTGGGCACTTCCGGATGCACCGGATAAGAGTACGCTGTGCGCGTTTTGGCTGCTGCTTCTCACCGGACCTTTTTTGACTATTTTTCGAACTATTCATTCCTCTGAGTATATTTTCTCTGTCTGCTGAGACAGTGCCTGCACTCACCTGCTATCTACCTGCGTGAGCCTGCGCGAGCCCTCTTCCTCTTCAACATGGCGACTATCTACATTTAAACTTGTTGTCTCCTTTTGGATACAACTATTTCTCCAAAGCCATTAGGGAGAGGTGGTGGCTTGGCTGTGGTTTACAGTTCTGATTTAACTATCAAAGAACTTTCAATATGCGATGTATACTTGTTCGAACACATTGCTTTAAAAGTTGTTTCTTCTCCACCATTGCTGCTGCTGTTAATTTATCGCCCTCCCAAAGCATCTGCTTGTTTTCTGTCTACGTTTAACGAACTCCTAACTATAGCATCCTCTCGCTGCTCTTCCATGATTGTACTCGGTGACTTTAACATTCATTTTGACACCAAATGTTCTTTCACCTGTGACTTTATTTCCGTACCGGATTGTTTTAACTTAACCCAGCATGTTGATTTTCCCATGCATACTCATGGTCACACTCTTGATTTAATCTGTACAACTGGATTGAATGATATCTGTGTCTTTGGCTTGGAATCAGGTATTTCACCATAAGCTCATTGAATGTAGCTTTTCTGTCTGTACTCCTTCTCCTCCTTGTAAAAAGAAATCTGTGTCTTTTCTTAATCTCAAATCTGTCAGTCCAGACCACCTTGCAGCTTCTCTTCAGTCCTCATCTCTGGCGGTCTTGCTTAATCTATCTTCCCTTGACAGTATGGTCTCTTTTCATGATACCACTCCCAGTGGTTTGCTTAATGACCTAGCCCCTATGAAATGTCGGTAAATCCCGTTTCTCGCTCTTGTCCATGGTTCATCTCTGAGCTCAGAGCCTTGAACAACGTCTTTATAAGAAAAGTGGTCTTGAGGTACATTTACAGCTATATGTTGAACATGTACATAAATATAGGGATGCATTAAATGCTGCTCGCTCCAGCTGCTATTACTCCATTATTAATGGTGCCAAATCTAGACTTAGGAGCCTCTTCAGGACTGTTAATAAACTCCTCCAACCTCCCTCAAAATCTTTCCTTAACACACCTGAGCAGTGTCAAGTATTTTTACATTTTTTTGAAAATAAAATCAACCAAATTTATCTCTGTTTTACTTCAAACTCTAATGTTTCTCCCACTGTACATTCTACTTATTTGGCCTCAACACTGAGCTGTTTTACACCTGTTGATTCCCCTACTGTTTCTGAACTTATTGCTCAAGCTAACCCCTGCTTCTGTGAACTTGACCCCGCCCCTACGTCTTTACTTAAAGCATGTACCTCAGTAATTAGTGATCCTATTGTGTTCATAATTAATTCCTGTCTCTCATTAGGCTCTGTCCCTACTGCCATTAAAATTGCTACAGTAACCCCCGTTCTTAAAAAACCCAATCTAGATCCCAATTCTTTGTCCAGTTACAGGCGCATCTCAAATCTCCCTTTTCTTGCTAAAGTCATGGAAAAAGTAGTAGCAACTCAACTTCAGGCCTTCCTAAGCAGCAACCCACTCTACAAGCCGTTTCAGTCAGGTTTCCGTACTCAGCACAGCACTGAAACAGCTCTTTTGCATATTGTTAATGATCTCCTCCTGTCAGCAGACCATGGGTAACTCAATATTCTTCTCCTCCTTGATTTAAGTGTTGCATTTGACACTGTAAATCAGAAAATACTTATCTCCCGTCTTTCATCTTTTACAAATAGACAACGGTTTATCACAATGGGTCCATATAAATCTTCCATCTCTGCTGTTATGTCAGGGGTCCCTCAGGGATCTGTTCTTGGACACCTTCTCTTCCTTGTCTACATCATGCCCCTTGGCCAGATTATACGTAGCCATGGTCTCAACTTTCACGGTTACACTGATGATATTCAGTTATATGTCATTACATCATCAGACGCTTTTATCCAAAGCGACTTCCATTCTTTAACTACAGGGGACAGTCTCCCTGGAGCAACTTGGGGTTAAGGGTCTTGCTCAGGGACCCAGTGGTGGTGTGCTGGATGTAGGATTCGAACCTGTGACCTTTTGGTCCGGAGGCAAGTATCCTACCACTAGAAGAAGTGCATCTCTAACAGCTTGCATCACTGACCTAAAGCTCTGGATGCAGGACAACTTTTTGCAGTTAAATACTGACAAAACTGAGGTATTATTAGTGGGCTCATTATTAAGTCCTCATTATCTCATTCTGGGGATCTGTTGGTCAGTATTGATGGTGTGCTGACAACCTGCCCCGGTTGTTAGAAATCTTGGGGTGCTCTTCGACACTTCATTTTGAATCGCACATAAAGTACATCTCTAAAACTGATTTTTACCACCTTCGCTGCATCGCTCCCTTATGCCTATTCCTGTCTAGCAGTGATGCTCTTAGCCTAGTCCACGCCTTCATTATGTCTTGCGTTGACTATTGCAACTCATTGTTTATTGGCCTCTCTAGCAAATCTTTAAAAAGATTACAGTACATACAAACTCTGCTGCCAGAGTTCTTACACACACTAAACGCTCTGCCCACATCACCCCTATCCTCTCTCAGTTACACTGGCTACCAATTCAGGCTCGAATTAAGTTTAAAGTTTTACTCCTCACCTTTAAAGCTCTTCACGGCCTTGCTCCTCCCTACCTTACTCAATTCCTCACTTTTTAACTCTCCCTCTCGCAGATCTTCTGGCACTAATATTCCTCTTGTTCTATGCACTAGACTCTCCACTTTTGGTGGTAGGTCATTTAGTGTCATGGTTTCCAAACTTTGGAACTCTCTTCCGCTAACGCTCCGTGACGCTGCTCTATCTCATCATTCAAACGTGATCTCAAGACTTTTCTCTTCAATGAACATTTCTCTTCCACCTGATTATGAAACATTGTAACAGTTTTTTTTCTTTTTCCTTTGCACTCTATGTAAAGCGACCTTGGGTTTGTGAAAGGCGCTATATAAATGTAACTTATTATTATTATTATTATTATTATTAAGAAGGGGGACTTTTTACTGTCATATTTAGTCCTCATTCCTGCCCAACGCTCATCTGCTGACAGCCTCTCACTCTCTCTGAGGCTTTGTGTCAACAAATATCTTTTGTTTACTCAGCAAAATCCCAGAACAGAAGGGGATAGAAGTGTCATCCTCAGCTGCCCACCCCACTGACTGCGTGACGCATCACTTCATCGCTGTTTTCATCTTCAGATTTCTACAGCACATTGCACTGCTCAATCTGTGCTGCAAACAGACTGCACCAGACATACAAATTCAGGTTTGGGCAGGCGTCACTACACTAAATATGCAAACAGTCCATTAAGTTTAAATTCTTTTTGCTTTATGTCTTTGTCAAAAAGACTGCCCCTGTGTTGTGTTTCTACAAGTCATTCCACATAATTGTCTTTGAGTGACATTAGATTTCTGTTTATCAGTACTATCATTTCAGAAAAACCTAGTAATGAGGAGTTTAATATTAATGTGAACTTCAAATTAATTTTAGATTCTGTGTAAACATCAGAAGATGTCTCTCATGAAATTGTCAGCGAGATACTGCTCTGCAACTGAAGGAGCATTTCAGGAAAAATACGTGAACAGTGACTAAAAGCAAATGGCCAACAGTTCACCTTTCAGAACTAACATTATGAAAACCAGCAGATAGTAGCTTATATCCCTATTTACCTACATCTATACTATCCATCCTCTGTTCCAGTGCACAGTCTTCCACGCCGGCTATAGCTAGGTTGGATTAACTTTAGGGAACCCATTCAACCACAGAACTGTGCCACACAACGCCTTATCTCTGTCTAAAGAAAGTCGTATTAAGAAGTGAAGGTGACCATTCTGGCATACAGGAACACACAGCACACAGTGTGAACAGCACAAAATTCTTTCTTTGCATTTAACCCATTCACCAAGTGAAGCAGCGGGCAGCCAGGAATACGGTGCCCAGGGAGCAGTGTGTGGGGAAAAAGTAAGTAAGTAAATTTTATTTATAAAGTGCCTTTCACAGACAGGGAAGTCACAAAGTGCTCTACATAAAAAAAATTAATAGTAATCATAAAAATAAAATAATACTTATAGATAAAACAATGCAAAATTATAACAAGGGTACCTCAGAGGTGTTTAGCAGGGAATTGAAACCTCGACTTTTCCTGATTGCAGGGCAAATGCCCCAGCCACTAGGCCACAAGCTGCCCCCATAGTTTCAGTTTTCAACATCATTAAATAACAGCAGCCACTCTTTATGCTGGGTGAAGCAATACAATGTTTTGAGGTGCTTTTCCTTAATGAAGGGTCAAGCAGGAGCTGGAGTTGTAGACGAAAGTCGAAGAACAACTTTCAACAGGTCACCAGTCCATCACGCTCAAATTTGGGAGCACTTTAGCATTTCTAATTTGCCTGATGTGTTTGTCTTTGGACTGTGGAAGGAAACCAGAGATTATGAGGGGCCGTTTAGGAAGTATTTTAGACTTTTGTTACACAAACACATTTGAAACACACACACATTCACACGTATACACGTAGGTGAAAAGGACTCACACACACATATGAAATGCTCATACAGATATAGGTGAAACTGACTCACGCACGTATGAAATGGATGTGTAACAAAAATAAATTCATATGGCATTTTACAGGTTGGTGTGCGTGAAAACATCCAGAAGGCGTCTCAAATCTACGTCACTAGGCTTGAAGGACAAGGCGGGCTTTGTCCCCAGGATTGTAGGAAGGAATTAACGTGTATAATTCTAAAAAAAAAAAAAAAAGGCCTAAAAACTTTTCACCAAACCAAAAATAAAGTTAAGCAATGAACAGTTACTGACACCTAATCATAGTATTATTCTGCTGAACTGAGTACAAACGTCGAGAAAAATTACTAACGGGCTCTGGTTGCCAGAGATGGGGACTCGAGTCTCAGACTCAAGTTGCACTTAAGTCAAACAGAGACTTGTGACTTGACTTTAGACTTCCCTCAACGACTCGAGACTTGACTCGGTGCTGTGACTCGTAAACAATGTTCATTTTATGGAATTATTTATTTATATCTCGCACTCTTTCCAGCAACCCGAAAACCGTTTACCTCGCCCCGGTGTCCCATTACTTTTGTCCAAAGTGAACGGTTTCAGCTAATGAGCTAATGAGTATGAGTGTTTCATATGTGAATGTGTGTGTGTTTCAAATGTGTTTGTGTAACAAAAGTCTAAAATATTTCCTAAACGTCCCCTCATAAGAGATGCCAGCAGAATCCCTCACAGACATGGGGAGAAGATGCAAACTCCACATAGAAAGAACTCTCAGTTACAATAAAAGTAAAGCATCTTTTTAACTTCTGTTATAAAGTTTGTGATACTTAAAATCTACTGTAACTGTGAATATGGGTATTTTGTACATACTCTAAAAGTAGGATTTTTTTTTAACAAAAGCTGAGCTCTGTGCTACAATTTTCTAGTAGCTTTAATTTTTTTTTTTGCGAACTCTCTGTCTAGTTTATGTACTATTGCAACAGCTGGAAGAAAGCCTCTGTGGGTGGAGGATGGACAGGATGATTATAGTTATTTCAGCAGGTGAGGCTCATGTACCTTATACGAACATTTTTTTACATTACATTTGTAAAGTAAACCTCCAAGCTAACCCCCCTTGTCTACGATCTGTCCTCACATACTAGCGCCTGCACTCTGCTTGACTCTCCACCCTCTGTAAATAGCTCTCTCTCTCTCTCTCTTTCTTTCTCTCCCTCTCTCTTTCTCTCTCTCTCCCTCACTCTCTCTTTCTCTCTCTATTTCTCCCTCTCTCTTTCTCTCTCTCTCCCTCTCTCTTTCTCTTTCTCTCCCTCTCTCTTTCTCTTTCTCTCTCTCTCTCCCTCGCTCTTTCTCTCTCTCTTTCTCTCTCTCCCTCTGTCTTTCTCTCTCTATTTCTCTCTCTTCCTCTCTCTCTCTCTCTCTCTCCCTCTCTCTCTCTGTCTGTCTCTCTCCCTCTCCCTCTCTCTTTCTCTCTCTCTCCTCCTACACGTCTTCCTCTCCTCTTCCCATCTGCACCTTTTACTCGATGCCTACATCATCTCTCTCTTTCTTTTACTCACACACACACATGCACACCCACTCATGCATGCATGCGCGCGCGCGCACACACACACACACGCACGCACCACAGAAAGCTCTTCACAGAGAGAGCATTTGAAGAGAGTGTATTTCGGCAGTGCACAGAAACACCCAGACAGGAATAGCATCTCTCTCTCTTTCTCCTTTCCTTCCCTCCCCCACTCTCTCCGTCTCTATCTCTCTCTCTCTCTCTCCCTCTGGAATGGTCTAATGAATCATATACACATGGAAAGCTTTGCGTAGGAGAACGAGCATGCAAAATAGACAGCATGAGAGGAGACCCCCCAACACCCCTCACCCTAGTGCTTAAAAAAAGTGTTTATGTTTTGTACAGTCCTGCTTATTGGCAGTTGATTAAAAGGCCAGGTTTGAGAGGAGCTGAGCACCCTTCATGTTCACACTTCACTCCCACCAAAGCCAGTCTCACAAAAGGAGCGTTTAAGACATGCAGCATGGTGATACTGCTAAGCACTCGCGCGAGACACATTCAGCCCTGAAACTGTTCTCAGAAGAACAGTCTGAATGGCTCTGGGGTGCAGATTTGAAAAAGATCTGTTATGAAAATCAATAAACAAGATGATTACTGTTTATGCTCAAGCAATAAATCAGTGATGTTTGCCTCCTCCTTCAAAAGCATGTGTAGGGGAAACACCTTCATGACTTTGATTTTGAGGTTCTACGACAGTAAAACTGAGTACCTTAAAGGAAACTTTAGATTTGATTTTATTTCTACTTTTTGGATAAGTGGTTGAGTCAGAATTGTTCACAGTGGTGGTTATAGGAACCAGACGTTTATCTACGTGAAATGTTTTCTTGCCTAAAGCAAAATAAAAACATTTAATAAAATGTCTAAAGGGATCTACTTTACTTATTTTTGAACATCAAATCCACTGAACTTTCTGGCTTTGTGCTTGAAACTCTAAAGGACCACGAAAGGATCACAAACAACACTGACTTTTTATTTTTACAAGAGCTTTTTTGAGATAAGCATTTAATGGCAGATGTGCACAGATAGACCAATATAAGACAATGTCCCAAAACTCCTAATTTTTCCAGATTTGACTCACTAGTGTTTTGGACAGTAAATTTTAGGTCTGTGGACATCATGACACCAGGTTCCTATCACCAGCACTGTAAAGAAATCTGTAACACACTTAATTACTTTGTTTACGTGTCAAGTTTTGTTAATCTAAATACATGTATGTGTTGCTCCATCTTAAAAGATGCATGAGATTAAAACACTGAACAAAAATGAGACAACTTTGCTTTGCAGACCTCTGGAGGACCACTGCTGCCCTCTGTCTTCTATTAGGACAGAGATTTGTGAGAAGATGAACACTGCTCTCTGCTGTGTGACTCAAGCCACTGCCAGTGCCACAGACAGGCAGCTTAGAGACTGTCATAAATCAAATACCTCAGAGAAAAGAAGTGTTCGGTGATCAGCTTCAGCAAGCATTTGTATTAGTATAAATTCTCATACTACTTTTTTACTATGTACTTTTAAAAAATACCAGCAACACTGTGATAACAGTATAATAAAGCCAAAAGCATTAATACAGTACTGGCTGTACCTTTCACTGTGATTTCTCCAATTACACGATATAATAACAATTAAACTAGTAAATACTAAAAGAGGCCCCAGTGGTGCAGTTGGTAGAACTCCAGGGTTGGGAGTTTGAATCTGAATTCTTGTTTAGTGTGTGTGGAGTTTGCATGTTCTCCTCGTGGTGCCATGGGATTCCTGCTCTGCTAACATGGAAAGAATAAGTATTTTTAATAATAGCAGTAAACACTGCACCACAAAGCCAAAGTGCAGTAGCTACATATTTGGTCAAAATTGACTTTAAACTTCAAATGGGGTTCAGGTGAGAAAATATCCTGGTTCAAAGTTGTCCTGTTTCAGAGAAATTATGGTGTCAAAATTGCAGTAACTACAAAATCCATACTAATACTTAAACTTTAAAGCCATTTTTCTCAGTTTCAGCTTTGGTGTAGTTAGTGCACTGTGGCTTTGTAGGGCAGAATAATCAAATGAAAAAAAAGATTGAAAAAGTTGCAAAAAGCTGACTGTAAGATCCAAAACTTACAAATTAGTTTAGGAGAGCCAACATGATGGAAAACAGAATTTTCCAAGCCTGTTTTAAAAAAACAGCAATTACATAGATAGGTCTACAACAGTTCAGCCCCGCCCATTTATGCTAAAATTTATGCCCATTTTAAATGAGTGACAGTACAGGTATAGCCATTCGGTACAGTCTGTTCACGTAATCAGGGCTGGACTGGCCATAGGGCATTGGTGGACCAATGTTAAATTTGGGCCGGCGCGGAATCCTGTCAGCACGCGCTCAATTGACTTCTTGACAACTGACTATTGACTATTGATGCAATTCGTAAATTTTGAAGGCACGATTGGTAAGACCACCCTGAACTTCTTTCTCCTCCTCCTAACAGTGTATACACAGCGCAGGTCTGTCTTTTTTGCCTTAAACAACAAACAACTCAAGATTCTAATTACCTCTGTAAATACCCTTTCATTCATGATACTGCACATTCTCTGTCCTGCTGCTACTATATTTGCGTCATTATATTTATTGCTGTCTGATTGTATTCAGCATTTCTGCACACATATCTCTCTGCTGCTAGAAATACAGCATCTGTCATAACACTATTTTCACTCAGACGTGTACTGTAGCTATTGTCGACTGCACTAAATGTTGTCTTGTCCTGTTGTTTTGTTGCTCTTGTGGTTTTCCTGCACTCTCTTTTGTCCTGTCTGCACTTGTGTTCTTGTTCTGTTTCTGTTCATGTGTTGCTCCATGGTCCTGGAGACACATTGTTTGGTTTCACTGTGTACTGCACGTATATGGTTGAAATCACAATAAACCCACTTGACTTCACTTGAAAATCACAGAGAAAACTTATTGTTGATTGGTCAGCAATCACTGCCAATGTTGGAGGACATTGCTGGTACAGTGATGCACTGGTCAGCCGTGTGCTGTCATTTCCTTAATATCACTTATATGGAAGGGTATTCAGAGGACAACATTAAACTTAATCATAACTCATGACAAATGTCAGATGTGTGCATCTCAGTACTTATATAAACCAGAAGAAAACAAGTTCTGTGATGTGATGAAAGAATGCTTTTGATTTGTTGTATGTTTGGAGAATAATGCATATGCTTTTCAGTGAAAGATTGCCAGCTATTCCCAATGGATGTAGATCTGTAATGCTTTAGGGTTGTGTGGCAAACAGTGGCACAAAAGTGTCGTGGTTATAGAGGGAAGAAGATAGCAACTTGAGAGCTAATGTCCCCCAGTCCATGGGTGCCATGTCCCCAGACTTAAATATTTTTGAAAATCTGTGATGACCTAAGAATATTTCTGAAAAAAGTCATGTAAAAAGGGAAAGACTGTATACACAGATATAGAGCTCTGTAGCTGGTTACAAGGAACTTTGGAGGATGTGATTTCATCCAAAACTGGTCTTTTCAAATACTGAAAGTGAGCTCAGATTTGTTCATGTCACAATCTATGTCTGACCCCCCCCATTTATTAAATGAAGACATAATAATTGTGAATTAAACAGAATTATGTCACATTTAGGTTTTATACATATATGTGGGACATCCAAACTTTTGCATATTGCTGCATGTTAGTTACAGTAGATCATGAACATGCCACACTGTGGGGTGTCATTAAGGGACAAATGTTCCAGTGCCCCAGGACAGTTTCTAGAATGATTGTATCTCCAATTAGTTTATTGCATGCAGGGGGTCATGTCCTCCAGACTGTTTCCTGGTGCAGTTCAGAGGTCTGGATGGCTCATTTAACCTTATTGACTGACTCCGTGGATGTCCTCTGCTCACCTTTACAGGGATGTTTTTACAGTATTTGAAATACATTTCATCATTCAGCCATTGACTTATTAAATGATGGAAAACTGATGACCAATGTGAAACAAAAATTGGATCTTGCCCTACAAATAGTGTTTTGTATATTAAACACATTTAAGGCAGAATTGTGCCCATTCATTCTGTGGAGCGTTTATAAGTTCAGGCACTAATGTTGGATGAGAAGGCCTGGATCATAATCTCCATTCCAGTTCATCCCAGGTGTTGGATGGGGTTGACATAGGGCTCTGTGAGGGCCAGTCAAGTTCTTCGTTCTTCCACACCGAACTCATCCAACCATGTCTTTATGGATGCTGCTTTGTGCACTGGGGCACAGTCATGCTGGAATAGAAAAGGTTCTTCCCCAAACTGTGTCCACAGTTGGAAGCATGGCGCTGTCCTGAATGTCTTGGAATGCTGAAGCATTAAGATTACCCTTCACTGGAAGTAAGGAGTCAAAACCCCAAACTTGTCTTCAGTCTAATGTATTTACTATTTATTTAGTCATCAGACTCGTACCAAGTTTTGTAAGTTATGCTGTACCAACATAACTGCCTGAGTTTGGTGTTTGGAAACTTCCTGAGCTGTTTACTGTGTGTGTGTGTGTGTGTGTGTGTGTGTGTGTGTGTGTGTTTGTGAACTCGTGCTTTTGGGGGCGCACTCTGCCTGAAAAAGAGCTGGGATCTGAGTTCCTGACTGTCAGAGGGACGAGTCTGGTCTCTGGGTGGGATGGGCGCAGACCTGCTCTCCTGAGTTTCTCTCCAGTTCAGACCTGGTCTCCTGATCTTCTCTCAAGCGCTGGAGTTCATGATCGCTGTCTCTGGACGTCTGTGCGCCTCGGTGGAGCGTTTTGCGCACCTGTTTGCGTTCCTCCAGAGGACCCGGAGCGCGGGTGGAGGGAGAGCCCGCGGCGCGAGATGAACTGGACGGGGTTGAACGATACGGCCGGGGGTCTCTTCTCCAACCGGAGCGGAGAGCAGAGTCTCTGGCCGTGCTGTAACCTGTCCTCGGCCGTGACGGACAGCAGCCCTGCGGGCGCGGCGCTGGACGAGAGGAGCTCCTTCATCGTGAGCGTGGTGCAGATCGCCGTCATGTGCGTCCTTGCGCTCACCGTGGTGTTCGGCATCTTCTTCTTGGGCTGCAACCTCCTCATCAAATCTGAGGGAATGATCAACTTCCTGGTGACGGACAGGAGATCCTCTAAGGACGTGGAAACGGTAATCGTGGGGTCGTATTAGTTTCTGGGGGGCTCTCTTGGGACCCCTGAGGATGTTGCCAGTGTCCCCTCCTACCTCTCCATCCCAACTGTGAAGAGTTAGGCAAGCACACTGGAGCGCTCAGAATAAAAGACCTCTCTTTCCAGTCCCTCTCCAGATTTGAAGGCTGCTTACCAGTATGAAATAACCAGTTGCGGACAGATTACCAGGACGAAAAGACAAATTCTGGATCTCTGGATAAAACTTTCTGCTTTGCTGACTGAACCACTGTTCCTTTAGATGAGCAGAATAACTGTCCACAGTCTGGACTGTTAATGCTAAAATAAATGAAATGCATAAGACTCTGTCCCACTGCTCTGTCTCTCTGCAAAATGCATCAGCATTAAAGCTTTAGTTATCCAAAAAAGTTGTATATAGTATCAAAATTAGCCTTTGACTGAACCCTAATAATCTATACGCCCAAGAGTTCTTTAAGGTTGGGTTCTCAAACTTTTTTTTCCGCCGGGGACCCTATTGAGTGCTTGTAGACATAATAGTCAAATATAACTGTTTAAAACATTGTCTGCTTTTATCTGACCAGAATAAGCAGATGATTTATTGTTCAAGAGAGGGATGGGCAATGTGATGATGTGTCATTATTGTGATAAATGATGTGATTTTATGCTTTTCTGTAGCATATTGTCAGAAACACAGACAGACTGCAAGTCATTATCGCGGGAGCATAATTGGCCCTGTTTAAATGGATTTAGACTGTGAAAATTTGTAAACACTGAACCAAACAAAAATCAAATTATACAAAAGTGACACTTCTGTTATTTTCTGTACTAACTGAATCCTAAAAAATATACACATTGATTAAGTGTTTTTTTTTTTTTAAATGAAGACATAATATTTTCTAATTCCAGTGATGAAAAGCGGAGGCAACTGGCTCATGATAAAGTTTACATTTAACTGGCTCAGAAAAAAACCTCAGGTGAAAGGGGTGGACAAAAGTGGCAAAGTCTGTTCTCAGAACAACAAATAAAATGAGTCCTTACTATATGTTACAGAAAACTGGAGGATCCTTTACTTAGAGTCCTTACTCTACGCTAAGAAATATGGCTTTAAAGAATCATATATACTGTATACACACACACACACACACACACATATATATACACTTACACTATGTGGACAAAAGTATTGGGACCCTGTTATTCAGGGTTTGGTCTCTTACTGTCAGTGAACGGCAATCTTAATACTTCAGTATTCCAAAACGTTTTAGACAACACCATGCTTCCAACTTTGTGGAATTAGTTTAGGGATGAACCTTTTCTATTCCAGCATGATTGTGCCACAGTGCCCAAAGTAAGGTCCATAAAGTCACGGTTGGATGACTTCAGTGTGGAAGAACTACACAGAGCCATGACCTCAATTGTGAGCCAGGCCTGTCCAACATCTGTGTCTGACATCACAAATGCTCTACAAAATGAATGGGCACAAATTCCCACAGAAACTCCAAAATCTGTTGGAAAGCCTTTCAAGAAGAGTGGAAGCTGTTATAGGTGCAAAGGGGGAACTCCATATTAAAGTTCATGTACTTAATTACAATGTCAATAAAGTCCCTAATGGTGTAAAGGTTACCAACACTTTTGGACACACACACGCACACACACACACACACACACGGCCACACTAGGGTGGTAATAATCACTAGTAGTAGTAGTCCAGAACATGATGGCGGGGCTTTGCAAGATGAGGGCACACACAGATGCAGCAGCTTTGCTCTCCTTTTAAATTTCACAATAAAGGTATTTTGACAATAAAGGTATTTGATTTTTGACATTGTCCTGCTGAATACTGCAGCTTCATGATGATTTTTAGGTCGATGAAACAGAATTCCGCTAATTCTGAAATGACCATAAACCAAATGCAACAGCGGCACATGCTTCCTGATAAAGCCCAGAACTGAACTTCCCACTGGCTTTAGTCTTTTCAATTACAGCGAGTTCACTTTATACATGCCGCTGTTGCAGTCACTGAGACCATGGAAACACCATGCAGCCGAAATAACATTAGTGGCCACGGCAACTGGCTAAATGCAATTATGCGGCCATGGTTGTCATAAATTATTGTCATCTCCTAACTAATCATTGCTATGAATAAGCAAAACGAATCATATCCACCTGCATCCTCTCATGGTCTATCCTACACACAGATGGAAACTGCAATGTGCTGAATTACTAACACTCATAAATGTGCAGGTGGAATCCCTGGTTGCAGAAAATCAGTTTATTAAGAATGCCATAATACTATTTGCTCTGGCTGTGGTTATTTGCTGTCTATGATCCAAATGTAATAAGTAATCCAGAAGGCCTACAAGCTACTACATGCTTCTGAATAAATATCTGCGTCACTGTACGCACACCTTTGAAGCCAGGGGTCGGCTCACCAGCTGTCCGAGCCACAGCCTAAACACTTCAGAGTGAAGAGGACACACATGCGTCAGCAAGCTGGGTTGCTCAGGGTCACCGTGTGAGACTTTACAAACATATGCGAGCAAGATCACTCAGCTGGCCCACACAGCGCATGCACAGTGTACTGAATATGTACCAGTATATACAGTACATTCGCATTGTGATTCTGTTTTGAACAAGTCTAACGCATAGCTGGGAAAATCACTTTGTTTATGGCGTCACTGTTAAAAGTGAAACTATAAGGTCTGATTGTTTTATATCTGTTTTATTTTAACCCCCAAATCTTTGCAATTTCAGCACAAATATGAGTTAACAACTGACAGCCATATTTAATCATTTACACTATAATTAAACACAGTTGATCATATCATTAAAAAAAAACCACCTGTTAACGAAAGCCTGTAGAGTCGTTTTGACTTTCCAACATTCAAATGACGTAAATGCTCATTTACTCGTTTGCAAGCCTCTTAATATCTATAACAGTGATTAAAATGGTCAGTTACCTAATATCAGCAAGGACCTAATTTGTAAACTAATTTTCACAATACTCAAGCACTTTTTTAAAGTGAAGCTAAATGGTTTGTTTTGTTTTCTATCTGTATAATTTAAAATTTCTGCTGCTTGAGCACAACCAGGGCTGGACTGGCCATCAGGCATACACAGTGGGCCAATGGTAAATTTGGAATCCCGTCAGCACCGATCAGAGGTTTTCTCAGGCTCCGGCCCACGCTGACGCCAAGGACCCAGGTTCCCAAAGCTGTAGTACTCGTCACAGGGGTCACTTTTGCCGCTGCCTCCCCTGCCACCACCTTGGACGGGGCCTGGGCACCACCTTTATATGGGATTGGTGGATCTCTGGTGCCCCAGTGTTGCGCTGTGGGGGTGGTACTTTAACTTCACTGGTCAGCACCTGCTAGAGGCCGGGTGTTTTTTTAATTTTATAAAGAGTTTTTTATTTTGATATTGGGGCTATTTATCCCATCTGGCTTCTAGGGGATTGTCCATATCCAAGTGGGAATTTAGCAATGAGCATGGTTAGGTTGATTAGTTCTTGATTGTGGATGTATTTAAGTCCTCCAGTCACATGTCTAGTTGTCGGTCTACCCCTCACACTACCCTCTACCTTCCCAGTGTGTGTACCAGCCCTCTCTGTCAGCGTTGTACAAGTTTTGGCCCTCAAGCCTTCTTTGACTTTGTAAGAGTTTTGGCCCTCTAGCCTTCTTTGAGTTTGTAAGAGTTTTGGCCCTCTAGCTATTTGTTTGTTGGAAATGAAGTAAATGATGGAAATCTGCACGTGCGACTCCTTCCCTCGCTGGTATAGGCATGATGTGACAGTCTAAGAGTCTAATTTTCCAACATTCCACTGGTATAAACGATTAGTTATCAGTTTGTAAGCTTAAAATCCACAACAGTGATAAAAATGGTCATATCAGCCAAAAAAAACAAAAAAACCCATCAAACAACATTCTCCTAAAGCAACTTTCCAGAAATGCAGATGAGCAAGCCGAGGTGTGTGTGTGTGTGGGGGGGGGGGGTTGTTTAGCCAGACAATCTGAAATGGACAGAGAAGTAACACTGAGAGGAACTAAGAATCAAAAAGAACATGGGACACTTGAGAGAAAAGAAGACATGAAAGAACAATACCTTCTCAGGTATTGACACAGGGGTGACACTACACAACAGAATAACATTTTAGCTGGGAGACATAGCGGTGCCCTGGCTGGGGTAGCTGAAGGTCCTTCCTATATGGAGTTTGCATGTTCCCTCTGTATTTGTGAGGGTTTTTGTCCAGAGTTCTGTTTCCACAGTCCAAAGACATGTACGTCAGGGGATTTGGGGATTCTAAATGGCCCCTAGGTTACATGGAATGTGGTTAAATGGAACAGTTCTACAAATATAATATTTAAACGAGAAATTATGTAAAGACTCATCCTTCAAACTGGAAACATATTGCATTATTTTTCTGTTCATAGAAAAAATGTGCATGCCAAGGCCTACTCTAAAAATTCGACAGACAAAGAAGCAGCGTGTGAACAGCAGTCCTGCACTCATATGTCAATAGCATTGACTGATACAGCAGATGGGATTCTCTCTGTGATATTCAATGCTGTACAAATAGTATCATCATCATTTTGGCGTGTGTAACGGAATAAAATATCTCTGGGTGGTGGTTTTGAAGTTCGCTGTTGTGTGAACTCTTCTGTCCTCATGTACTTTTTATTCCATGTAAGTGATTATGCGTCTCACCGCTCTTTCAGGAAAACCAGCCTAGGGGCGACAAATAAGAGAGCATCAAACCTAATGCTTTCATATTGAACGCTGCTCTCAGCAGCATTCAAACACAGCTCTCTGTACCACAGCTGCCTTGGGTCACAATGCAATGGCTGTTATAACCAGTAAGCGCCAGAGCACAAAAGAAACAAATTCTATTAATGGACTGCTGTTTTCCATGGAACTCATTGGAATACACATTATACACATTATCCCTCAGTAAGAGTGGTGCTCACAAGCAGTTTCATCACTTACTCGTATGAATTATATAATTTGTTCTTAGTGGAAAAAAAGACAATGAAACCAAACTTTCTGTCGTACAAGTTTATTGTTTTTTCTCGTTTCATACATTTAATTAAAGCAGTTCCTGTTCATGCAAATCCATATGAGACTCAACTGAAAAAAAAAGACTATCAGTGTTCTTCATCCCTGAGTGTTCCTGTGCTAAGAAGCTTTATATAAAGATATTTTAAACAAATAAAAACACAATAAGCCACAGCAGATGATGTGCTTGTGATGCGTATTTGACCACGCAATGCCCATTAATGGCAGAGTAAATTGACTGGACAAACACTGACTGCCAAATTAATTGACTGCTGGGAAAAAACAGAAGGTTCTTTTTACTATAGTTTTATCACGTTTCCTCTAGAAAGCCAGTTTTTGCATGCCTGTCTGGTCAGTGTACTTTGGCTGGAGTGGTTAATGAGATAAAAAAAAAGAAGCAAAAAAACCCCACCAAAAAACAAAACTACACTGACAATTTTCCTTTTACCCCAGATGTGTTGTTTTATCAGGAGGCAGCAGGTCAATTATTACGTTAACGAGTCTTCGTGAATCATTAAGTCACCCGGGCATAATTTTAAAAGTTGTAATACATATATATACTAATGTTGTTTAATATTGCTGTTCTCTCTGCTGCAGACCCTTTACAGGCAATGCTCTTTTTTAGGCCAGTTGAAAAAGAATAATTTCATATTAGTAGCTGTAAGCAGGTATTTCATTTATGCATGTTGTTCATGTTCAACCTGAGTGGAAGTGTGTAAACACTGGGCAGTGTTTGCACTATTTTTGAGAGTTTTATCTTAAATCATCAAAATAGCTGACGATGGAGGGATGCATGGAAAAACACATTCACACACAAAGGCACAGGTCATCTACAGACACACATTTAAGTTTAGCTAGCTTATCACAGATTCATATGAAAGAAAACCTGACTGTCTATTTTATTTTTATTTTATGATGAAAGAGTAATAGAAGTTATACAATGGCAGACTAGCTTGCTAACTAGCGTTTTTCTAATTCCATTTTCAAAAAACATTCAAATGAAGCTGTCATCACGTAAAGAATTGTAGTTTAGAAAGTGTACACAATCAAAACTTTGTAAAATGTAATTTTTTCACAAAAATTTGTTTTTGCTAAACTTGTGATGGGTTGCTGCAGTCTGGAGCTCCCCTGGAGGTACCCTTAGCAAAACGCAGTATACTTAAAGTTCATTTTATTAAGTATTAAAGTTCAGTCATTAAGCTGTATTTCCAGGGTTTTGAAGACACATATAAGCCATCTACGTGGATTCTAAATGCCTGTTCTTATAGTCCTTTAAATGCAAAAGCACATAAGTTCCATGCCATCCCTGCCTGGCAGACAAAATATCACCAAACCACAGAGCGAAAGAAAACATCAGGAAGTCCCAGAGAAAACGAAGGAAACAGGGCAGTGCATTAGCGTCAACTACAATGAGTCGTTTCAGGGCCTGATAATCTGGTTTCAAACAAAAAAAGTAATCAAGACCTGCTATGGTCAAATAAAGAAATACATTAAATGTCTTTCTCCATTGCCTCCTTTATAGCCATTAGTGTTGCCAAATTCAAATGATCAACATCTGTGTGCCTTAATAAAGCACAATGAAAAAAGGGTCCTGCTCTCCAGGAGCATTAAAATGCACATTTCATTAATCTTAAAGCAGTTAAGTTGTAGCTTGGTTGATGCACTGACAACCAAATTATGGTTTGGATCAAAGGCCAAAAAGCACACACTAATGTTCGCCATTGTGGTGGTACAACATTAGTGCTGCATCACTGAATTAGATGAGAGAGCAGAGCTCTTAACAAAAAGCCACACAACAATTATATGACAAAGAAAGCGTACTTTCTGATAATGTGGTTTTACCCAGAACAATGTAACAGGCCTACTTACTTTAGACCAAGGTCATTATGCCTGTGCGTTTCATAAAGCATTAAAACTTGGAGCTATTCAAAATGTAATAGAACATTCTTTTAAACAGTGTTATTTAAAATTCAAGGACTTTCCTTGACCTGATTAGTCTTATAGAAGGAAGTAGTTTTGACAAACTTAATGCTGGTTGGCTGTGGAACTGATCTGTTGCAGAAAACAATACTATGACAATAGAAGTAACCACACTGCAGTTTATGCTTCATTTAACAAAATCGTATGTGTGTGTATATATACAATCTATTATTTTCTTTATTTAGTTACCCCAAATTGATTGATGATGATGCTGTTGATGATGATTTAGATGAAGGTGTCGAGAAGCAGAGGATTACGTATTTTAAATGAGACACCAAATGACAGTGAGTGCAGCCACTATGCCGTTGAGAATGGCCATGCTGTAGCCCATGTGGAAGGAGTGGCCTGTCATTTTCCTGCAAAACAAACACACACATATACACATGTATAATTGATCAACCCAACAGGTTTCGTCTCACTTACACTGTGTGTAAGGAGTCTTTTCTTTATCTTAACTCATGTATAAAATATGGGTTGTTGTATTGATCCTATCAGCTGGCCAGAACACTAAGTGTGCGACGTGAGAGGTGTGTTCAGTGGCCTGTAAACCCTTGAGCAAAAGCTCATAAAAACACCATTACGAAGCATCCTGGTGTCCCATGACACCACTTTGAGTCATGATAATAGAGGAGCAGGCTTCAGTCTCTGTGGTTGTCTAGTAGATCTTTAAAATGCTGAGTCTGGATATTAGTGTAGTGATCAAAGGCTTCTTCTAATGTGCTTTCCTTTTCGTCTAATTTAGTGCTCTCCAGGTCCCAGTCCTTCTACCTCTGCAGCACATGGTAGCACCGCTATCCTGAGAGGGCGGAAACTGCACACAACATTTGTGTGTTCACTGGCCATATTGTAGTGGGACTAAATGATAAACGATTACCAAGAATTCAAACAAGGCTTTGCTGAAAAATCACTGCCTCTTGTGCAATATCATGCTTATAGTGCAATAATAATCTTTCTGGAAGGTTTACATCCCATTCACACTATTCTGTTACATTGCTGTATTGTATAATTGTTGTATTATTTCTGTCATTCCATCCACTCTGTACAATGCTGCTAACTGCCTCATGTACAATATCATATTCATGCCGAAGGTTTACATCCCATTCACACTTTGCTGTTACATTGTTGTAGTATATATTTATTGTATAATTTACGTTGCAATTTGCATTTCGTTTTATGCTGCACACCGTCTCATCACACTATATACATGTTCACAGAAATACAACCTTAAATATTGAATGTTGGACCTTAATAATAATTTAAATGTGTCTTTCTTGAGTTGTTTTTTTTGTTAATTCATTAATTAATATAACAAGATAGTTCTTGGTACATATACAAAAGCTTACAATGTACTACAATAAATTAAGAGAAATTATCTTCAGTGCTCCAACGAGAAAATTCATAATTGATAAATCCAAGAAATCTTAATTCTGGTCAACACAAAAATCAACACTCTGGTCTTTAAGATCCTCTGTCCCTCAATTTGTAGCATTTTCCATTTTACTCAATCTCTGTTTTATTAAAACAGATGAGGAAATTACAACAGCGGAGGCGCTGTCTATAAGGTCCTTAGTCTTTTTGATCTACCAGCCCAGCAGCAATGCCAAATTTCTCATCGCTCTCCCCTGGAAATAATGTTTTACGCATTATTCCTGACGCTCATGAAACAGACACCACATGGCCTAATTTGTCTCAAGCCACAGGAGCTTTATATGGTTTGAGTACTTCATAGGCAGTGTTTTCTTCCTCATTCTTCCAATTGGTAGCCTTAAAAAGCCAACACACCAAAAGGATATACCAAAAGGATATGCATCATATTTCTACAACAAAGAGGGAGGTCCAAGGACAGTTTCAGTCACTTCAGGACAACTCCAACGGTTTGGGCTATTTTCTGCACGGTGCACACGATCTGTGCCAGAGCATATGAATAGAAAACTAAGAAGTCATGCACATGAAAGGCTAAATGCCTAATTAGAAAATGAGAAAAGGCATGGTTCGCTGCCTATCTGGACTGGCCAGGACTGTACTGAATGCATGTCATTAATGTTTTTGTTAGTCAGTCTAGGAATTTATTTTGAGTGCTATAACAGCCATATTGTCCAATGTTCTCTCTAAGGTCCACTGTTGCACATCTGTGCTCTTCTCAAAAACAATGCTTGCATGCAAAAAACTGTAAGCTGCCGAATAAAACATGACTAAACATGCACTGAACATACACTGAACAAACAGTATCCTTGACTGGGGACATTACCAGCCATGAAAAGACTTCTAGTGAATCAATCAAAACTCCAATGCAAACCACTATGGAAACAACAAAAAAAATCTACATATTCGTGCTAGAAACAGTCAGCGCTGAACCAAATTGATGTCCGAACAATGACTGGATGAACCATGTATGTTCTTTGTCAACAAGAAGCCACTGAGTCTCTGAACCGGAACCTGAATCTTTTCATGGCTGCACTCAGAACTGTAGCTGCTACAACCCACTATGAAGAATTTAGATTTAAAATGCAAACGGTTGCAGTGAGATATCTGGGCGGATGTATGTTGAGAGTCTAGAGACCGATATGGTCAGGGTCAGTCGATATGCACCCATTCAGCCGGCAGCTGGTCGATAGGGCATCATTGCCCTGAGCTGCATGTGAAGGCCAGGTTGGGCCAGGCATAAGAGAGGCACTGGTGTGTGATTAGGTAATACCTCACATGGCAATGGAGTGACCCCACAGTTTAGCCCCAGCCTCCTGGACATGATCAATGATGTTCTAGCATGTTGGCCAATCAGGAGATGTAGAGAACACATTTCGTCCCACATGAGAGCATGCCTGTGATTGCTGGACGAATGATGCTGCAGGCAGCTTTTTTGTACTATGACAGCTATGGTTACACCAGACAGCCATGAGGGTGATAACCTGTTGACTCCTGTTACATGTGTTTCTCATTATGCACTAAATACTTTTTTTTGGTAAATACAATGAAACTACTTTGGTCCAGGTTATATAGTTATGAGTGTGAGGAACTGAAATGTGGGCCCCATCAGCATGTCTTCATTCATAAAAAGCAAATACATCTTATTTTATAATGTTAAAAAAATATAATGTGACACATGGGTTCTTGTTTGAGTTTAAGCAGGCAAGTGCCATCTTTTCAATGTACCAAAAATGCTTCATGAAACCTCAGCACCTTATGCAGTGGCAGCCTTCATAAACCAGGCCTTATTCGGGAAATGGCCTGTCATGGCTTGTTTATTGTAAAATGTCTCTTCCAAAACAGAGAAAACAGTGCAACATCAAGATCCATTGGACCCATAAACCTGCACGAAAAACAGTTTTGTACAAAATGACATTTACACCATCTTCCCTTTTCCCAAACAATCCTTGTCAGTGGTTAATCGGCCTGGTATTTGTTTTTCAATTGCTTTGAACTAGAAATACAAGGCTGAAATTGGGTAATGTACCTCATCAAAACAATGCTGTAAAACTGCATGACTCAATATTCAATATCTAATATTCAATATTTAAATGGTACTAAAAATACTGTGAAATGTATGTATAATGTGCAATATTTAATATTCAAAATGTATATGGTGTTGAAAATACTGTGCAATATCTATATACTGTGCAATAACATCACTCATTGTCCAGCTTCCACTACACACTGTAGATGATCATCATTACTGTGCAATATTTGTGCAATAACCCACATTGGAATAAGGGGTAGATAATGGATGGATGGATGGAACCCACACTGCATATAAAACCTTTTTCAGTTACTTTACATATGTATATAGTGCCGCAGAACCATTCAATATTCTATTTTTGTGGGGGGGTTTCTATATACATGCTTTTAATCTCATTGTACATGTGTATAATGACAGTAAAAGGCATTCTATTGTATTCTGTTAAACTACACAGAGTTGTTATGCAACCTCTAACAGACTTGCTTATATGGCTTTCGAGTTGTGGAGGTTAGGCTAGTGAATTTTCTCACTTAATAAAACCTAAAAAAAATAGTGAATGCTTTAACATGCCAACAACTGAATACCAGTATGTTCTGAAGCATTATGGGTGAAACAGACCTTTAATTGCAGAAAATAATTGTGAGTCAGGTACATTTGCTGAGGGGCCATAGCTAAAGCACACAATAAGGATTAAAAACTAAAGCCAGGCATGCTGGGAAAATTGTACACTGTTCTTTATAGGCACTGTTCTTTTTTGTTATCCTCTCATTGAATACATCAGACAATGTCTAAAAAAGCTTGTTAGATAGAAGGCGAGACAATATTGAAAATTCTGGAACTCATGTAAGCCAAACCATAAAAGAAAACTGCCTTTAGATTACACTGCGTGCTTAACTACCTCAGAGAACTGCTGCTAACAACACAAATGTGGTTTCACTTGTCTTTTAAATATGCATATGTACAACATCTAAACATGATGAAATGTGTTCCTGTTTTGTACAATGCAGAAGCAGTCTGGGAAACTTCATCAGACTTATTAGGCTGTGCATCTCTGCCAAGGTCTCACGTGTCTCTAAATTAGCAAGTAAACAGTGGAGCCGAGACTTTGAGGTGTATGGGAAACACTCAGGCCTCATTTACCATGCCATTAAGCATCATGCCTGACTGAGCTTTAAGCTCAGCGTTAAATGTGAGAATTGCTTGACCCTTTCACGTGTGAACTGAGTGATGATATATATTCTTGTTTTTTGGCCCAATTATGATGGCTGAAGATAGAACAGTATTTAATGGGACAGAGTGTGAACGTTGCTATAGAAGTTTGTTTCTGATAGCCCTGATCAATGAGAGGGTAAACACTGCAGGCCAACAGCAGCAACAACGATGTTACTTGATAACTGGCATCAGTGTTGCCCTAGATACGAAAGGACAAAATGTCTGGCTCTGACTGAGTGGATCACGTCACACTTTAACCCCATCTGTCCCTGACAAACAATTCAACAAAGAGAAATTATAACTAAATATAAAATAATACTGATTAATCTACGGATTTAAGATATACAGACAGTCCTAATATGCTCTGACATTTTGTAGTAATGCCTATTTTGTTTAGTAAAGATGTTAGTTGTGACAGCACACTTAGTTAAAACATAATAATAAAAGAAGTTTCTATAAAATAACTTCAGAACCAATTACATATTTCTCATCCCCGATCTGTCCTTCCCCATGTCTTCACATCTTAGGGAAAGTTTTGAGTTAGAAGGGATAAAGCTCATCCGTGTTTGATGGAGCTTGGAGCATCACTAAACCCCACTAGGCCAATTTTGTGGAGATTTTAAATGTTCTGCTGGGCTCTAGCATTCTGGTCGCATGATGGAAGCCAATTACAGGAAAATTGCTTTTCTGTTCTCATCCCAGCTCCCTGTGAGCTCCTGCCTGAGCTGGCCCAACTGGCGTGAAGAAACAAGACTAATGTTCTATTTTACCTGCTGACATGCAGCCTCTAAGCTTATAGCTAACAGCGGAATGAGAAAAATGGCTGAATAACTTCCAAAACCGAGGACCAGTCACGGCGTCATATTATAACACCCACCCAGTCCCTATCTCAGCTATTACACTGATGCTGTGGAGTGCTGCCTGTTCTGGAAAATGGAGTTACTCGCACAGCTAGTAACAGATCAATGCTGAGCAGGTGTGAACAAAAAGGAATACATTATGCACCAAGAGTGAAGCGCCTTACTAAAATCGGTCACAATCTAAATGCAGCACATTTTTCAATTCAAGCAGCCAGTTAATCATTAGGAGTCTAATTAACTGGCTGCCTGAGCATTCTCATAGTTGCTATCAATTATGTACAGGATTTGGGGGCGAATGTGGCATTTGAACATTTAAATACAGTTTATGGGGGCAGGCTTACAGGCACGGTTGAATTTACCTGAGTTTGGCCGGAGAAAGTGGAGTCGGAGGAAACATCCCAGGCTCAAATGAGTCAAAGTAAGTAAGAGTCCAGGAGAAACTGCAACACAGCACGCCAGCCAAGGAGGAAATCACTAACATACTCCAAAACCCTGGAAATAGATTGCAACACAACCAGACACATATAGCAATTTTCCAACCTGAGAGACTTAAAAACATAAAAAGCTTGTGCAATGAACCTACCTAAAAGTCTTATTTCTGCTCCATCTTCAGTGGTTATTTTCTCAGCTCGTAGATCTGGAGGACAATAGAAAAAAACTAATGGAACAGAAAGGCCTTACGTACACATCTAAAGCTTGAACTAAGTTCATTATAGTAAAACACTAAAATGAATGGGTCACTAAATAGTTTTGGCATCCTAGACATTATAGGGCTACAATAGGGTCAGATAATTGTGTACTATTCAGTGAAACTTTACTATTTTAATCAGGCAAGAGAGGTCCAATGTGACTGACAGAATAGTGCTACTGAAATAAGGAAAGTCATTATAGAACTACAATGGAGTCAAATAACTGTACAATTCAGTGACACTGTAATTAAATTGTGCAAGAGTAGTCCAAAACAACATATAGAACAGTGATACTGAAATAAGGAAAGCTATACTGAAATATGGCCTTTCTTGCTTGCATTGGTGATTTTTCGCCCTAAATCCCGCAAATGACACAGCAGCACTGGTAATGGACCAATATCTTAGATAAACAAACATAAGCTGATAAGGAAGCAGAACCTTTCGCCTTCATGTGTACATCGGTCAGCAAAACTTAAAATGTAATGTGTCCATTCGTCACAAACAAAGCACAGCACAGCACAGCACAGCGTGAACAACACGATATTGTTCTCTGCATTTAACCCATTTACTAAGTGAAGCAGTGGGGAGCCAAGATCACGGCACCTGGGGAGCAGTGTGTGCGGATGGTACTGCAACTGACAGCCTGGGACTCGAACCCACGACCTTCTGATCGCAGGGGCAACTCAACTCCCAAACCAACAGGATACGTGAAAATTGACCTATATGAACGTGAAGGTTCATACCTTTCAGAATGATATACAGGAAGGAGACGAGGACAGCAATAAAGGAGAAAATGACCAGGCAGCACAACATGGAGCATATCCGGGCTGGCCACTGGCTGTCTCTCCAGAACCTCTGTGAAGGCACGACTGGATGTCGATTCGTCCTCTTGCTGTTCTCATTTGAAGCTGCATGTTCATCCCTTGTTCTACTGGCGAAAATATCTTCGTCTTCATCACCTGAGAAGGTATCAGGTGCTTGAAAGCCCCCCGGCATGGTCGTTTCAGACGAATTTCAGTCTCTACCACTGAAACTTACACTGTTAGCAGACTAGCAAGCTAGCCACCTAAGGCTTTCTAACGTTAATTGTAACAAAAAATAGCTACTTATCAATAGCTACTTCAACCCAATATAATAACATATTTCGTGTCTTACTATAGTACATTTACCTAAAGCACCACCTAGACGTGTTAAAACGGCCTAACATTTGAAAACTGGCAAAAGTTTCGAATGAAAACTCTTTTCAAAACATCGCGGTTCATGCTTCCGGGATGAAGCACCGCCCACCGCCAGTTTGTGCAATCAAACGGTGCATCTTTGGACCTCAACGATGCCAGTGGCCCAAACCAATGCCAATCAAACGGGGTGCGAAACTTGACCCTGTGCAAATATTTGGTTACCCCGCAACGGTTTGTAGGCGTGATGGCCCTGCAGACGTTGTGCAACAGCCTTTCAGACGTGTTTGTGCTCGTCTGGTGAAGCGTATGATCAAGCTGACGACTCAGTAGGCCTAACGAGTCTGATACTAATGCAGTGTTTGCACAGGGGTGACTGGAAATGTATCCATTTACTGGTTTGAAGAAGGTTGGCATTTGTTTTTCTCCCCACGTGCTTTTACTGCTTACATTCTTGCATATCTAATTTCTGAAGCTGTCTTTATTTTCCCTTATAGCTCTATTCTGCTCTCTTCCCCTATTTTTGATTTGTGTACATTAACCCAATGAAAAGAACATTCAGTCAGACCCTGTAGGAGCAGTACAGACATGTACAGACTGTAGGTAGTGATTGTGGAACCTACAATGTATATAGATTGACATTAAAACCACAAACTGTTGAGTAAGCAAAAAAACGTTTGTGATATTAACAAGGGCTAAATTATAATAGCTAGGCCACTGGGTCGGGGCATCTTCAAAATAACAGGTAGTGTTTTTGTGGGGTGTTCCAGGTATGCAGTTGTTGGTACCTACCAAAAGTGATCTGAGAAGGAACAGCTGTTAAAACAGTGGCAAGGCCATGGGCACCCAAAGCTCATGTATGCTCACGGGATGCCTGCATATTGTGATCCCACAGAAAAGCCATTGTAGCTCAAATTGCTGAAAGTGTTAATGATGATATAAAGGTGTCAGAACACCTACAGCTTGCCCATGCTGAAAGCAGCTACAGTTGGTAAGTGGACATTAGAACTAGACCATTGAGCAATGGAAGAAGGATGAGTCATTAGCATGCTCAGTGCAACAAGAAAGAATAGAAGATAATAAGATATTAGAAAAGACAAAAAGATGACAGTATACAAAGTAAAACACAATGATGAGAACATTATTTTAATGAGGTGGCCTGGTGTGATGAATCATATTTTCTTTTACATCATGTGGATGGCTGAGTTTGTGTGTTTTCCTTCCCTGGGTAAAGATGGCACTAGGATGCACCACAGGGGCAAGTGTGATGCTCTGGACAGTGTTCTGCTGGAGAACCTTAGGTCTTTAAAATGTTCCTTTGACACATATCACCTACCTAAACATAGTTGCAAATCAAGTACACACCTTCATGGTTACAGTGTTTCCTAAATGCTAAAGGCTTCTTTCAACAGGACATTACACAAAAATACAGTGTAAATACTTTCTGCCATAAACAAACAACTCAGACCTTCTGTAAATACCCTTTACACTGCACATTATCTGTCCTGCTGCTGCTATATTTACACAGCTATGTTCATTGCTATGGACCTCTGTTCTGCATTTCTGCACATGTAACTCTCTGCTGCTAGAATAAAGTGTCTGTCATAATGATAGATATGACGTGACATAATATGACAGATCTTAATAATCTGTCATAAGAACATAGTATCTGTTATCTGTAATACAGCGTCATAATTCAGTACAGTAGCTATCATAGACTGCACTAAATGTCTTGTCCAGTCGTTTTGTTGTTGTTGTGGTTTTCTTTCACTCTCTTTTGTCCTGTCTGCACTCGTGGTCTTGTGGTGTTCTGTTTCCATTCTTGTGTTGCACCATGGTCCGGAAGGCACATTGTTTGCTTTCACTGTGTGTGTAATATGGTTTAAATGACAATAAAACCTACTTGACTTGAAACTGGTCCAATCACATTGCAAGTTACAGGACTTAAAGGATCTGCTGCAGTTATGTTAGTGTCATAAACCCGCCTTCAGAGGTTGATGCGTCGGCATTGTTTTGGAATATTAAACTCTACAGAATGTTAGACTAGTGGTTTAAATGTTATTTCTTATTGGTCAACATGCTCGATTCCAAGTGTCTGTAAGGCCCCCCAGCATGTAGAGCTGTGGAGCGGAGGAACTGCACTCTTTGGAGTAATGGAGCACCATTGAAAAACTGACCTCCCTAATATTCTCTTGGCAGAACACAATCAAATCCTCACAGAAATACCCCACATCTAATGTAAAACAAAGATTTACTGCAATAAACCCAAACTGCAATACAATATTTAAAATTAAGTCAAAATTAAAATAGTTCTTCGGAGTGGTTTGACGTAAAAAAAAAAAAGACCACAAAAACATACCGAATCAGAATTGTTTACATGTCTAAAATATCAGAACCCAACACTATTTTTTGCAGAATCAGTAATTTATCATCATTTTATAAAATAAATAGCTGGTTCCTTTCAGCACCACTGTAAAGTAATGTGGATCAGCGACTTTATTTCCAAGTTTCACCTCAAACAACTCTAAATGACTTTGTTTCACATCTTTGAACCCCTGATTATGGACAAAACACTTGACAAGCAGGCGCATGGATAGTGTAGGGTGCAAAGACTGGTCCTCCCTCCGGGACTGATGGAAAAAAAACAGCACACATCAACTTAATTGAACATTTCAGCCTCACTGAAAGCACTCTCAAGCTGAGCTCCTTGACAAATTAAGCCTGGTAATTCTACAGCTAAGGATGAGGACGCTCCAGTGCCTCAGCACAGCCTCAAGCACAGCACACCTGCCTGCGTGCCTGACACTATTTTCATGGTGTGCTTTCTCGGTCTTTGTGACAGTGGCGCTAGGAGTACACACGTTCTCTGTAGTGAGAGATGTCAAATCTCATCTTCAGCCCAGCTCCGTGGCTTGCTATCCAACTCATAGCTGTCAAATACTGCAAACAAGAATGGGGTATTTTACTGATTTAGTATTGTTTAAAAATGAAAATAATGTAGTTAAAACCCATTGCTGGTGGTATAAGCATGTGACAGGCTTGTATGGATTTGCCGAGAACCATGAACCCATATACATATATGTGTGTGTGTGTGTGTGTGTGTGTGTGTGTGTGTGTGTGTGTGTATGGATGAATGAACAGAATGCACTTATGTGTGTGGTGTGCAGACCACCTGAAGCTACAAAGACATAGCTGTGTATGGGTGTGTGTACACACACACACACACGCACACACACACACGCACAGCTATATTTATATCTATATAGTTTCAGACGCAATCATTGCGCATCATTTCTCTACAAACCTTCCAAAATGCGTGACCGAGTTACTCTTACAGAAAGTGCTGATGCTGATTTGTGACCTGACGCTTTGCTTCCATCTAGTGGTTAAAGCTATCAGTTGTTAATGATGTTATGTTCACCCAGAGTACATAACACGATTTGAAATATTCCACAATGCTAAATACCAGTAAAATAATAGTAAATGCAATACATTATCATTTAGTTACAGCAAAAGTACAGGCGGGTCTTACCATGTACCAACTGCACATGAGCTTTTCAGTGTTTTAGGAAAATACGTAAAAAAGTAACTAAAATGCCCATATAATTTTCTTACTTTTATAAAATGAAAAGTTAAGTGCCATATGTCAGTGTTTTAAAGTTTTATTCGCACCTTAGTCTAAGACGCAAAACCAGTCCATTTGAATTTGCAAATTCGAGAAACACATTTCAGACTTCCTCCTGTTTGGCTTGCAGTAACTTACTTATAAGGAGTGGCTCAGCCCATACTGCTGAATCTAGATAAGCCAATCAGACCAAGAACACATTTAGTATATACATCTGTTTTAAAGGCATACACAATTTTAACACTTTAAATGTTGTACTTAAACCTCAAATAATACATAAATTAAAAAAATGCCATGTGATCTACTGACTGAATAAAATCCCTGCATAATAAAGTGTGTGTGTGTTTGCTGTAAACGTGGGTCTGAGGATGGTTTAACATCTGCAGGACCACTGAAAATATGTATATGATCTCTTATTTTACTAAATGATTCTTGTAGCCTGGTTTCTTTGCCCTGTTCACTCCACCACAGAGCTGGAAGTTTTAGAACAAGTTCCACATTTCAAAGTCAGTCCTGAGTTACATCTGTCATATGTTCAGTTATGAGTCATAGTGCTGTGTGGGTTGTCACTGGTGGTCTAATCTAATATTTACGGGCCATCTGGGGAGTGGGCGTACTGCACAGGACAATGATGGATGCATGGTAGTTCTGCATTACAGTATAAGCTGCTTAGGGCTGCAAAGTGACATGGGGTCCCATTAGTTTTTTTTTTTATTTTGTGTTGTGTGTTGTGATGTGATTATAAAATGTTACAAGGTCATTAATGCTGTTACGCTTCCTTTTCTTCCCCCATTTTCATGTCTATTTTGCTTTTTACATTCTCCATGTGCCTTTGTTTGCCTTCGCCGTGTGTATGTGTGTGTATCCATGTGTGTTTGTTGTTTTGGTCTTAGCTCCGCCTTTGCCCTGCCTCCTGTTGTTCTGCTCACCTGTGTCTTGTTCCTGACTCCTCCTTTGCCCAGGTATTTTTGTTGTCCTAGTTAATAAAAACACTCCCTGTGGTTCACGCTGTTTGTGGATTCTTTCTATATCAGCATGTATTTGTTCTTTTGATTATTGCCATATCCCGGTATGCGGCTGCTAGAGGACCCCAAAGTTTTATCAATAGGGACCTCTGTAATGAAGTGGGTGATGGGGTTTCTTGTTTAGTATGAATCACAGCTGGGTTTTGTTAGAGTTTAGTGTTTGTGTTTGGTTGTTGGTTGTGGGGTCTTTTTCATGTTTCATGTATTTTTTCATTGTATTGTTTCATGTATTTAAGGGTTTGTGTTCATGTATGTTGGACCAGCGTCATGCTGAGTTTGGTTTGTGTGTTCTCCAATCTCTTTTGTTATAATCCTGAGGTTTGGTTTATGGCCCTCATGCCTGTTTGTTTTGCTTAAATAAAAGTGATGAACATGGATTTGCGCCTGCCCTCATTTTGGAGATGGGGGGAAATGTGACAACTATTCTTGTAATAGACCCGCAGGTGTTCAGAAATAGCACTGGGGATATATTAAGATAAAAGTGATCAAGGGTGATGCTGGTTCCTGAATTCTTAATTAGCAAACCATTATAGACATAGACATCCAGGCTGAGCGGTGCACTTTAGTGTACAGCGCAGCATGATCCTTTTTTGCGCATTCTGCTGGAGAGAAACCTATGAGTGTTAGTGACTCTTAATGAGGGACTGAGTGGCTGAGAATAGGGAGCACTGCGACTCTTTAGTAAGTCATTTGGCTCAGCTTGCATTTGGTAGCTGCTGACTGAAACTCAACATGAGGTCCAAAGATGAGTCAATGCAAGTGAAAGACAATCTTTAGGCTAAAAAACCAAAAAAATTCTCTCAATTAAACTTTAAGAAACTTTAAGGCTGTAATTTCTGAAAGCATACTGCAATACATTTGTTAAACCCCCTTAAATTAAAATCTTAACTTTCTTCTTATCTTGAATTTCAAATCCAGTTACAACAATGTTTAAATATTTGTGGCTCTAACAGTACATGGTACCTCATAACCATCTGTGGGTTTCATGGGTTTCAGCACTTTTCTTATTCATCCAGTTTAACATTAAATCTCATCTGTTGCCCTATTGGAGTTGGAGAAGCTGTACCTGTGAAGGTATTGTAATTTAAAAGATCCATGTCTCGACTACAGTTAAGGATCAACAGTTTTTAGTTTTGATAATAAAAAAATGGTGAAACTACATGGAAAGCCTGGGAGCGTAAGCAACAATCACTGCTAAATTGGAATTAGAAAAAGTCAAAAATAAGTAACACTTTTTCACATCAGAGTTCATGGTTGCTCATGGTTTGTTTGTTTTCAATACTCAGAGCTAAAACAACATCACAGACGCAGTTCTTGCTTGGTGGGGGCTTTAGCTGTATGGACATTTTTAGCAGAAAGGGCTATTACCTAGTATGTGTATCTTTGAGTACCTACTTCTTGATGTTACTGAGTTGCTCAATACTGCTTGATAGATCCAATTTTGTCTTTGACTGCTTAGCGCGAGTGCTTCAAAAAAGTCAATAGCAGTGAAAGTGTCAGTGCATTAAATATCACATTCGGTTTTTCCGGTGTAGCTTCATGCCACTGTCACTTACACTGCTATGTGCGCACATGAACTGAGACTATGATTGAGTTTCAGATTGCAGATGCGGAGTGCCTACATCCAAAATGGAAGAAAAATCTATTGATTTCATGGCTGTTATCTATAATTATCTATGATTCATAAGTGGCCCCAGCACTAATGCACTGTTATTGTTGCTGGTTGTGGTACTTGCCACGTAACAATGACGTACATGAGCTGTGACATAAAGAGGATGTGGGAGTTTTATGAGAGGATATAGAGAAAATGACAGATACCAATGATTTAGGCAGTCACTATTTCCTTAAATGTCATATTACAGGTGAAACCATCCATCCATTTTCTGAGCCACTTCTCTTTAACCAGGGCTGTTGGGGTGCAGGAGCCAAGCAGCCAAAGGACCAAAAGTAAGAAAACACCCATTATTTAGTAGACACCAGCTACCATCTGACACATTTTGCACAAACAACACAAGAGTAGCATCTTCCAGTTCTGGTGTTGCTTTATTTGCAGACAACCATTCCAGTTTGTATTTAAAGAACAATGTATAAAAAAAAGTTATTTGTGCCACTAGTGTCTGTCCAAGCGTTCATGTGTTACCGTGCAACCACAGACAATTACCATTATGGAATAAGTGATGGGTGAGAGATATTGAGCACGGAGTGACCTGGTCCACTTTCTTTACCACTGAACTAAATAATACTGATACAACGTGACATCATAACATTAAAAATGATACTGGGGGGAGTGTTGGTTTGCTTCAACAATATATACAGTATCACAATGGATGGGCAATGTAAAAAATAAGGGATTCAACTTTGTAGCAAAATATCTGTACATTTAAAAAGAACAAAAGACTTTTTTCCCTCAATGCAATATCTTTGTGGGGTTTTTTTTTTGCTATTTTTTTAAAAAAAGAGCAGTTTTGTTTTCATTGTTCACTAACGATCACGAGAGAAGCTGAGTGGGAGAGGAAATCTGTGTTCAGAATGAGACATACATAAAAGTTTACACTGAGCTTTAGACCGCACCTTTCATGTGTAGTTCATGATCAGAGGGGGGATTGTCCTCCATAGCACCAGTGAAGAAAAGTCAAAAGTCTTACTCCTCTCCTCTTCGTCTCAATCCAGTTCTTTTTGCATGAAAGTTCATTAGGACGCTAATCGAATGGTTAAAAAAAGCAAAGTGCATCATGGGCATTGTCCCAAGTCTGACAGTTACAGTTACGGCAGCTCAGCTGGGAGTTCGAACCACATACGTAGCCAAAGGTTTTGTGGACCGTGATCGTTCCAGTAAAATGCTGCCACTGAAGTTAGCAGTGGTTCACATGGCCGCTTTCTTGTCTGGTTAAAACAACGCAACCCAATCTCCTCTCACCTTTCCATTCAAAGGGTCCGCTAGGTTTGACTAGTCAGTTCCAGTGTTTAATATCAGCAGCTTTAATATTTGCCTACTGACTTTTACTCCCAATGGTATCCAGTGTTAAGCTGAAGGTAAAACAGTGCAATGCATCTTAAACCTGATCTTTACTTCACCTCCTTGAATTTTGGAAATGTGAGAGACGAGGTGGAGTGGCTGCCTCCTTTTTCTTATACTGGCTCTGTAAGCTGGGCTAGCAGGTGGTGACCTCCAGGCTGAGCAGCTGAAGGTGCTGTCCATCAAAATTCTTCCTCGCGCTCCTCCTGAAGGCGTCGGCTCGCCGGAAGGGATGGCTGCGCAGACCTTTGTGAGCGACAGAATCACATTAGCCTCATAACAATCATGTTTTCTTGGTGGGAATGTCCCGAGCAAATCTCAATGTTTTAAAGGATTGGCATTGCTATTATATTTAGCCAAATTCGATTCTGATCCTTTGTTTAAGCTATTTTAATCTACTGTGCTCTTTTTACGCTATTGTAATAGGAGTCATAAAGACACCATGCATAGGTTTTAGTGGCATGTTTTCTGAAGTGAAAAAAGGGGTTTAAATGGTAATGTAAAGTGATTCTGAAGTGGAAAAAGCTGCATACAATTATTCTATATAAAAAAACCTTCTTAGTACTGTTTGTACTGCTCATATTAAAATGTCAAATTATTGACATATTGACAAATTATTCGCACTGCTGCTAAAAAAGTGATATACAAACAATAACAGTCCTGGACTGTGTGTGACTGTATTATTTGTAAAAACACAAATATCACATTGGAATTGAATAATATAAAATCGTATAATAGACTCATGCTGCAATTTGGGGTGGGTCTGGAAAATAACTAGGGTTACATTTCAACTGCATTTGCTCCTGTAATCAGTATTCAACTTTTCATGGAGATTTTATTTTCAAAATCACTAGAAGAAAAAAAGCAATAATAATAGCAATAATAATGTCAGTGATAAATATAGAAAAAATGGAATTAAATATTTTACTCTTAATTTATGTTCACATGTCGGAGCTTAAATGCATTTACGTTTACATTTATGGCATTTATCAGAGCTTTTATCCAAAGCGACTTTCATTTCCTAACTACAGGGGGCAGTATCCCTGGAGCAACTTAGGGTTAAGGGTCTTGCTCAAGGACCCAGTGGTGGTGCTGCAGGTAGGATTCGAACCTATGACCTCTTGGTCTGTAGGCAAGTATCCTACCCACTGAGCCCCTCCACCCCAAATGCCTTTTCTGGGGTTTGCATTCAATTAAAAAATAAATCTATTAGTTAACTTTCACTGGGCACAGCGTAAATGGGGGAAAAGAACTTGATCGGGACATTACCTAATTATTCACATCAGCTTAGGCAAATCATACATATGTTGCGAGAAGTTTAAGGGACACAGCTTGCAATCATGCTTGTTTTATGCCATAGGGAATGGATGGGATGTTGCAGAAAGAGGACTGGATTCATGCAGGAGAGTCATCTGAAGGCATACTTTATACCCTTATGCATAATGAGTGAAAACAGATGGAGAAATGGACGAAAGATGGAAGGAAGATTGACAAATGGACGGCAAGAGGAGTGAGATAGAGACAGATTTAAAGCCACCTTTCTGAGGGAGAGAATTTTGTTTAGTAATGGAAGTCCTCGGAGTGGGCGGGGTCACAGAAGAACCGCGAGCCACGTTTGGCTGAACGTGCGGTAAAGGGGACGGTCTTCAGCACTGCAGCAAAACAACAGCCAATCACAACACAGAAATGCTAAGACTACAAGCTCTAGAAAAGAACTGAGAGAATCTAATGCACTGGAACTTTGCGACTGACAGAGTCAGCTCTACTGGCAGAGACAGAGACAAACAAGGAACAGGACACATCACAGTTTGGCACATCAGGATTCCCACACTTTTCCCATCACTTCAAAGATCCATTTTAAAGCCATTGTTCATGACTTCAGTACAATCACTTTTACAGTAATAAAAAGTAATGAGATATTTTCTTTTCCTTTTTTTGATTTTAACTTCTAACACTTTGGTGGAAAATGGAGACTAGAATAACAGAATATAAGGTTAAATACCAGAAACATTAATTATGCTGGACATGTTTTTTCATGCTGGACATTAATTATGCTGGACATTAATTATGCTGGACATTATGCCCCCAGTTTTCTCCCTAGTTCTAACCACTAACTGGGACTTCCCCGGTAACACGATACTACCAGTCCTAGGAGGGAAAGCATGTACTTGAGCCATATGAAGCATCACTGCAACCAAACTGCAGCTAACTGAATCTCATTGGACACTTCAACACACTTGGAGGAGAATACTAACTACCAATTCAGTCATGTCAGCTAACAGATGCCCGTGCTAGTTAATATAGCAGTTGTCTGTTTGCTAATGGGGGTGGGAGGCCATCCAGAAAGCACACAGATGGTTGTGGCACTACCAGGGATAAACCTGCTAGCTATTTCTTGAAAAAATTACATTTACAGGTTTTCTGCGCTATGAGAACCCTGATTCATTAGACCTTACACATGAATCTCTTCACCCGGTGGCCGTACCTGTAATTATGTCCTCAATGGCCCCGTCTTTGCCCTCGTAGACAAGGCGACTGTCCTTCCCCTGTCTTTTCCTCAGCTCGGCTATCAGCTCCTGCTGCTGCCTCTTGCCCTTATGGGATGGAGACTAATGGGGAGAGGATAAGTACAATTATCTTGGAGGAAGCAGACAATACTTTCTCTCATCCCTGCATGGTTGGAGTCTAAATGCGGCTAACTCCCACCTGCTGGCCCTCTTGCTCCTCCATCATGGCCTCCTGCTCCAGAAGTTTCTCCATCATGAGCTGTTCCTGTCTCTTTTTTTGCTCATTCTCCTCATCTGCTTGCTGAGGAAAAGACAGAGATGCAGAGAAAAACAGAAAGAAATTCAGTCAGTCAGATTGAGAATGGAGTGTAAGACTGTAGTGTGAAAACTAGGCCGGAGTCCTAAAAAAGAAAATCTTTTAAAAATGCTTTGTTTCTTGGATCACCGAACAAAAAAAGGTTGATTGCTATTCGGCCATTATTTCATTATTTTTTCATGCTATTTTTTTTCTTAACCTTTGTTCCATTTCGCTGTGCTCAAGCACTGAGTGGAACAAGCTTAATAACTGGATAACAAGAAATAATGAAAATAATTAAGACTCTATAAAGAGAATATATCAATATTTTACTTCTTTA
The DNA here is from genome assembly GCA_037577145.1 of Brachypetersius gabonensis. NCBI lineage: Eukaryota > Metazoa > Chordata > Actinopteri > Characiformes > Alestidae > Brachypetersius > Brachypetersius gabonensis. The sequence continues at coordinate 3,249,574 of JBBJLR010000111.1, forward strand.
ATTTCTTTTGAGAATTGCGAACAAACTCCCATTTGTCTTCCATTTCTTTGTAAGTTTTAGGAATGCTTTTATGAATCTGGCCCCAGGAGACTGTCTAAGAAAAAGTGTGGCTCACCCTGTAGGCCTTGACAAATCGCACGAACACTGGGAAGAAGACGGAGGGGGGCATGGTTTTGGGGCTCTCCCCAAAGTACTTCACAGCATCATCAAAAGCATCCTGTGGGAACACACAGCTCACATAAGACTATAATAGGAGGATCTTAATCAAATAAAGCACACTGAATTCTATATAAAAATAAAGATTATCATTATTTCATTCTTATCTTTCCAAATTATTATATTACATAAAGAAACAAACCTATGGAATTAACCCCTCTTACACATGCTAAATACAAAACAGCTGTTCTCTTCCAGTAAATAAAACAGTCACAGAGAACTTATAGGTAGTGGCACAAAAATGGGATGCGCAGTATATGCGGTGCATATGGGCCTCCGCCGGGGGGGGGGGGGGGGGGAAAAAAAAAAAAAGAGGGAAAGAAAAAAGCCCCCTTCTTTTT
>JBBJLR010000111.1:3263596-3274963 GCA_037577145.1 Brachypetersius gabonensis
TGTATGTAGAGTCTGTGTCCTTTGTAATAAACATCCAACAAATGGAACCTGCCTGCTTGCGCCTCACCTCACTTCCCCCAGCACCCGACATGACACATGGCTGCCTCTAACTATGCTGTGTTTCACTGCCAAAAACCTCTGTCACCAAAATAACAGTCACAAAATAAGTGTGAGAGGGATTTAGAAAAAAAGATGATGACAGAGGGAACGAAGGAGTCTCTTCACTTACGTAACAGCATATTGTGCGAAAGACAGATACTCCACCAACACGTCCAGCCCTTGGTTCTCTTCATTCAGAAACTCTCTCACCCACCTGAGAAGACATTACAATCACTTGACAAATGCTGTCTTGAAAACCCTTTCTGAGACAGTTTTCACAGGTCTGCACCTCCCAAACTCATGCAGCTCAGCTGACTGCACCAAATCTGCAACTCACCCAATGTGATTGGTTCGAAGTGAAATTTCCAGCTCGCGCAGCACTTGAGTGGATTCCTGGACTCTCCTCCTGAATTTCTGTAGGAAAAGGGTCAATGGGTTTTACAATCAAGTTTCGCTTCTTTAGCTTTGCACCAGAGCTAACAGGTTAAGCTAGCTAACAAGTAGTAAAGGTTCAAAATCATTTGTAGGAATGTATGCAATGTGCATGACTAAACCATTGCTCATCTGCATCAAACTGTGTTAGATTGTTTAAGAAGAGGTTTCGACACAATGAACATTTTACAGACCAGAAACATCATGTTGAAATGTTTAACTGAAAACATACATATTGCCACTAAATCTTCACGATTGCTTGTGATTTGATCATTTATTTAATGTTCAGAGCTCCCAGGTCCGGTAGAGCGACCACATCCACACACAAACACAGGCCTATTGTAGCTGAGATTCAGGGATGAGCAGCCTGTCTCTGAGCTAGAAAAGCTGTTATTATCGCTTGATAGATCTGTTTATACCTTCCTCTTCATTTTCTCTAAGTATGAACGTTTGTTGAAAATCCATTGTAACTTTTATGTTTCCGCAAAGTTCATGCCACACTTGTACATTTACACAAAGGAAAGATGGAAAAATGTATTTATTCATATATGCTATTTGAAAAAATAGAAACAAAACGCCTGTTTAGAGATAACTACTTGAAAAAACCCTGGTTTTGTTACTATTTTAGTTTTTCCAAACCCTTCTTGAATGATGAGCTGCATTCAGGTAAGAGGAAACTCGTGTTAATGAGACTTTCCTCCATCCTATTCCATTATGCTGTGGGGTATTCCTCTCTGTCTGTGACAGGAAGAATGAGACGGCGGTCTTGCTTCCATTACTTCCGCATGCTAAATGAACTGAATAATGCAGGTGACATTTTTCTTTCTGGAGCTTTGCACCGTGGCATGCGTGCCAGGCATGCACTCAAGACGACACGCAGGTCTCCCGACAAACAAACACACAATATAGGGCGAATCACTACAAACCCTCAGTAACACACAAACACACTTTTCCACAACTCAGTTTTAAATGGTCAGAACACCACAGACAACCTTCAGACGCGGAAGTTATCGAAGATATTATGTGAATTCATACAAACTGTTTCTCAACTGAAGTTCATTGAAACAATTCTGCAGGATCCATACTTTCATTCAGAGGTCAGTAATATGACATTTTTCCATTATTGTGACACACAAAATCTTTTTTATGCACATCACGGAGTTCATCAGTACTTCTAAAACACTGTCTATTGTGTTTTTTTATTAGAAAAATGGGATAATTAGTCATACCAGTAATATGCATATGCAGTTAAAACCCAGCCATACATGCTGAATTAACAATGATTCTTGCATTATACATTTCTTCTTTAAGCACATCTGTAATTTGCTCATGCGCTTCATGTGTTATTCTTGAGAACTAGCAGCATTAGCATTATATTTAAAGCAACTGGTTTGAAAAACAATACATGACTGTCGAACCACTAATTTTGGTTCTATATTTCACATAGGCATGTAATATTTTCAAATGTGGCACTGCAAACACATTTTGTCTGCATCAAAACATAGCGATACATGAAATGCCTTTAAGTATCACTACACTACTTCCCCCAAACTGTCCACCCCTACGGCCAATTGAAAAATTGTGATTGTAATTAGGAGACAATTTGCTGGAGTCACTTTTGTGTTTACAGTCTTGTGGAAAGACACTTTTGTTATTGGTATTCAAACAGATGAAAGTAAACATCGCAAGTAAAGCAAATTAAATGCAAATGTAATTTCTTTATGTAATTGTGTAGTTATACTGTATGTAAATATGTAAATACACTTAAGTAGCCCAGCAAATCAATAATAACTCTAGACAGGGACTATTCCAAGCATGCAGATGATGGTTAAAACCCACCTTTCTTGTGACAGCTGGGTCCAGAAATCCTCGCAGCTTCTGGATGTACGTGTGGGGAGGGTTCTTCACCTGGAAGCGCTCCTGTTTGCACATATACATGCACGCATGGATAATTTGTCAATCGAGAATACTCACACGGACAATTTGTCAACTGGGACAAACATACTACACGCTGGATGCAAAACTTAGTCTAAATCAAACAAATCACATGCACCTCTGCAAAATTAATAACCCCACTGATCCGCCTCCTGTCCTGCTACATTACTCAGCCAAATGTTTTGCAAAAAGCCTCAGTCCCACCCCATCACCTCTGAACTCCTGCTCTCATTCTGCACGCTTCTCGGGAGAAACATCATCATTCATAATTCATCCCTCATTCGCTCAGTCACCTCGCCAGACACATCCACCTATGTCAGCCATGCTCTCTCTGGCTTACGTCTGTGTAACCATGGCGACGCGACACAGTGGATGCTATGGGTATGTGTTAATAAGAAATCTATGTTTACTCAGCAGTGGGAGTTGAAACCAGTGAACGGTTTGGGCGTGGCAATAAAAAGGGTCACTGTAGTCCCCTTTATATAGTTATTACAGTTCCTATGACTATTATATAAAGATCGTATTCATTAACTACAGTTAAAAGAGCCAACCAAGGTTCCAGCCAGAGGAAGAGTGAAGAATTTAAACCGTTTCACTATCTATTAAACCATACGCTCATTACTGATCTGACTTAGTCTAAGATCTAAAAATAAATTCCACATATATTTTAAAACTGTGCATAATTAAATGATTAAGAGTAATTTGATGAGAAATGTTTGGAACTCAGGCAGAATTTCACAGCATTGGTCCTAAAAATCTGAAGATGGTAAAAGCTACTTTACAGAAGACTGTTACATAAAATGATCAAAAATACATTTCCTGACGCGTGAGATTTTATTTTACGACGATGAAAGACTATTTTTTGCTGATATTTTTAATAATTCAAACAAATTTTAAAATATTCATGAGAGAGGGGTACACGACAGGTAAAATGTAAAAAAAAAAATACTCTGCCTCAAAAAATAGATCTACCAGTACTTTAACCTTATCATATATACTGCATATTGTCTCAGTCCAAATAGAAAGAAAGGGAAAAAACACGAGGAAGTACTAAATTCACTTTGAACATACATTACTATTTAAAATCCGCAGTTCTGGAGTATTTTTCTTCATGAGAGTTTCACACGATATAAAACATTTTACAACCTCAAAAATTTAATTATGCAGAAGTCTTTAAATATCAGTGTAATTCTCCATAATAATCACATAACTACTGTTAATAACTATTCAGGAACCTTTAAAGGAATATATTTACATATATATGTATTTACATATACAAATACATACATATATACATACACACACACACACACACACACACACACATATATATATAAAAAACATAAATATATAATGTTTATCAAACATAAATATTTATGTACATATTTTCATAAATGAGAAATATGTACATAAATATAAGTGAGAAACATGCATTTTTGGGGGTTTATATACTTAAATACAGTTTTGTTTAGGCTATGCGGTGCTTTTTACTTTCTTAGAGCAGCTTAACAGCTATCCAGAATGAGGAAGAACCACTGACACTAAGATTCTTCTGGATGAAACCACATCGTCCAAAATGCTTCTGTAAAATGGAGACTCCTGCTCCTGTCTGCCAGAGACCTGATCAAAACAATATCTGTCTAGCAGGTCTCAAATATAGCCCAGTCTGATACAGTCTGATTCTTTCATTTATCATGTTTAAGCCCCTTAAACAGCATGATAATTCCTTTATCAATCTTACTATACAATAACTACTATGAATGATGTTCTATTTACTGTAAATGAAGGTAAGGTGTCCAGAATCATATGCGCTATTGCTTTCAGAGCAGTGCATGACAAAGCATTTCTAACAAGCTTAACTGGCAGGACTTCAGATATGGGCTGCATCACTCGCTCACCTGGTCACAGATCAGCTCCCACTTCTTCTCGTTGTCGTACTGCCGCAGAATCCTCACCTTGTCTGGCGGAAGGTTCATAGAGTTCTGAGAGAAACACAGACCACCATCCATCAGTTCTTCTGCCTATTTTTATCACCATACAGTATCTAGTCATACTGTGCATGTAAAGTCTATCGCCCACTGGGTGAAATCAACGTTTAGATTGACCAATTACAGAATGACCTTTTGCAATTTGTCTAAACTGGACATCAGTGTAATAAAAGGTGCTTTGGAGAAATTCCACAGAAGAATAACTCTTCAAGAACTGGCTCTTTAATAAAACAGTTTCTGTAAATGAGATTTTAAGAGCTTAAAAGCCTAAACATAAAGTATTTCCTCTTCACCAGTTAAATTTCCTAGAAGGGTACACCCAAGCCAGTGGTTCCCAGGCGTTTTCCTGGAGTGCCCTCTTGTTCTGCACATTTTAGTGTTTTTTGACTCGTTATCTAATTACCAGGCCATTCCTGAGATGCTGTGTTAGTGAAGGCAAAAGTAATAAAATGTTCAAGGCAGGCAATATTCAAGAATCAGTTCTGTTAATTATTTAGAAACTTTTTTTTATATGTAAAGTTGACCTTGATGCAATTTGCAAAGAGACCAGGCCGTATGCCATTTGTTACAGTGATGTCTACATCTGGGAAACAAACTTTCAATCTACTTCATTTACATTTATGGGCTGGTACAAATATTCCGATCACAAGGACTGAGAACATAACTAATACTAAGCAAAGAGACAAAGACAGGAGCTGCGTTTAGTAGTTGCTGGAATTTGTTAAACAAAAGTCGCCAGTGCTATTAGTAGCCACTATACTACCGCATGCTGTCCTGAGCTGGCTAGTCGTCTGTTACAGCTGGCTGAAGGAGGCAGAGCTGCCGGCGGTGCCAGAACTAACAGGAGGCTGAAGTCAGAATGATGTCCATACACACCTAAATGTACACCTACGTATAAACCAGACTACCTCAAAATGACTGGGGGGGGGGGGGGGGTTCTTCCCTTTCCTTCCCCCCCCCCCCCCCCCCCCCCCCCCCCCCCCCCCCCCCCCCCCCCCCCCCCCCCCCCCCACATATTCATTTAACTGAACTGACTTAAACAGTCTAACATTAACATTGTTTGTATCATTTGTATGATGCACTTGGCATATTGGTTTAAACGTTACAATAACATTTATGCCATAGAATATATGTCAAGCACTACACTTAATTTATACTACATTAATTTATACTGCAGTAATTTATACAACATACGGCATGACTAGTGATTCAAAAAAGTTGTCTGTAGTTTATTACAGACTTCTAATAGAATGGCTTTCTACCAGGCTCTACTGACACACTCACTGCAGAAGAGTTTTAGATCTGTTTCAAATAGTCTTGGGCTCAGAAGTTCTGTTACAGACCGCATGATGTGAACCGCATCCTAAAATCACCACACACTTCTTCCTTTTCATGGCTATACATGCTCCTGAACCATGCTTTTATGAGTCTGGTTCAAAACAAACAACCAGAGCTGAAACGATTATTCGAGTAACTCGAATTCTTTGCCTCGAGGCTTCGTATAATTCGTCACCAAAGTCCACCTGCAGGGGGCGCATGTGACCCGGGGAACATGCTATTTTTGGGAGTAGGGCATTTTTGCACCGAAGAAGAGCACACAGCTCAGAGCAGGAGATATGAAGTAAAGCCCTGCGCGGGACTATTTTTCAATCCCACTCCCGCGGAATTTCTGATGATTCCCACCCACTCCCACCCGCTCCTGCCTGCTCTCGCACGCTATTTTTAAGTTAAAAACGATCATTGTTCTGTTATTGTAAGTTAGTGGCACAAACTGGCTGTGAAAAACGAAGAGAGACGCAAAAAGCACCTCGAGACCAGCTCCACCTCCTCATTCGTGTAGTGGATGGAAAACGTGCCGAATATTGCCAACAAGAAAAAAATAGGGCGGCAATATTGTTTATCCGATTACTCGATTAATCGATGAAAGAATCGACAGAACACTCGATTCCAAAAAGATTCGATAGTTGCAGCCCCACAAACAACAAGTCAATCAGCCTAAATGCTGGTACCAAGCAAATCTTTTGAAATACTGTCCTAAATCATACTCCATCTATACTAAAAGCTCAGTGACTGTTGGAAGTTAGGAAGACAGCACATTGCTGTTAGAGCAGGTGATCCTCTGAGACACCTCTGAAGTACAGAGGGTCCTCGAGTTACGAGGGTCTCTACAGATGAGGTTTATGAGTTTATGATGCTCATGTGGGTTAAATATCTTAGTGCCGCGCGGTGGAGGAATATGCAGAATGCGCAAAATACTCAATAACGCAGCATATGACTGAGGGAGTATGCGTTTCTAAGTGTGAGTGTTCCATTTGTATTGCTTTAATTGGTGACTTTTGGGCCTTTATCATGGCTTCTACATTTTACAACTGTGTTAGAACGTTGTAGGAACGGATCTCTGTTGTAACTTGAGGGCCCCCTGTACTCTGGGTTTGTGTTTTGGAGAAAACTGTTCTGAACTTTCCTCCTGAGTAACTTATTACTCGAGTCTATAGTTCACACTATGTTCACCCCTAGTTCACACTATGTGGTCATATGCATCTCTGACCACCTCCTATGATGTTTTGCGTGAACAGCATAACAGAATATCTCAGAAATGCTGTGCATGCCTGTACTTTACGCTGTCCACATAATAACAGGACAAGTGTGAACAGGGACTTATAGAGGAGGAAAGAAAAGACTTAACAGGGATTATCACAGTTGACACATGTGTTAACTAGTCTCTGGATTTGATCAAATTAGTTTGTGAAGCTGTGCTATCCATAGATCAGGTGTCTCCTTCAATATCATGACTAAAGATCAAACTGGATGTGGTGTGAAGAAGTCAGCCTGTGTGTAGGAGTCGATTTTGTCTTGATGTGAGGGGAGGGGGGGTTAATTTTCTGCACAAGTGTCCACCTACAGCTGAAACCATAGTGCTTTGCCATAAGCTTACTCAGCCTAGAAGGAGTCACTGCTATCGGTGGACTCCAAGTGTAATCACAGATGTATTCAGTCTCTCTGGGGAATGAAAGGCGGGCCTGTGGATCTCTGAAACAGAGTAATGGTGCTTCAGAATGTAAAAGGAATAGACTCAGAGTCTCAGACTGCGCAGTCAGTCCTATTGGGTCAGAATTTGTGATGCAAATCGTTGAAAACGAGGCAGCAAAAACGATTTGCATTCCCTCCATTTTCTCTGTCTCCTCTCTTCTCACATCCACATGCACCAACACACACAAACCCACACAAAGTAGTGGCACTGATTTTTGCATCTTTTTTAACTTGAGCATTCATCTCATTTTTAATTCGATATTCTCGCTTTCTGCTCTCTCGTTTTACTTGGCACCAAAGCTGAACATGGGCGGCACTCAACTGACACATGTCCAAAGGAAATGCTGGCTGCCTGTCATTCCGATTTGAGACACCAGTGTGCCACGCATCAATCAGGAGAGCTGTAATAACCTTTTCAACTTTTCATGAGGATGTGTTTTTTTAGCCTTACTGATTAACATCAACATTTCACATAAAATCAACCAAACTGTATTTCTTAGTCATTCTGTATGAGCACTGAAACACAGAGATCTTATTCAGGTGGGTGATCCATGCCAAACCTATAAGGTTCCACTGCTCTTTCACAATGAATGCAAAATTAAAGTCTATTATTTGCTCAATTGAGATACCACACAATCACAATTCTAGAAAAAAGATACAAAACGTCAGGGCTGAATTTGCTGTGGGCACACTGCTGCTACACTGCACTCAAGGCTGCATGTCAAAACGAAGCCCTAAAAAACAAAAGATCTCCACTCCGAGGCGAACCAGCTCAGTGGCCTAGGCGATGCTAAGATGCAGGACTGGAAGATAAGTGTCTCATTGGTGTAATATTACAAGCCAATTGGTATGCTGATGATAAATCACGACCCTGGGGAGAGTACAGAGCCACAATAGCCGGTAAAAATAGCCAGCATGTAGCTGATTAGCCTCTATCATACAGCTTCAAAGAGAGAGCACCCAGCAGCCTGCACACAATGGACGTGTGTGCGTGCGTGCGTGTGTGCTCTAGCAGCTTGCAGGCAATCCGCCAGCTACAAAAACACGTCTCGTGCCATTCACACATGTTCTTTCATTAAAAAACACACAAAAGACCCTCAGTTAAAGACCGCAAAAAATTACCAAAGCGATGGAGAACCTCTCCTCCAGCTCGGCAGGGTCCGGCATGGGGAGTTTGGGGGGCTTGCTCCTCGCCCTGAAGTCTGTGAGCTGGGCATCCATGCTCTCCGCGTTTCCCATGTTTTCCTTGGGAAAACAGTTGTCGTTCGGCCACCTCGGCTGAATATGTTTTTAAATCGCGATTGTCGTCTTTTTTTCTCCCTGAACGTCTCGGAGGAGAATGAGGGGGAGGTGGAACGCTGTGACGATATTCCAGCCCTTGGAGATGCTCTCCGGAAAGAGATAAAAGCACACCACAATAAACGATCCCTACATCCTTAATCCTCGGCGGATTGGGTCGCGGAGAGTCCCGGTTCGATCCGGGTTAGAGCATCTCCTCCGGCCCGGCTGGCGAGGCAGGGCGGCAGCTTTGTCCGTCTCCAGCAGCTCGGATATCGGCTCCGTGCGCGGCGCGCGGCCGGACGGGCATGGCTCGCTTACGGACTCGCTTTGGAGAGCTGGCTATTTAATCCGTGGTGTGTGTCTGTATCTCTGTGTGCGTGTGTGGGTAACAGACGGAGGCTCGACCACACTGCCGTGCCACCCCCTCCTCTCTCTCTTTCTCTCTCTCTCTCGCTCTCTTCCACACAAACACACACCACACCATTCAGTCAGACACAATGAAAGCTTTGAGCTGCGAGCCCCTGCTGGGGCGTGCCAAAAAGCCGTGAGTCTGGGGGTAGGGGTGGTGATGCTGGGAGGAAGGTGGGGGGTATGTTTTGTTCCGTTGCATGCCGGTAAATGCAGTTTCTGCAGTGGGTATGTAAAATGTAAGTGTCCATTTGCCATGCGTGAACACACCAGACCACCAAGTGAACAGCGTGAAATTCTGCATTTAACTCATTCACCAAGTGAAGCAATGGCCAGCCAGTGATGCAGCGCCCGGGGCTGGCGTGGACGCTACCTTGCTCAAGGGTACCTTGGTGGTGGTTGCACTAGGAGTCCTGGGATTCGAACCCATGACCATCCGATTGCAGGGGCAACTAACGGACAGCCCAACAGCTGCCCCCTATCGGTCAACCTACAGTGTTTTCTGATAGATGTCTATCAGTGTTTTCTGATAGACACCACTTATTTATTGAGCTCAGGTGGCCCTTTTCTTCCAGTGAAGGGTAATCTTAATGCTTCAGCCTACCAAGACTTTTTGGTCAACACTGTGCTTCCAACGTTGTGGACACAGTTTAGGGAAGAACCTTTTCTATTCCAGCATGACTGTGCCCCAGTGCACAAAGCAAGGTCCATAAAGACATGGCTGGACAATTTGGGTGTGGAAGAACATAACTGGCCCGGACAGAACCCTGACCTCAACCCCATCTAACACCTTTGGGATGAAGTGGAACTGAGATTGCAAGCCTCATAAATGCTCTACAGAATGAATGGGCACAAATTCCCACAGAAACACTCCAAAGTTTTGTGGAACGCCTTCCCAGAAGAGTGGAAGCTTCTATAGCTGCAAAGGGGCAGATATTCAAATATTAAGTCTATGTATTTGAATATATTAAAGTCCCTTTTGTCCATATAGTGTAGTTTTGAGTCTTCTTGGTTTTGTTTTAAATTCTATCAAAATTCCAAGTATCTTCTATTATTTCCAGGTTTAAATAAAGTTAAAATGGCCCCTTATAGTCACATGTGAATACACCACAGCACAGCACATAGTGTGAACAATGTGAAATGTTGGGACACCTAACCGTTACACCAACAGGGACTTCAATGACATTGCATTCAAATACATAGACTTTTTTATGTTGCCCCCCACCCCTTTGTCGCTTCCACTCTTCTCGGGAGGCTTTCCACAAGATTTTGGAGTTTCTAAGTCTGTGCCCATTCATTCGGTGGAGCATTTATGAGTTTAAAATTCTGGGGCATTGATATTGGATGAGAAGATCTGGCTTGATCTCTATTCCAGTTCATCCCAAAGGTGTTGGTTGGGGTGGAGGTCAGGGTTCTATGTGGGCCAGTCAAGTTTTTCCACACTGAACACATCCAACAATGTTTTTATGGACCTTGCTTTGTGCACTGGGGTACAGTCATGCTGTAGTAGGAAAGGGCCTTCTCCAAAGTATGTCCACAAATTTGGAAGCATGGTGTCCTAAATGTCTTGGTTTGCTGAAGCATTAAGATTGTCCTTCACTGGAAATAAGGGACCTAGCCCAAACCCTGATAAACAGGTCTGTCCCAATACTTTTGTTCGTATAAGGTATATGACCCAAGGGTGATCTGGGAGAGAAGTATAGCTGGTAGAATACATTCCAGTTAAAACATTTGCATACAGCTGCTAGAACTAAACTCTCCACACAGTTCAGTTGTACAATCAGGAACATCTTGATGCTGCTTTTCGAGTGGTCTCAGGTGTATCAGGAAAATGAACTATACACCAGAGAGATGTTGTGACGTCAGTCCTATTTATATTGTGGCAAATAAAAGGAGAGGACAGCTCATCAACAAAATCAATTAACAATCTACAAATTTAATAGATAGCAACTGTATAATAAAATGTATGCAGTTAACATACATTTATTGTATCCTTACTATTTTATCCACATTTGTCCTCTAGAGACAATAGAAAGTATATATACAGTCTGTGGTCTGGTCCCAACAAATAAACCACAGTTACCTTATAAAAACATATGAAATCATTGGTAAAATTTGACAAAAATGCATTGCATATCTACGCAATGTCAGAGGACTTTCTCTCTACATCTTATTACAGATGTCATTAGCTAGC
>JBBJLR010000111.1:3275063-3305731 GCA_037577145.1 Brachypetersius gabonensis
TATATATATATTTACAGTCTATGGTAGGGTCACATCAAATAATGGTAGGGTGGTAGGGTCTCTAAAAACATTTTAAATTATTGGTAAAATCTGACCAAAATGGATATCATCAGCAAGGTCAGAGTACATTCCCTCTACATCTTCTAACAGATGCCATTAGCATGCATCATGCTGGGCAATGTGAGTGGGGGAGGACAGTCATACACACCCATAAACAGTGATGGGATCTTTAATCTAATGGATGACTATGGCATTGCCTGGGAGTGAACTCATAATCTCCTGATAGTAGAGCCAACACTTAAACAGCTGTGCCACTTGGGAGCCAACATGGCTTCTTTTTTTTTTCCACAAATGCAAATGAGAAGTGATTTTTGCCAGACAGCGAAGAATTCGATTTTGAAATATGAGTCACATTTTTACCCATCAACGTCAGTTTCTGCCCTGCATGCTCTAGGATCCTTTATGTTTGCATGTTCTCTTTGTATCTGCGAAGGTGCTCCTGTTTCCTCCCAAAGTCCTAAGATGTGCACATCAGGTGAACTGGGGATGCTAAATTGCCCCAGGTGTAAATGTGTGTGCTTGTGTATTTGCCTAGCAACAGCCTGATGAACTGTCTTGGGAGTTTCTCTGCCTTTTACCCTGTGACTTCCGGGACAGTCTCCAGGACTCAACCCTGTTCAAGGATAAGTGGTTCAGATAATGGATGGGTGGATGTTTCATCACAGTGCAGAGCTACTCCAGAAGTCCGCCTTCACGTTTACTCTGTACAGCTAAACTTCCTTTCATTTTAGTAATGTGTCCCAGCAACTGATGAGAATTTCCTCCACTGTAAGGCCAACAAAAGTTCCGGTTGAGTGCAGCAGATAGGAGTAGAGGTGAACACGAAGGAAGGCAGCAGTAAACATTACTGTGGCTTTTCAGCCCTGCAGAGACCTGAGAGATTCAAAAGCCTTGAACAGCAATGTCACAATAGCTTTGCTTCCCTTTAGGAGATAATTTCATTGATTGGTAGGTGCTGTCGTAAACTGTTGTCCGCCCATTAGCTATCTAACATTAGTGTTGCCTGGTCAGGCTTCCTTGTCTCTATGTACAGTACTGTGCATACGTCTTAGGCACCTGTGCAAATTGTTTGTCATTTCTATCAGCAGTGGCTTCTTTCTGCCTGCAAAACCTCAGCTGAATATTAGTAACTAACAAGCAAACAAAGAAATGCAAACAAACAAGCAAGCTGTAAAAAGTATCAAGTTTTCTTTTTTTCTAAAAAGTAGTCAATATTTTGTGAGCTGGTTAGGAGAACACAGGTTTGGATCCAGGTTTCTGCTCAGGGCCTCTAGTCATTGGGTGAATGAATAAAATTCCATAATAAACACCTAATTTAAGTCAAAAGAGCCAAACCAGGTATTTGATGGAGCTGCAAGTAAAACTGGGCATGCATGAGGAAAGAGGTCTGGAAAGGGTTACACTAACACTTTGCCACAAAACCACCATTTACTGTTTTAATGTTGTTTGTATTTGTTGTAATTTAAGTGTTTTCACATTTACCACCACTGTCCAGTAGTAAACAGCATTTAAGCATTAATGCAAACAGCAAATAAAGCATTAATTTTCTCAGGTGCCTAAGACTTTTGCACAGTGCTGTACATAGTAATAACTAGGTAAGGGCTTGCATTAACAAAGCTGATTCAGTGATAAGCTATGCTGATTTATAAGCACTTTCTAATGCAAAGTGGGTTTGTCAGAGCAGAAAAATGGCATCTAATGACAGCAGATCAGCAGACCGAGTTTAATAAGGGGCATCTGGTGGTCAGGGAGTTGCCCCTGTGATCAGAAAGCTGTGAGTTTGAATCCCAGGACTGTCTGTGGAACCTTTGAGGTTCCTTGAAGCGAGATACCGTCCCCACACACTGCTCCCTGGGCGCTGTATCACTGGCTGCCCGTTGTTTCACTTGTTGATAGGGTTAAATGCAAAGAAAGAATTTCACAATGTTCACACTGTGTGGTGTGTGGTGTGTTCACATGTGACTGCACAGGCCACTTTACTTACACTATCTGATCTTAGGCACGTTTAAGTTCAGGATCCTAAACGGCTTTTCAACGCACCAGTTACAGCCAGCCTGAAGGTGGAGGTGGATCTTCTCTGGTAATATTATTTTTTGTTGTTAATTGCTGCAAAACAGCTTTTAATTCATTTTATTCCAAACATGAAATCCAGACACCAAAGAATAGTGACAGCAAGCACTTACACACCCTTTGTTTGCGGCCTTCAACCAACCATGTGAAAATATGGCTTTTCAGCAGAAGGACATAAAATCAGACAGCATAAATATGAAAAGTTCTAAAGCAATCTTACCAAAAAAACTGCAGCAAAAGTGTTAACAGGAGCTTTCGTTGAGTTTGCTATGTAATTACCCTGGTAGTAGTAGTGAAAAATCAAGACTGTACTAATCCTGAAGATATTTCATCACTCAGTTAGCTAGGTTCCATCATTCTGAATTCACCAAATATCTTCAAGATTATGTCCAGAGGCCTTGATCTAGAACTACTGAACTATAGTACTGAATGTACATTTTTGATATAACTCTGCTAAACTGGCTAGGGAACATGTCTGGAAACTGTATGTGAAGATAGTTTACTAAGCAAACAAGCATGCCAAAGGGGGGGGGGGGCACTTTTATTTATGCAGCCACTCTGATTTTGACATCAACTGGTGATACTAGACAACATTCGGAATAACACAAAAGGGTTCAAATGGTTTCACTTTGTCTCTATTCATAGTGCTTAAATGTTTAGTGCACAAACTGGACTATGACTGCATATGGACTGGAGTGTGTGAGGTTTCTGTCTTAATGTGCAAAGTGTAAAACTCACCAAAGTTCGAGCTCTGTAACAATAACTAATTCATTCTGAGAGACTACTTGGAAGCACGCAGCATGGAGGAGCCTGTACAAAGACATAAATAAGCGATGAGGACTGCAGTGGGACCTTCTACACCAAGTTCACCTCGATATGCCAGTCTGCTTTGTCATGCAAGTTGACTAAAATAGGGCAAACAAGCCTTTGAACAGAAATAGCACAGACAGAACCTTCGCAAGTCAGCCAATGGGTGCTGCAAACACAGAATGTGTTTTTCAGAACTAGGTGGTCGTCTCACTCTACAAGCAAATGCCTAAATCTCATCATGGTACATCAAATCACCCCAAACAATGGCATACAAAAAGCCTTCATTCTGGTGTGTGTGTGAATGTGGACACCAAAAAAAAAATCTAGTTACCATATAAAATAATTATACAGTTAGGTCTCCAACAGTGTGTCTGTTTCCTGAGGGCCACAGACCCGAAAGCGTACATCATGCCAGGAAACGTTAGTGTTTAAAAGCTTAAAGTGTTCTCACCACTTGGGTGTGCTGCAGTGCAGAGCAGAAACAGTGAAACATGCACAAAAAAGGTCGATAGGCACTTAAAAAGTCAAGGCATCTTATAAAACTAAAGATTATGCTGAGGAAAGTCCAAACGTAGGCACCAGAGGGGCTGTTCTACAGCCATGCGGAGCTCGCATTCCATAGAACGGTCCATTTTTGGCAAAGACAGAGCTTGTCTTTTGATAGTTCTTGGAAACCAAGGGCATGCTGGAATGTCTTTGATCTTGATGAACATCAGTTTAATAGAAAACAATTTTTAAATGCTTCTGCCACTGCACTGTAAAGACAGACGTGAATAAATATTTGCATCAGTGAAAGACTCATAACCTGTGTCTATAACAAAAGCGGCTGGAGGAAAAAAAAGAGTGTAAGCTTTAAGAAGATTCAGAACTGCCACTGTATCCAATCGTCCATTCGTTCTTCCACCTGTCCTTTATCCTCATCTTTGCCCCATTTGTCCTGTGGCTCACTCCTCTTCTTCCTCCTCTTCCTCTTCTTCTTCCCCTTCTCCCTCCTCCTGCATAAACTCCACCATCAGTTCCGCCGTGCAGCTGGCCTCCCCCAGGCTGTTCACTGCCTTGCATGTGTACTTGGCGTCGTCGTCGGGACACACCTCAGAGATCACCAGGCTGCAGTGGCCATCCTCCTCGTAGTCGATCTGGAAGTGGCGTGTCTCTTTAATGGGCTGGTCATCCTTGTACCACACCACCTCAGGGTCTGGGTAGCCTGAAAGAAAGGCAGAGAGTACTTTATTACACAGGTTCAAAACTCCAGTCCTACACATGTAACCATAGTCAAACCCTTATTGGAACTATTTAGAATCATTTTTAAATATGAATCAAATATACAAGAGGTTCTACATCAAAGAGAAACTCGTTTAACTAGACAAAGAACATTCAAATGAATCTGTGAGTTGTCACTGTTTCATCTATAACCATTGCCTGAACAAAATAATCCTTGCAGAGTCCTTTTTAGAAGGGTGTGGGGACCCCCTGCTCTAAACTGTTTAAAGTTTGATAATTATCTGCTAAGTTTCAGATATATAGCGGAAGTGTTGGCCCTATCATTGGCACAGTTTAGGCCCCAGTAATGCCACAAACATTGTCCAACTTCAAGACAGCCTTATTGGGCAGGATTGTGGCCAGTGTGGTCGTCTGCTGGCCAATATTACAGTATTAGTGGTTATTGTTCTCATCAGTGTTGAGCCATCTTATGTTTTGTTAACAGCAGTAAAAAAAACAAAAAACAAGTGCTTTACATGACTTTTAAATGCCCTTCTTTCATATGAGTGCAGTCTCAGCAAATAGGGTTCCGTGTAGTACCCAAATCAGTTTTATGTGGTGTAATATTAGTAAAAGCCCTTTTGGTGCTCATTTAAAGAACTTTACACAATAGGTTCGCCTTCATGTTAAAGAACCACAAACAGACCATCGAGTAGTGGATCATAAAGATATGTTTGATGTCCAGACTTTGCCTCTAATTTAACTACCCAGCCAAAAAGGCTACTAATTAGGATCAAGCAAACTGCAGGCCACTTCACAACCGCCTCAAATAATGCTGAGCTGTTATCTTAAATGGACAGTGTTTTCAAATGGGCAGTGTTATCTGTACACCAGAGACCAAAAATCAGTGTAATATTGTATAAAAGGAATCTTGTGATGCGGTAAAATCATATAAATGCTGTATCAAGCTTCCAAAGAATATACTTCAAGCACTGGTTCGAGGTGTGGTTCAAATGCAAATATCATTTGTTCATTAGTGAAAAAAAACAGCATGTGATACCCATGAAAATGTTAGGAAACGGCTAAAAAAACCACAATGTCCTGCTGCACCAGGACCCTGAACCTACTGCTCACAGAAATCTAAAAAAAAATAATAATAATAACGATTCTAATTTATGTCTTGAACTTTATTCTGTATCATCACTGCTATCTAGGTATGCAAAAAATCCAGCATAATAGATTTGTTTCTTTTAAAATCTTTGTAAAAAGGAATTTACACTTATTACACTATGAAAAGCAAGAATATACTAGAAACACAAATGAGTATTCAAAGCCTATTATTATATTATATCTTCTTCTTGATCAGAAAAGGACGATCCTACTGAAACACAGTGTCCAGACAGAATTCCCACAATAGAACGAGAGGCCAGGAGATGTCACCACAGAAATGGGTGCCACATGTTTTGAAACCTTAAATCATTTTTTTTTAATTGGACATTTTGTTTGTTTCACACACCCTTATCCTAAACTATTTCATTACAAAGAAGAACATTATGAGGGTCTGTGTAAATTACCCTCGATCTTGCAGTCGAAGCGAGCCGCGCTGCCCTCCACCACTTCCACGTCCTGGATGACCAAGGAGAAACTGGGAGCTACAGGGTTGTGGTTCTCATCCTCTGCACTCTCTAGGAATGGCGCAGGGGGTTCTTCTGAACACACGTACACACACACACGACCACATACAAGGACATAATTAGAAGCCAGACACACCTTTATTAAAATATAAATCCGCTTTGCTTCAGGACAAACAGAATGAAAACTGATGGCCTTGCTAACCTGGTTTAGTGTCTTCTGTTGGGCTTTTCTTTGGACCAATCCCTGCCAGCATGCCCATTGAGCTGAATCTGGAAATGGCTCGTACTGCATTCCCTGTTTTCTGCACAGCAGACATAGAAAAGTGATTTTTAGAGCTCACTGTACACCATGCTTAGTCCCAAAAGACACTGGCAAGTCTGTGGGACTTTAATGAAGGCCCAAAGCAGTTTGAGCAGTTGGGGGAAGTTCCAGGGAAGTTTTAGTGGAAAGGATTCAGGTTACTATTACATGTGTTAGCAATGTAGTTATAATAAAATAATCATAATTTTCACTCTAAACAGGACTTGGCGCATCGACTACAGCTGGAGTACATGGGAGATTCTTTTAAAAGAACCATTCTTTTAAGGGAAATATCGATCTAAAAGCAAAATTGTTGCTTCTTCAGGCCTGGGTTCTCTGACCTGCCATCTGCGTCTCAGTATGTATTTCTTCATGCGCTCCTTGGACAGCTGCTTTGCCTCCATGTTCTTTGTGTCCTGCTTTAGCCAGGTGTGCTCCAGGCACTGGGCACAACTCAGCCTGGCCCTGCAGCACAAGATATCACAGACAGAGGGCGCACTCAGACATCTGAGGAACGCAAATGCACTTCGCAAGCTTTTTGCTAAAGGTGACAGATCCATCACCCGAACATCAATGAGACCTGACAGTGATTTCAAATGATCCTAAAGGGAGTTTGAGTAAATAATACAAACAGCCTGTACATGCTCATCACCATGTGAGTACCTTTATAAAATGGGCTTAACCTGCAAACTCACCTCATATCCTTCTTCAGCAGGCTGCTGATGAAATCTTTAGCCTGGTCTGAGATCTCATCAAAGGCCTCGTCCTCAAAGTCCCAGGTTGCAGAAGTAACATTTGCAAGCGTCTCATTATCGTTGTCTCCCATGAAAGGAGAGAGACCGCTAACGCTAAGGACAAAAAGAGGAAAAGAATGGTTTAATCTAACATACTATACTATTGCTTTCCTTAGCTCAGCAAATTTTTCCACACAAACATTTGCAGAAACATGCCATATTGAAGTGTAATTCCTACAGAGGTTGTTTTAACATTTAAAAAATTTAAATTTTTTTAAAATGTTTGGGGTGTGCCGGCAGTATACAACAAAGGCAAATAGGTTTTAGACTGTAATGTAGTTTATAGGAGGACACTACATTTAGTCACAACCTGTACGTCTAACCTGTACTTTCAAAAAGAAAAAAAGACAATCAAATTTCTAGTTTGAAAATAGGTTTGATCTCTCAGGTTTGATGGACAGTGTGTTCCACTTTAGTCAGCCCTGGCTTTTACCATTTTTACCATTGCATTATATTTACTGATTTTACTGTATGCGCTGAATGGTTGGACATGATAAAGCGGAAAGGTGTTTCACGTACAGGATGTAGCAGATAACACCAATGCTCCACATATCTGTTGGATAGCTAATTGCTTCATAGTTGATCACTTCGGGGGCCACAAACTCAGGTGTTCCAAAAAGAACCTTGAGTGAACCGGAGTCCTCTGAGAACGAAAGAACATAGATGAGCAGGTTGTGTCAAATGACAAAAATCATATTTACAATCAAGTCTGGAAAACTGAATAAATTTTTTTTCATGTGTTGTATAATAAACTGGTCCTTAGGCAAGAACATAAAAACATTCATTCCATTGAATAAACTCCCATCTTTCTACCTGTTTATTACCTAAACTTTGTAAAAGATGCTGATGTAAAAAGACTGAGTACCTAGCCTTCTTGCGAGGCCGAAGTCAATGAGTTTGATCTTGCTGCCAGTCTTGTTGACGCACATGATGTTCTCTGGCTTGAGATCCAGGTGCACGATGCCCTGCTTGTGGATGAATTGGACCCCATCAATGATCTGGAGCATGTACTTAATAACCTCGCGCTCGGTCAGCTCAAAATCCTCATCAACGATTCGCTCAAACAGCTCGCCGCCAGAGATCCTGCAGCCAATAGGAGAGTGAATACATTTACATTTATGGCATTTATCACACGCTTTTATCCAAAGCAACTTCCAATCTCTAATTACAGGGGACAGTCTCCCTGGAGCAACTTGGGGTTAAGGGTCTTGCTCAGGAACCCATTGGTGGTGTGCTGAAGGTAGGATTCAAACCCATGACCGCTTGGTCTAGAGGCAAGTATCCACTACGCACCCACCACCGCCACCACCGCCACCACCCAGCAGTCTCACATCACCAATCAGCAATGGGTGTACCTGGAATTCTGCAGTGGCCAGTAAAAATCAACACAGGACAGAAAGTGGAAGAGGCAATGCAAGATGCAACCGGTGCAACACACTTTATCAGCACTTTCCATTAAACAATCAAGACTTGTTTCTGTTCCTGCAGCAGCGATAAACAAATCTCATACTAGAAATGAGATTCAAATCTGGGCCTTTTTTCCATCATGGCTGCCAAGCCTGAGGCCGAGAAGATCTCTCCTTCGTTCCTCCCTCCCTCTTCATTCCTTAGTGCTATATAAGGACATGTGACAACCACGTCTCCAATCACACACCATTGCCTCTGCATGCTGCTCTCACCATAAAAAGCAAAACTGGCGAAAAGATTTAAGGGTGTTGAGCAGGGAAAAAACAGTACCAAACATCCTGGCGTGTTCAGAAGTGTCTGAGATGAGAACACTCAGCTCTGCTTAACAAGTTAATGTAATCATCAGTGTCACCTTAAAATCCATGTCAAGCTGTCTTCACTTAAATTGCAACCTAAGAACGGCTCAAATAGGATCCACATGGATCGTGTTAGTCTTTGTTTCTACTAGCGTGCTTTTCATGGGCCACATAAGGTGGAGTGGACTTACATTTCCAAGACCATGACGATGTCAGACTTGCCCTCGAAGGCATCTATGCACTGCACGAGCTTAGGGTGGTGGAGGCTGTTCATGATGCTGATCTCTTGCCGCACGTTCTCTTTCTCTTTCTGCGAGAAAGCTTTGATGAACTTCCCTGCCCACACCTTTTTGGTCGACTTCTCAACTACCTTGAAGACCTGACCAAATTTACCCCTGAGATGAGAGAGAGAGGAAGAAAAAAAAATCTGATGGAAGTGAATCAGAAATAGTTTTTTCTTAGTGACCAATGAAATCGTGTCTTACGTGCCCAAACGATCCTCCACACTGTAGAAATCCTTCACACTGCAATCTTTCTTTATAACCACATTCCTGTAATCGGGTTCTTTTTCCGAATCTGAGAAATTGTAAGAGAACATGATACAGTTGAGCTACAGTTAAAAAGGAAACATACCAACAATTTTACAATTCAGCAAGTTATGGATAGATGGTAGGTTCCCAGCTTTAGTTTTGCAGTACCCTTTCCTTGCAGACTTTCATATTTTCCCTAGTCTGACTAATCAGATAATAATAATAACCCTTCCTGTGTTGAGTTGGCTGTGTTAGTGGGGAAACTCAAAAATATCCACTCAGAAGAACCACAGCTGGGAGCCTCTGGGATAGAGAAATAAATGGATGTGTGTGAGGATGGATGGCTTAAGGTTGGATAGGCGAATTGATGGATTTGAGAAAGGTAGACAGACTGACTGGAACACAAACCATCATCGGACACCGCTGCCTCTGCTTCCTCTTCTTTTTTTTCTAGGAAGGAGAATGAAGATTAAATTATATGGGAAACTGCTGTCAATCAAGGCCTTTGACTATGCATAACTCATAGCAGAGGAAGCCTCATTAGAGGGCAGCGGTTCTCCTGCCTTTCTCTCACCTGGCTCCACTTGTACTCCCACAGTGACGCCTTCTGACTCAGCACTGGGTTCACCAGTGCCGTACATGTTAACGGCACGCACGCGGAACTTGTACTGCCGGTCGGAGAGCAGATCCTGGATGTGGTAGGAGGTGCTGTTACAGGAAGTGAGCTTGCTCCACTTGTCGTCTGTGGAGTTCCAGATCTCCAGATTGTATGACTGGACAATGCTGCCGCCATCGTAAGTAGGCCCATACCAGGAGAGAGTGAGGGAGGACCTGCGGATGTCTGAGGCAGCCGGGACTCCAGCTGGGGGATCAGGCTTGTCTAAGGGATGCAATGATTACAACATAATAGTAAACCTTCTTCACCTAGATTTGATTTTTGGGATTATATTTTATACCATTATTGGGGATTATCATTTTCTACAGGACATATGGGGGAAAATGGGAGTTAATATGTGGATCCATTGTGCCAGTGACTGGAGTCCTGGCACTGTAGTAGAACTGCCCAGCATAATGTAGCGTTTTCACCTAATTCAATTAATCAGCCAAATCCTTCCTGAGTCAAAGAGGGTGTATTGGAGCAGGGTATTGGTACTCCATGCCAAGATAGTTAAACTGCATTATAGAGTATAAAATTCTTCCAGATTTTCATGGGACATTTAGATGCAGAGGTCCCATAGAACATTTAGATGCAATATTTCATATCAGTCTAAAAGAGCTTTTTTTAAAAAAAAAACAAAAAACGCTCGTCTCGGTCATGTAATACAGTACATCAAAATTGTACGTAAGCAAAATAAGTTAGCAAAAATGAATAAAAAACAAACACACTTTGTTTTTAGTTGTACTGTATCTATCTGCGAAAATATTGTTTTGCATAAAACTGGCCTGTGGCGCAAAAAGGTTGAGAGCCACTAGTTTAGGGTAACAATTGTTCTGTACCCCCACAAAATATAATATAAATATATGAGGCATAATATATCTCTTACATACAAGACCTTCAAGAGATTCCCAGCGTTCACACATTACCTCGCCGTCCCACTTCAACCACAGCGCCCTCTTGTGTATCATACCTACGACGGTGAGGTTGAGTGAGGCCTGCTTTGTGCCATATTTGTTCTGCAGCTCTAGTGTGTAGCAGCCACAGTGGTCCTGGTCGCTGGCTGCAACTGTCAGCTGGCTGCTGTTCTCCTTGGTTTCTATGGTAACGCCTCCACTTCCTGCCTGGATCTAGAGCAGAGATAATTGTCAGGTGAAAGAACATTTTGAACTGATGCTCAGAACATCATTGTGGCAGCTTATTCAGTCTTAGGTTGCTTGTAACTTTATTGCATCTTTTTATATCATATTAATGGTCATATCAAGAGTAAAGGGCTACCGACTGCTTCTTGAGGGATGAAGACCCACTGCACCCACTGTTACATCTTCTCCCTCGTCCTCTATTCCCATCCCTCTAAACATACCTGACCAACTCTATCCATTCTCACCGGTTTTTTAAACTTGAGCCAGGTGCAGGTAATAGGCAGAGTGCCTCCAAAATTACACAGCAGCTCCACTTTCTCTCCTGCTCTGATCTTCAGGTCTCCTGGGAACTGCAGAATCTGAGGAGGTGAACCTGCAAAGTGTGGCAAAGTACTGGATGATTGGTGGGGCGTACATGGGAAAGGAAGATTAAACACAGTGGATTTTGTCGATATTACTTTGTGCTGCTGCTGATGCTCAGTGATGTAATCAAAACTCAGAAGACATTCTAGAGGCAGGCAAAGGTCACTACTTTTTGGTGAAAGATTATGTGAAAAAGTCAAATGACCACAAAAATTAAACACAAATTACTGTGAACACAAGTACTCATTTCAGCTTATCAGAACATTCCTCAGTGTTCTTTCAAACTTGCCTCATTTCCTGAAAAGGAACGCTCTGCCGGATTTTATGAGAAGCTAGGACTTACCCTGTTTGGTGGGAGACTTTGGCGCTGGCTTCTTCTTAATTCTGGCTTCATCTGAGTAAAAAATACAGCGTTATCAGAGTCTCAGTGAGTTGTTTTCAGATGGCCTGTTTGGGTCATTTTATTTTACGTTTGTCCGCCATTGAACAACATGTAGTACTTGTGAATGCAAGTGAGTCCAACTGTTTTTTAAAGACAAAATCTGATTTTACAGACATCACATCAAGTGGAGAGCAATGGAGGGAGGCAGGTAAACCAACCCTAAAATAAAAAGGGCTGCTCACATTTTGGAGGCCAGACATGAGTATGAACATCTGTAAGTACGGTACATCGATCCGGTCCAGGTTTTTTTTTTGCTAGCGCTTGGGAGAATGTGCAGGAGCTCCAGGGTAGGCTTGCCTCTCCAGATCAGCATCCCACAGAGAAGGTCTGCCTTTGCGGACACCGCCTTCTGGAATTCCCCTTTTATGGACATGCTAAAAATAGGGCTCCTAGGATCCAGGAAATGGCGCTGGCTCTCTCTCCCCAGTATTTATTCTAGGTTTGATAGCCGTCAAGAAACAATGCAACATATAAACCCCACTAATGCTCACGGCCCAGTCTGAAGACACAAGCAGGACCAGAGTCAGACTTTAAGAGGCACTCAGCACGAGAGAAAAGTGCTCTAAGCCATGTTAGGGCATTCTTTTCTGCTCCTATCTCAACTCATTCTTTTCTCTTTGTTTTAGCTCTCTGCTTGTTCACATCTTTCTCCATAATATCGGAATTCCAAGGTCTTCCTTGGCAAATCCTAGATGCAAGAAGGGCATCTAAAATGTGCATCTTATTTATGAAGCATTTTGAAGTAGTACTGAGCCAGGATCAGCTCCCTCTTGTGGGTGTAAATTGAATCAGTACGCAATGCCTGACCCAAGATCAGCACTATTGTTCTGGATAAACATGGGCTGTGTTTATTTCTAGTCTTCCTCGAGCACATGGATTAAGCATGAGGATATACTGTGACTGGTGTGCGAAAGCCTGGAACAAAAACAATCAAGCAGATCTTTTGCTGGCGTTCCCTTAAAAACAATCCACCAACACTTTCTGACAGGTGAAGCAGACAGCCCCCATTCATCCCATCCCACCAGAAAGGCATGCTGGCATAGGTTGGCACTGTCCTATCTCCAGGCTCAAGGTCTCAAATGACTGATGTTTTTAAAAAGGAAATCTGGATTAAGGTCCATCGCTTGTTGCAAACCATTCCATGGCGGTGGAGCATCAAACGTGCAAAGGATTTACTGTCTTTGTGATTGTAGAGTTGGTCAAGTTCCCATGTTTGAACAGGAAGGGTTTCCTGATCCACTAGGATCATAGGATTGCAGTGTATACTCCATGGCAAGAGACAGGAAGATTAAAATTCAAAAACATTACGGCACAAATACTTAAAGAAAATAAACAATGTGCAAATAAGATACACCAACAAAAGTCCATCTTCTTAACTTACTCTCTGTTGTAGGTGCTGATGAGCTTTTCCTGTTTTTCTTTTCCGCTGATGGATCTGAAGGATCTATAAACAGAAACACAGCATGTAATCAGAGCAGGTTATCATGTCTCCAAATGCTGTGTGGCGAGCTTGTCAGTTTCATGTCTATGCAATATCCAAAATTTTTTTTTAAAAGCAGAGGTTCTTGACCTCTCTGGTTGAAATCTCAAATAAGGAAAGAGGTGGATTCTTTGAGACACAGACCATCCACATGGACCATACAGGAGCATTCAGCCTTCCCCTCTGCATTCTCTGCTTTGCAAGTGTAGCGCCCTTCATCCTCTGGAAGGGCCTTATCTATGGTGAGCGAGCATTTGCCCCCTAAGATTGAAAAAATGAAGCAAGAGGTTAGTTAGTCTGTTCAAATTACAGATGTCACAATAGCACTTTTTGTGTTCCAGTATCAACCGATATCTATATTGACCTGATCATTTAAAAAAAAAGGTCTAAAATCAGCTGTTTTCATTGCAGGGCATCATGCTCAAACCACCCAATCTACTCCACAGGAAGAAAAGCAGAGCTAGCAACAAAATGCAACTGTGGTTTTCCAGTTCAATTTTTTAGACTGGATGGGATTTTCCATCCGATATTTGCCCAAGAATGTCCGGCTGATATTGGCCTGATATTAATTATTTATCAATGTATCCAAACATAATATCTCTGGTGGAAAATTTATTTTCAGAATTTCTTTTTCTTCACCTTGTTTATGGCTACTGAGAATACTGATCATTATTAATGAATCCTCAACCAAGGTGGAATCAAGGGCTTTCGTATGAGCACATAGAAGCAAAAAATCGGTGTGGTTTGCCTTAAAATATGGTATTTTTTTACTTATTAGAAGTCTAGTAAAATCTGTGGGGTTCTGTTTAGTGAGCCTACCCATGTTAAGTCAAACGCGCCTCTAAGCATGACAACAGGCACAATATTCATTCACAGCGGGTAAATCCTAACCCACTGGAAAAAGCAACAATGCAGGGACCCCCTAAACTCCTGCTGTAGAACACACATGGGGAATCCTCCATTGCTATTCCAGAACTTTCTAATTATGCTTGAGCGGATGAGGGCATCGACCCCTTTATGTCTGAACCAGAGAGGCAGTTTTTGAGCCCCTGGATCGGATGACTCGGCCCATGTGAGCTCAAAGAGCTGAAATAACAGCACTAACTGGGAGCAGCAGTCACTCATGTGAAGTCCAATCCCTGCTTTATGAGCTTGAGGCTTGCCCTGTGATCTACAGCCTGTCAGAGGAGGGGAGCAGTGGAGTGGGGAGTGTTTGAAAACAGTTTAATCTTGACAGGCCCATTCAGTAACTCATCAGATAATGAACACGAAGCCAGAGGAACAAAGTCCGAAGAAATACTGTAGAATAATGTAAATATGTGCTGTGAATTAAACGAGATGAAGAGGACATGATATCTTGCCTCATACCTTCCTGAGATAACACAATGAATTTTGATGGCTTCACAACTTTCCCATCCAGGGACCAGGTGATGACAGCCAGGGCTTCAGAGGTCACAGTGCACTCTAACCTCAGCCTCTCGCCATCCACAACAGTGACATCACTCAGAGTCTGTGTGAACAAGGGTGCTGTGCCCGAGCCCTTCTTCTCTCCGTCTCTTCCATCCACAGAGTTGGGGATGCTTTTCTTTTCTGCCGAACTCCCGTCCACATTCATACACTTTTTCTGACCGATGCCTCCGTCCACTGCTTTGTTCTTTGGTTCTGCTATCATGCCATCTGTCTTCTTTTCCAGGCTTGGCTTCTCAGTTGGGATACTTTTCTTTTCTGCAGTCCCTCCGTCACTCTTTTTCTCTGTCCCTCCTTTTTCCACCTGCCTGGTCTTTTTATTGTCCACTGCTCCATTCACACCATTGATGCCGGTCTGCTTGTTCTGCTTGTCCTGTTTGTCCTGCTTGTCCTGCTTATTGAGTGCTGGTGTTAGAACGGACTCCTTTGCAACAGCCTTCTCAGGTTCTGGGGTCTTCTTCTTGTTCAGGACAGACCTAAAGTCTGCAGGTGTGCTGTCAGGAGCCGGCTCCGGTGGAGGGGGTTTTGGCGAACCACCTTCCTTCTTTCCCAACACTGACCTGAAGTCCACCTTAGCTGGGGTGTTCGTCTTGATCTCTGACCCCAGCTTAGGCCCCGATCGGGGCTTGAGCGCAGCCCTGAAGTCCATCTGTCCTCCTCAGCCACTCTCTGAAATGTGAGAATAACTTTTGAAAACTTCTGTTCTGTTCAGCTCGAGAGTTCCCAGGATCTCTATGGACCTCTCTTTTTGCAGACTGTCTTCCTCCCCTGTGGCGAGGCGTCTTGAGAGGGGGGCCCAGTTATTAAGTAACTGTGTGGAGGTCCTGCTCCTGCTGCAGCTCCCAGCCTCTCTGCTCAAGCCGCTCCTGGCACAAACCCCCTGGACTAGAGCGAGGGAGGAGAGAAAGACAGGGGGAGAGAGAGAGAGAAAGAGAGAGACTGAGGGGGATATAGAAAGGGGAGAGGGCTTATGGGTGGTGGGAGGAGAGTATACTGTTTAAAAGCTTAGTCCCCACTCTATAATAGGTTAATTGGAGGCAGAGACACGATTCATGTCTGCATGGCATCAGTGGGGACCTCAGCTGCCTTATTAGGGAAACACTTCCAGAGCATGGGCACCCACAGTGGAGTGAGATAAACAGCTTGGGGAAACGTGCAGGACCACTGTTTCAGAATCAGCATCCCAGAGGTGCAGGAAAGGGATGTGACCCTCAGGGATAGAGGCAAAAAACTGATTGGAGCTGAGGAGTTTTTGAACCTTTAAAGGGATGTTCATTGGAATCCTGAGCAGCATCTTGGGCATAACAGTTTAAAGTGGGGAGATTTATTACCATCTAGACACAGAGAACACATCCATACATATGAGTGATATTGTATTGTTCTGCAAGACTACCATCAAGATTGGAAGAATAATATGAATTGTTAAAAAGGAAACCCAGCAGAGAATTCCTGAAACTCCATTTGATTGCATGAGAGAATGAGAGAGAGAGAGAGAGTGAGAGAGAGAGAGTGAGCAGAAAAAGAGTGAGGGAGGCGGATTTGAGAACCTTGTTTTCTCTGAACCTTGTTCTCCTGGACAGAAGCCAGAAGAGAAGTGTTCTGGATTTTCCGTGGGTGTTTGTTTGGATGTGCCTAACCTGTTGACCCCTCCATAAACGGGAGCCCCTCATTGGGCTATTTGGCGACGCTTTCTACCAATCAGCATCGAGTCGCATGTCTCCCACAGTTTATGTTAAAATGTTACATCGGCTGCCTTATATGGTCATAAACATCTTGGTTACACTCCTGCTCTGTTCATGTGCCTGAGTGTGTGTGTATGCAAAAGGACGGCTCAGATTTGGACACAAAAAAGTGTGTGTGTTAGAGTCAGCATCCCAGTTTAGTCCTGTTATTGCCTGAAGAAGTGGTTAGTAAACGTATGCTGTTGCAGAAAAGAAAAGGAATGCCTCATTACTTAGACAGTAAACTGGAAACGTCAGGGTTTAAACAAGATTAGATAGAGCTTTCCTCTCTGAGAATTACTGTATATGGAGCAGCATGAAAGGGTGTGTTTTGCAGAGATCTAGCTAAGACTTACTGCAGCAAACCAATTCACATTCATTGTAGCTATGCAGAGTCCTTTAAGTGCATTTCTGCCTAAACGAAATGTGAGAAGGTCTAATTTGCAGTTATTTGGTTTGGTGTAATCAAATTGTGTATTAGGTTTATGAGAACATAATCTGATTGTGGATGGCAACTTCGAATAATATACTGCTGCTTTTGGTTTGCCCTATAACTCTTCCTTCATCCGTTTTCTGTTGTGTTGTATTGCATTTTACTCTCAAACAACTTGGTATGGCAAAGTAATCATGCATATTGTTTGGCCTAATATTTTATACAGTGCTGTGAAAAGCTGTTGCCCTTTTAATACACGGTAGTATGTTTTTGTGATAGTGAAAGGTTTTAGATTTAGGGTTTTAGACAAAATGTAAAATGTATGATGGAAAACATTTGTAAAAAAAGGTAGAATAATTACAGTTTTTAAATCTTATCTGACAGGCGAATAAATCAATCAGCTTGTTGTGAAGGTATAAAGCTGAAGTTTACGGAGTGATTTAGTTCTTACAAGCTAACTAACATGATCCAAGGTGAGAACAAAATTCTGTTAAATGAGTTTGGAAACATAGTCTGTAATTATTAGATATCATTGATTAAGGATAAGAGCCAGTATTTACATATTAAGAAGTTGAACATTTTCACAGGAGCTTGGGAAGCCTTCCAGGAAATCAATAGTTTACAGGAAAATATCCAAGGAATTGTAGGTCTCACTAAAGTCAGGAATCATTCCTCCAGAATAAAAATAGGACTATGCAAATACGGCAAAAGTAATCCTTTAGGGATAATATTCAACAGCAGATAAGTTAGAAAGTGAACTTTTTGGACAACACTTACTCTTTATGTCTGGCATAAAGCAAATCCTGCATTTCATAGTGGGAACATTGTACCAACATTAAAACATGGTGGTGGCAGTGGGCTGGCAGGGGAGTGTTTTGCTGCTTTAGGACCTGGACATCTTGCTAATACTAAAACAACCATGAAATCTGTTCTGTTTTATGGACCTCTTTACTATACACTCTCCCCATTAGCTGAAGTTGAAAGTTAATTGGGTTATGCATTGAGGCAAAGATCCAAAACATAAAAACAAATTTTAATTGGCTGTGAAGAAACAAATATAATGTTTTGTAGTGGGGTGGTCAAAGTCCTGAATTGAACCTAACAGAAATTCTCCAGGTAAGGCCTCACATTTGAAGCTCATACTCTAACCAACATACCAGCATAGAGAATGCGCTCACTTTTCCTCAAAATAATGTTATTAGATTATAGTGAATGTGTAACGATAATTCAAGGAGCGCATCCAAATGCAGAGCTGAATCAAAAAGAGTCTATAAGACTTTACTAAACACAAAAGGCATAAACAGGCCAACAAATAAAAATATTCCACAAGGTGAAAACGGCAAAAATACAAGAACGTAATCCACAGGGTAGACGAACATGAAAACAGGCAGGGCAAAGTCCAAAACTAGAAAAAGGCAAGGCCAGGAACAACTAAAGAGAAAGTAAAATACGCACAGAAGAGTATTCACTCAGTCCTTAAATACCCTCCAACCCCTAGAATTCAGGTGAATCGGATCTGGGTCTAATTAGTCCGTGTGAAGACCTGGAACGGTAATCCGGAGTGGACTGTCCCGCAGCTCGGGACTGCTGCCGTCCAGGTCTCTCCGTGCCAGTTCTTACAGAATGTCATGAAAGGTCATGAAAAAAGCTATGTTTAACAAAGTTCTCCTTGTCTAATATTATATTTTGTTGAAAGATCTTATCTATTTAACTGTAAAATGTCCTAGACGCAGGTCCTCCTCCATGTATTTGTACTCTTGGTGAGGTGCCTGTCTTGATTGAATGGTTCGATGCTATTAAGGTACGGTCAAGAACTAGACAGACAAGAAAACGTGACGTGCACATTGCAGAAATGAGCTCTACCATCCACAGTCTACCTGGTCATTTTCCCAAAGTTCAGAACGTTTTTTGGAGAGTATCATGGCTTCTTAGTGCAGGAACACTAACCAGACATTTTAGGAGCAAACAGATGGTGTGTGTCTCATTCTTCACTGTCACACACTGCACATTTTCCTTAGGCTTTTAAGCAGAGCCACTCCAAGGTGCACATCTATCTTGGCCAGGGATCTGAGCAAACAAAAGTTCTATTACCATGAGGTGTGCAATTTGCAAGAATATTGTAAACAGACAGTGATAAATAAAGCAAAGCTATGGAAAAGGCTGTACATTACTTGTGATCCTGCTGTTCATTCTTTTCTGAAGGCTTTGGCCCTGTTTGTGCACCTATATATCAGACAAATTGACTGCATTCTCATTAAACTACCATTTGCAATACAGTTGAGGTCCACCAGGTCAGTTTTGTTCTACCTGTTAGAGGAATGGACAAGTGACATTTATTGGCACTCCAGACAGGTTGAAAGGTTTAAAATGTGTTATCATCTCAGCCGATCCATCACTGTCTGGGTTTATGGACCGTGAGCAGCTCCCATGGCTGAAAGAAAAGCAAGGAAAATGAAGAGCCACTGACCAGGAGCAAGCATGGCAAGAATGTTTCAGAGGCCAGAGGGCTGGAAGCCTGTTATATCGAAGACTTCAGGTCAATTAATAACACCATGAATGAACGTGTTTGCGTGCAAGAGTGCTAGAGTGTGTGTGTTTGCTTTGGAAGTGGTGAATGTTTCTTATTTTGGTCCAAGAGGGGCCCTACCAAGATGTGTATTTGATTTTCCATTGCTGATGGAAATTTATGTCTGGCTAATGCTGAGAAAATTGAGTTTATGTGTGTGTAAAGCTGTATTGATCCATCTTTTCCTTTTGCATTCTCTCCCAGAATGATCTCTCACTCCTCTGGGGATTCACAATCGTTTGGCACTCGTTCAGCCACCCACATTCAGTGCTGCATTAAGACCCCAGCCTGAAACAAGATTTGATTATAATAATTATAATAACCAACAGTTCAGTGAAGAATCAAATACATCATTGTAAGGCTACCTCAAACATGCAATCCAGGGCTGGTTAATGCTTCTGGATAAAATCTACACTGCAGGTACTCATGTGCACCTCCCTAGAAAATGTAACAGAGAAGGTTGAATATAGGTTGAAGAAATGTGGACCAAATCGATGGGAGGTTTATTGAGAAACTTGTATAACTCTTTGTCATATTACAAAGACTGCCAGATAATAGCAAAAGAATGGGGTAAAAGTAACCATTGTTACACTGAGCTCCAACTCCAACATGATCTGCTCAGTTTTAGTCATAATGAAGAAACCCAACACCGTGGAACAGAACAACTGGTGAAATTTTGTCTGTGACAATACTGAGCGGATATACTAGCTAGAGGTATATGAAATTTCCACAGAATATAGAAACAAAAGTGGAAAAAATACTTGTTTACCTAACCGTACAGAGTCAGAAACATGTGTAATTATTTAGGCAGATTTAGGTAAACCTAAATAAACTATTTCACCAACCAATTACTTTAAAAAGTAAAGTAACCAACCAATTACTTTTCTATCCCTACAACACTGAATACCCCAAGAACCAAGTAACCCATGCCAAACTGTCCTTTGTTCTTCCACTGACCTCAGCTGAGATCATCAGTGCTACAGACAGAACCACGTTCCTTTTTAAACGGAGACCCACATCTGTATACATAGCCAGCATGCCGCAGAGTCCTGCATTTGCTCAAGTGTTACCAAGAAGCAGAGCCTTGGCGCCTGGGAGCACTGCAAACAGCGCATGCTAATAAACAAACAACAGCCATCGCAGTGTGAGCCCTTCTGTCAAAACTATAAACTCATTTTCAACTCAGTTGTCAACAGTGAGGACAGAGGCATGCTCCTAAAACACGGGTGGGTTGAGCAATCAGATACAAATCTTGCATATATATATATATGAAAGTTTTAGCACAGGCTTTTCAAAATGGAGCGGAAAGCTATAAGACCAAATTTTGACAATCAGATTAGTTTAATAATATTATCACCAGGAGCTTTTGGAATAATATTTAAACTGATACTGTCATATTTTTGGTGGTGGAGCCACTGAAGCAGGGTGTGGTCAGAGGGTGAAAGGGTGTCATTACCCATTTGATGGCAAGACATTCCCTTTGAATTGTGCTGCACTTAGTCATTAACTGATAGCTTCCATGTAATGTATAGCATGAGCTGTCCATGAGTTGTTAAAATGTTGCCAGCACTGTGAACAAACTGAATGGAATTTTAATGGAACTGATGTAAACTGAACAGAGTGGAGAAAGCTGTTTTTCCTGATATGCAGGAATCACGAGGATGTGCCACTATCCCTTCGTTTACCATAATCTACATTAAATTGTTGGGCTTGAGAACTAGCACTAAGGGCTGCTGTAGTTTGGGAAAGTGATTTATGAAATTTGTACGACCAGGTAGACTAGAGATGGATGTGGAGTGGAGTCATGGGTATTGCCTCGCTCCTTGGTTTCAGGAATAGCGGAATATTTGCAGTGTATTGACTGTCTCATCTCATTGTCAAGCTCTCATCCTCCCCATGTGACTTCAAGCGGTCCTTACTTTACTTGTGCCTCTGCTGAACAAGCATGACGCAAATTCTCTTGAGTTAAATACCCTAGTGCCTGGAGTTTTGCTCTCAGGCCAAGAACATACTGGATTTAATTTTTTTCTGGGTGAAGGCTCTTCTCCTCCCAGTGTCCCAATATGTCAGATTATGTCTAGACTGCACTGGAGCTTCTGCCCTCATAGATGTTTGAACAGGAGTAACTGTGGGGGTTTTAGAGACCCTGGCAAACAACAGGGGTTCCAGCCACCTATCCCAATTGTTCACTTCCTTGGGAACACAGTTCTGAACCATATTTTTAGATAAATTTGCTGAATAAATTGACTGTGTATTTACATATGGCAAAAATAGTTTTAACTACTATACAGTATAACTTGTATAGCGTGCCATAAAAGACAGACCCCAAATCCAGGAGATGAAATGGAACAGGGTCTCTGCCACACTAGAACAGAGGTTATTTACATATGTCAGTCTTAAATGCACCTTAACTCAACCAGGTTGGAAAAATAATCCTATAAGAAAGAATTCTCTTAAATAATAGTCCCTCACATTTGTGTAAACACAAGTTAGAAAAGTGCAGGGTATAAACCATTTAAGGACACATCAGTTCGCCTGGAGGAATGGAGCAGTCTTTTAGAGCTAAGATACATGCGTGTGTCCCATGTGAAGTCATTTTTGTGCAGTTTTTTTCTTGATGTACTGGAAGCATAGAGATGAGAGGGATTTGGCGACTTGTGAGTGGGTAGGAGACTGGGTTAGAGTATCTACAGAAGGGCAGGTCCTGTGTCATGTTTCCAGTATGCAGTGCTTGGCGTCATCTGGTGGCCTGGTGATTAGGGAGTTGCCCCTGCGATCAGAAGGCTGTGGGTTCTAATCCCAGGACTGCCAGTGGCACCACTGTGGTACCCTTGAGCAAGGTACTGTCCCCACACACAGCTCCCTGGGCACTTTACTTTAATACCAAACTAAAGTGGTCCAAGAACGCACAACTGGTGTACTGGCGACAGGGTTATGATCAACGATGTGCTAACCTGTGTGGTCAAATCCCACTGTTGACCTGCTGCCCAAATTCCTGGGTGGCAAGTTAATGCTGGTCATGACAGAGGTGTGTAAGAACACACAGATGGGTCTGTGTTCCTGTTCACCCCAAAAACACCTACAACAGGCAAGTGAGTGCCAGAACTGGACCACAGAACAATCAAAGAAGGTGGGCTTTAATATCATGTGGTTGGCCAGGTGTGTGTGCACTGGTTTCTTAGATGTGCAATGATCTACTGGGTAAACCTGGGTCCTCAAATTCATGTGGATGTTACTTTTACCTGTACTACCTACCTAAACAAGCACACCTGCACCTCTTCAGGGCAGCAGTATTCCCAAAAGGCAGTGGCCTCTTTGGTATGCCCCCTGCACTGCAAACACTCTTCAAGAATGGTTTGAGAAACATGATAAAGAGTCTAATGTGTTGACCTGGCCTCCAAATTCCCCAGATCTAAATGCATTTGAGGATCAGTGGAATGTGCTGGAATGATTAACCCAACCTGAAGTGGTTTAATCTCACAACTGACAGGACTTAAAGGTGCCAAATACCATAGCACATCAGCAGTCACGTGGATGGGTCGGAGCCGTTTCGGCAGCATGCAGGGAGCTACACAATGTCAGGCAAGCAGATTTAAGGTGATAGCTGAACAGTAAATTTTGTCAATATCTTTGGGATTGAGTTTTGTGGTCTGTGGACGTTTGTTTTGGTGTGTCATTTTTACACAGCACATTCAGAAAGATGGGTTTTTGGCATTTTAGTAACAATGTGTAACACGGATATTTCACTTATTCTTATTGTTTCATGATATTGAATATTGTATACTAATGTATTTCCAGAAATGGGGCAATGTATTTTCTTTCAAGTGTCATGTATTTACAATACCCAATGAAAATGTGGTTAAAAAAAGAGAAGAAAGACGTGGCTGAAAAAAAAAAAAGACATTACGGCGTGTTTTATATCAAAAAGAGCTAATAATTTCAAATAAAGATTTCTGGAATAAAACTGCGACTTGGAAAGAAAATCTGGGCAAAAGAATACTGGGCCCAAAAATTCCTAAAAATTAAAGCACAGTAAGTAAGTGTAGTTCATCAGTGCTCATCTGTTGACACACCAAGGTGTTATAAGAATTTAAGGGGGTGGGAGGAGAGGGATTGAAGGAAACATCCCTGTGTCTTGGTACACTGTATCTCACAGTGCTTAACTAATAGGAGTCTGGTGAGGAGAACAAGCTGTATGTGTCGAGTCTGAGAACGGAGGTCCCAGTGCAAGAGAGCCTTGCGAGGGACTAATGTTTACAGAACACCATGTGTGGGCCATCCTACTTTGACACAGCACCATATATGTCCATATTGAGACCTGCACCTCCTGATCAATCAAACCCCATGCGCCCACCAAGACTCAGGACTGCTGTGGACCACATGGATACGGCTCTTTTCCATCTCTGGACAACGATGAACTAATGCATTGGGTTGAGCCTTGTAGAAAAGTGGTTTGTGAATCTGACTTTAATGGAAAGGCAGAAGCCATGATAAACTGTCAGTGACAGAAATTAGGTCCTATAAAATTATTATTTTAATAAGCCTTTATCTGGAGAGCAATATAAAAAGTACTGACTACTGTATGAATTTAAATGTCCTCTGAGGAGGGTTGTAAACACTAAATACAAGTTGTCTGCCATCTTGTGGAATCACTGTGCTACCACTGTTACACCAATTTATAACTAGTGCCTTAGCAGCAGTTGCCTTCTGATTTACTGACTGTACTCTGAAGATGTTGATGGCAGTCATTCTCACCTGGGGTCCTCAGAAAGGAGAGGAATTTTATTTCTTATTTATTCTGGAATTTTTAAATTGTGTTGATTGGAAATTATATGTTCTATACATACATGTACACTATATGGGCAAAAGTATTTGGATGCCTGACCAATACACCAACAGTAACTTTAATGACATTGCATTCTAATACATCGACTTTAATAAGATGTTCGTCCCCTTTTGCAGCTCTAACAGCTTCCACTCTCCTTGGAAGGTTTTCCACAAGATGTTGGAGTGTTTCCGTGGGAATTAGTGCCGATTCATTCTGTAGAGCCTTTATGAGGTCAGGCACTGATGTTGGACAAGAAGGCCTGACTCGCAATCTCCATTCCAGTTAGGGTTGAGGTCAGGGCTCTGTGTGGCCAGTCATGTTCTTTCACGCGTCTCCAACCTTGCCTTTCTGGAGCTTGCTTTGTACACCGGGGCACTGTGAGGCTGGAATAGAAAAGGCCGTTCCCCAAACTGTGTCCACAAAGTTGGAAGCATGGTGTTGTCCAAAATGTCTTGGCATGCTGAAGCATTAACATTGCCCTTCACTGTGTCCCTGACCTCAACCTCATCCAACATGTTTGGGATGAACTGGAATGGAAACTGCAAGCCCGGCCTTCTCGTCCAACATCAGTGTCTGACCTCATAAATGATCTACAGAACGAATGGGCACAAATACCCACAAAGCTCCAAAATCCTTCCAAGAAAAGTGGAAACTATTGTAGCAGCAAAGGAGGTATCAACTATATATTACTGTCAGTGTATGTGAATGCAATGTCATTAATCCCTGATGATGTAATGGGCAAGCGTCCCAATACTTTTGTCAATATAGTGAATAACCACCAACTTCCTCAAAAAAAATACTAAAACAGGTGGCCAGGTTTCTCCTCTCATCATCATCAGGTTTTTCCAGATTCCAACAGAGGGCGTCACTCAGAAGACTTTGAGGGCGGATTCAATGATAAACCGGCTTGATCCCAAACGCTCCTTTGCTCCCTATATAGGGCACTAGAGCAGCCACTAAACACAGGGTTTTCTGTCTACAGAGGGCACTATGTGTTTATTTGGAACACAGCCACTATGATAGGGAACTACAGTCGTAAAGCTTCCGTCTTACTGGACACACTGGATGATCTTGGAATATGAAACTATTTGAAGACGAGAGGTTACAAAATATAAACGTTTGAATGAAAGGGTGTTTATAACTAGTGCCCAAGCTTTAATACATCTCATCCACTGAGTACAGACCAGAAAAATAGCGTAAACAGCAGTTTAAATAACAGATTTACTGTCTGTACTCTGAAGATGTTGAAGGCAGTCATTATCATCGGGGGTCCTCAGAAAGGTGAGGAATTTTATTTATTATTACACTTGGAATTTTATTACATGTTTATTACACCAACAGGGGTTTTAATGACATTGCATTCTACCAGACCTTAATAAGGCTCAACAGCTTCCATTCTCCTTGCAAGACTTTCCATAAGATCTTGGAGTTAGTGTGGGATTTTGTGCCCATTCTGTCTGGAGAGTATTTATGTGATCAGGCACTGATGTTGGCCGAGAATGCCTTGCTCGCAATCTCCGTTCCATCCTAAATATGTTGGATGGGGTTTGGGTCAGGACTCTGTGCGAGCCAGTCAAGTTCTTCCACCCTGAACTCATCCAACAACGACTGGACCTCGCTTTGTGCACTGGGGTACAGTCATACTGGAATAGAAAAGGTTCTTCCCCAAACTGTGTCCACAAAGTTGGATAAATGGCGTTGTCCTGAATGTCTTGGTATGCTGAAGCATTAAGATTGTCCATTACTGGAAGTAGCGGCCTTACCCAAACCCTGAAAACAGGCGTGTCCCAATACTTTTGTCTATATAGTATATGTTTACGCAATTATGATCCCTTTGCGATGACGTGGCGATGAAGAGTCTGTGAATAAGCCTCAGTGCAGTGGCTAATTTGAATACAAATACACATTACAATCGATTTTACCCCATCAGTGCTTAAATGAGAGGACAGTCTGAGAGGGATGCGCTTCTGAGTGAACTACAGGGAGAGAGAGAGTAAAAAAGCACCTGCTTCCGAGAGAGATCATTTAACTTCAGCCTCATGTTCGGCTCGCGGTCACGTGATACCAGCACTTTTAAAGGGGGCTCTCACTTCTTTTCAAAACTCCTGCATAACTACACTGTTATAAATCAGGCAAAGCAGTTTGACTGGTGAACCTACTATTTTCTGGATTTTTATGTGGACCGTTGATAGTGAAAATAATGAAAAATCCAAAATTAGTGGTACATTTTCTTTGGTCACTGTTGTGCCTTACAACATACTGCATGTACGTTTCCAACACAAAACCTTATCTCAGTACTACTTCAAGAACAGGATTTAAGGTATTAGGCAACGTATTCATAAACATTTAATGTAATAATTCTATGTGAAATGGCTTTGAGAGGCATTAAACACGGAGAACTGGTTCTTATCCTCACCATTGTGAAGAATTCTGGCCAATCAGGTTTCTCAGGAGTAGCATATTTTCACATCAGAACACCTAGAATCACTTTGTTTGCTCCTTTATGTTCTATTGATGCAGCAATAGTGCTTCAAAGCACTCAACAACAGCAATGTTGTTTTTCCTTTTGAACTCTCTCTCTCTCTGGATGTAGATAAGAGAAACCCAGTGTTGCATAGAGACTTAGTTTTAGACAAAGATAGATTTATTAAATATACCAAATAATACTTTTTAAACATAAGCAGTAATTGGGTCAATACTAGAGTGGTCTTTGGTGGGTAATTATATAAAGGAATGTCACGGATGTTTCGGGTCTATAGACATAACCCACCTAACCACATGCATGTCATTTCAAACTCTAATAGACTGTACTATATGACTTAAAGCTCCCATTATCCCCTATTCCATACCACATATCTCACTCTAGAATTCTGAGTGTTCTATACAAATGCTAATAGCAGGTGTCACTTCTTTATGTCGTCTATCAGGAACCCGGTTCCGCCCCCTGTCCTTTGAGGTGCCCAAACCTCTGTTCCCGGTGGCTGGCGTCCCCATGCTGCAACATCACATAGAAGCCTGTGCCAAGGTAAGGAAAAACACCTGTTTGAAATACTTGGACAGTGTCCAGCGAGACCCTTCAGACAAGGCAGAATAGGCGTGCTGGAATCACTGCATGGGCAGGATGCTGCCTGAAAAGATGACATAATGCTGCTGACATGTGCGGCGCAGTGGGTGCGACTTTGTAAAGGTTAGTTGCTCTTTTCCAACAGGTTCCTGACATGAAAGAGATCATACTGATTGGGTTTTACCAGCCCAATGAGGAGCTTAATTGCTTCTTGGCCTCAGCCCAGCAAGAGTATAAAATATGTATAAGGTAGGTATACAGTATAATACATTCTAAGTAACACACTGCCGTATGCAGATGCTGTGATATTCTAGTTAGCAATTTTTTAACATTATTGATAAAGTCTACATCTGTTTATTGTTATTTTTTCCATCAGCAATGAAATGTTTTCAAGGCCTCTTAGCCCACAGGGTCGTATTTGTGTGAGCACGCAGGGAAACGACAACTATTGCCAATAGCTTAATATAAAGTAGTCAGAGATAGTCATGAGGTGTCTGGTCACTTGCTATTCTTCCTATCATACAAAAACAAATACTGGGACAAGTATCTGTTGAATGGGGGTAAATGGATATTACTACAGAAAATACAATGTTAGGATAAACTAATGTTAATGTAAAATAGAAAAATATATATTTAATGACCGAGGCAGCAGGACAGTGTTCAAGCAGTTTTCTGTCTTGAGAATACTTGCATTTGTATATTTTACACTGAAAAGTCCATATGAACCCATTCAATTTGGACTCTCTCGGGAGTTCTAGTGTCTGTCTCAGCTTTTCTCTGGTATAGTCTGCAAGCATTTCCTTAAAAGGAAAGCCGAAGTAGATCACATACAACTAATGCAAGTCTAACTTAGCATCTTAGTCTAACTTTAACTTCGACCATCTAAAAAAGTTGAAAAAGGTCATATTCTTCTTCACTCGTGTTCCTACAAACCAACATACAAACTTACTGTGAACATTTAGGCCACACTGTAAGTGTTTGTGAGAAAGAACAAATATTCCTCTTACAAACAGCCCTGAAGTTCACCAGGTTACGTTACTAACTGGTTCATTAGGAGTGTGTAGCAGCTTCTCTGAAAACTGAACTCATAGTTCGTCTGGTCACAGTATTAAATACAGCTATGATGTTAATCTACATATTTATTATTGAATCACTTATTTTTAGCTATTGCTTGTCTCTTATGGCCACATATTCTTTGAAAGCTTGTATATATATTTGGTGAAATAAGTTAATGAAGCTGATATTCTGGTTTATTACATGCTGTTTTATTAAAATATAGATTTTCTTCAAATGGTTTGCCCACATTTAACACGTCTGCAGCCCTGATCTAAATAACTCTGTAGCTTGGTTTTCCTGCTTCTAACAAGAAAATGTCATTTGTGCTTACTGATGTGCTGCCTTACCTCTTTGCCATGCATCAGATGCTCTTCATCAAATGATTCTATTTAGATTAGTTTTATTTAGCTTCTGTTAGATCTATTTAGATCCTCTTGCTTCAAGTTAAAATAAAGGTTCAGCCTCAGATAGGCAGACAAACAAGCAGCCTATTTTGTAATCCTCTCTATCTTGATGTCTTTTGATGACTTTCTGTTTAGATACCTACAGGAGTTTGCCTCTTTAGGCACAGGGGGTGGGATTTATCATTTCCGAGACCAGATCCTGTCTGGAGGGCCGTCTGCGTTCTTCCTGATGAACGCAGATGTGTGCTCTGAATTTCCGCTGCAAGACATGCTCCATTTCCACCAGCAGCGCAGCGGCTCCCACTGCGGAATCGTTCTGGGGACTACGGTAAAACCCCTGCTGAAACAGAGACGTTACAGAGGTAGTAAATAAATATGAAGCCATATGTGTTGACTCTTTGGTAACTGTGATGACGTTTCACACCAGGCGAACAGAAAACAGTCACTGAACTATGGATGCATTGTGGAGAATCAGGAAACAAACGAGGTACCTGTCTTATTGAATAAACTTACATAAGAAAAATATATTATTATTATTATTAATAATAATAACAATAACAACAATAATAATGACAATAATTCTAAAAGTACCAATAATAACAATAAAACAACAACAATAATAATAATTATTATTATTATTGCCATTTTCTCTTCAGGTGCTTCACTTTGTGGAGAAACCCAGCACTTTTGTGAGTGACATTATCAACTGTGGCATCTACCTGTTCACCCCTGAGATTTTTGGCCACATTGGGACAGTGTTTCAGAGGAATCAAGAAGAAAGACTCCTGTGAGTAATGTGTCA
This sequence comes from Brachypetersius gabonensis, assembly GCA_037577145.1. Taxonomy (NCBI): domain Eukaryota; kingdom Metazoa; phylum Chordata; class Actinopteri; order Characiformes; family Alestidae; genus Brachypetersius; species Brachypetersius gabonensis. Next base: position 3,304,649 of record JBBJLR010000111.1, read on the forward strand.
GTGATGTTTGAACAGCTGGAATCACCTGCACCTGTTTCTTCACTGGTTCAGTTCTATGATTATGTTTAGGTCCTACTATAAGTGTGGAAGAATTCTGATCCTCAGTCAGGCTTTAAAACAGTTTGATCTGATTGCTCAGAGAGGATCCTCCATGTGGAAGGCTGATGCCAGAAGTGATCCGTTTGGAGCAGGACATCTTCACAATGTTGGCAGCACAGAAACAACTCTATGTCTATAAAACACAGCATTTCTGGAGCCAGATTAAATCTGCAGGGTATACACACACACACACACACACACACACACACACACACATATTCTTCTCTTTCTTTCTGTCTTACTTTTTCTCCTTCAGTCTGAACTGCTGTCATGTGTAACTGGTGTCTACTTTGATTGACAGGTCAGCGATTTATGCCAGTCGTCTGTACCTAAACCGTTATCATGAAAGCCATCCAGAAAGACTGGCCACAAACCAAGAAGGAGGCCCAAAAGTAATAGGTATGTACTAATGATAACTATATATTTTAATTATTTTAACACTAATATATTAATATATATGTCTTTTTAATTACATTTTTACACTTTAAAAATTGGTTACACAGTGTTCTTCGTTCTTTATTCGTTATCAGCGTTCGTGAAGTTCCAGATAATTCCAAGTTTATCACTGTAGTTCATTATTATATATGTTATTATCTTATTATTGTTATTATCTTATTATTGTTATTATCATTATTGTTGTTGTTGTTGTTATTTTTATCTATACGTACATATTATATTTATTAGGAGCTAAGTGGAGTCACTAATGCTTACATTACATCCTAAGTAAACTTTTTAAAACTAATTAGTAAAAGGCATAAATTAGTCAGTTAGTTTTAATATCTAATTTATGAAGCAAAAGCAGTACTACGTAGAACTTATAGACCAAATGCTGAAAATTAAAAACTAACATAACGACTATATAATAGTTAAGCAGTTTTTCAAGAAGTGTTTGTTACATTACAGCTGACTAACTACACTGCTCACAAAAATTAAAGGAACACTTTAAAGAAACACATTAGATACATCAGATCTCAATATGAAGTT
>JBBJLR010000111.1:3307541-3323980 GCA_037577145.1 Brachypetersius gabonensis
GACAGGTTTAATTGATTTCATGCCAGGCCCAATAAAAAAAGTGTTCCTTTAATTTTTGTGAGCAGTGTATATATAATAATTCAGTTATTAGTTATACAGCACTTATAGTTCTCATTCAACAGACCTCCAAATGCAATAATACAGGTTAAATTAGTAGACTATTGCAATTTCTGTAGGTTATGCAGTGCTATAATACAGTTAATGAAATTATTATTATTATTATTATTAGTATTATTAATATTATTATTAGATTTACTACTGCTATAACATAGACAACTGAACATCTATGAATCTGCACAGATTTCTTAATAATACGAATATCTATAACCTCTTTTCAGGAGATGTGTACATCCATCCAACAGCTAATATTAACCCCACTGCTGTGGTAAGAAGATCAGTATCACAAACATCTCACATTAAAGAATATCAGAGAATATTTTCTGGTTACATAACTGTTTATTTTCCTTTAGCTGGGTCCTAACGTCTCTATAGGGAAAGGAGTAACAATAGGGACAGGGGTTCGAGTGAGAGAATCCATTGTCTTACATGGAGCAACACTGCAGGTATAATAATCTGATTAACTGAGACCAAGTAATCAAGGTCTACCACACAAATAATATCTAGAGATCCTGTTGTCAAAAAGTGACCAATATGTAGGGTAGAGTGTAGCCTTACACCTGTAAAGTGAAAAAGTGAACCTATAATGTAGGTAGTCCTCATATCTGAAGTACAGAGTCTGTGTTTGTTGGTGTCTGATTTCAAAGAATTAAAAGTACACTCACCGTTGGTTTGTCTTGGTCTCTGTTGCAGGATCACTGTTGTGTGCTGAACAGCATCGTGGGATGGGACAGTACAATAGGAAAGTGGGCGAGAGTGGAGGGGACCCCAAGTGATCCTAACCCAAATGACCCCTATGCTAAAATTGACAGTGAGACTCTGTTCAGGGATGGCGGCTTGACTCCCTCTATTACAATCTTGGGTATGCAGCACATTACTTTCAGAAAGTGAATGGTATTTTCTATAAAATGTTAGTGCACACATTGTATTTCTTTGCTCAGCTTAACATTGTGGAAATTACATACAGTCTAAAATGTGCCATAACTTTTGCACAGGCCACATTTTATATTGTATTAAAAAATGTTAACATCAGTAGTAACAAAACATGTAGCTTGACCAAAGATGCCTAAACAGCTGCACATCCAAACAGGATTTAGATGAGTGGCTCCCAATCTCAGCCTTCGCAATCCTAAGCTCATTACTTTTTGTCTTTCCTACTTGTTCATTATTTAATTAGTTAAGTAATGTGTGCTAGAAGAGATATAAATTTATACATAGTGTGGGGTTGCCAGGGGAACCCCTCATTTAGAAAATCTTAATGAGATGTAGCACAGGAAATCTACCCAGTAGATGGAGCTATTACTTTCAGTCAGGGGCCGTTCACCTTGTCATGATGCTCTTCTAGATGTTGGTCTGTGATGATCGGTTGTTGGTACCAGTATGGTAGATAATCAGGGAGGTAATTTGATTGTTCAAATTTTTGCTCAATTTTTCCCAGGCTGCAATGTGAACATCCCGTCAGAGGTCATCATTCGGAACTCCATCGTCCTTCCTCACAAAGATCTCAACAGGAGCTTCAAAAACCAGATCATCCTCTAGAGGGCAGCATCTGCTCTTTTAGGAAAGAGAAAGGACAGCAAAAGGAAAGGCAGACTGTACAGAATACGGTGTCTATAGGTTTGTAGGGTGTCTTGTGTTTAGGTGCTTGTTTAGGTTGTTCTCTTTTTAGGTTTTGGGAACAGTTATTCCTTTCCTGTGTTAGACTGGAATATGATGGAGCATATATGCAAACATTGATGGTGATCCACTGTAGGCAGTCTGATCTGTTTAACCACCTAAAGCTTGAGCTGCGTTAGTCTTCATCAACGGCAAGGAAGAAAAGGGTTAAAGAGCAAGCAATCAAGAGAATAATACTGACTATGCAGAGATGCAGAAAGCTCTGTAATTCTCCTCTGCAGGGACCTGATGCTTTTCTTCTTTTTAATGCAAAAACATTAAGCCACACTGAAGCCTAATGCATGACTGCTTCTTCACGTTGCACTGTTGTTCAAAGTTTGCGTGCATCGAGTCAATCTGACACAGATTGAAGATGGCAGAGCCATATGGGAGAGCATATTTTAAAGACGAAATCAGTTTTCTAGTGACAGCTTGTGGGGTTTTACGTGACTCTGGTTTAAATGTTTGGAGGAAGCACACTAAACTCAATGTCAAGTTAAATGTGCATTTCTTTTAAAGTTCCGGTCCTGTCTGGGAATTAATTACATTGTTAATGGCTATTTGTCTTTTCTCACCTCTGTGCCTAAGAACTTCCACCAAGACAACTTAATTTTCTTTTAGCTTTAATAAAATCCAATTATGCCTATGGGCCAGAAAACTCAACCTCATGCCAAACTGCAACAATGCATGCAAGAGTCAAAGACAGAAAGCAGCTCTGTGTGTGTAAGAGAGAGTGTTGTGGGGGGCTGCTACTTCCCTGAATCCATTTGTGTGGGTGTCAGAATGGTGTGGGGCGCTGGAAGAAGCTCTACAAAGTTCAGTGGAGAAGAGGAGATTAAGTGGATTTCTTCTGCCCTGATGCGTCAAAGCGACAGCCGTATCAAGAAGCTCCGTGTGCTTGGCACCACAGGCTAAACATCGCACAGCCAAGCAACACTTCCTCCAGCTGCATAGCAAAACACATTCGGCAGAACTGACACCACACGGACGATATTCGACTAGACACTCATTCCTGATGTGAAGAATGCTCTTGAGAGCACTTGTGTTTCACCAGATAGCACAGACTTTCAGCAGCCACTTAGTCCACGCTCTTAGATATTAGTTGATATTCCCCCTAGTAACAACCATCTTTTTTTGCTTGTAGAAAAATATTTAGTTCAAAACTGTAATTAAAGGGGCATTTCACCCACTTCTCTGATTCCTTTACAATGGTGGTATGAACCATGGGCCCAATGTAGATGAAAAAAATATAGATTAACTTTGTGTGACACCCCTAATGTGTATATATACATATGTATAAATTATATAAAATATATATAAGAAACATTCAGGCTGCAGATTTTTTTCCCCAGAACCTAAATAAAAATTGTTTATAAGTGCACAGAAGAAGGGGCATTAGCTTGTTAACTTGACCGCTTGCTAGCGATCCCCACCACCACCCAGCCAAGCTGGGCACTGGTGAAATCCTTGGAAAAAAATTCCTGCTAGTATGACAGAGTGAATAACAATTTCACCAAGAAGACCAGGAGGGTAGAACTGAGGTGAGAAAGAGGTTAGATGTTTTTTTAGAGATGTTTTTCTTGGGATTTAGAAATATTGTTAATTATGTACTGTTGAAATAAACACTACTACTATGTGAAATACCGCTGTACTCAGAGGCAGGAGATTTGAAAGTAGCAATCCAAGAATGTTATTTATTTCTCCTTGCTGCTGATTGGCTGCTGCCCTGTGATGCATCTCTGGCAGCTGCAGTCCAGAATTTCACCTGTGGATCATCTCTCGAGTCTTCTTGTATTTTTCACTTTGTTCTTCCTAAAGCCCTGTGTTTTTATAACTGTAAATTAAATGAATTTATCACTGTATATACACTGCCAAGAGAAAACATCAGTGCATACCAAAGAAAACGGGCTTGCATGAATTACAGTGCAGTCTATAACATCAGTATTTACATTATAACACTGTGGGAGACAGCAGTTCAGTGTTCATTGTAGAGTTTGTACAGTTTACTTTTACATTTTCTTTAAGTATTTCTGTATTAAGCTGAGTTTGGAAGAATATCAAAACTATAAAAACTGGGGGACTGTATGAACAGGCATTTTTAGGCATTTTTTTACCACTTCACAAATGCACCGTTTTTCACTATATGCGGGTCCTCTGGGAATGCAACCTCCACAAGTGTAGGGGGTTTACTGTATCTAGTAGAGGTGTCACACGATTGAATTAATTTTGGCATAGCAGTGCATGAATAATCAACATTTCAGACTTTCAACGTCTCTTTTATTTAATAACTGTTCATGCACTTTCATGCGCAGTAATGGTCACAGCAATCAAAAATATGACTTAATATTCTGAGGGGGAAAAAGGCTTCAGCAAGAAAAATGATAGAACTAAGTCCATCTATAATGTGCACTTTAGAACAATGTACATACAAGCAGGGTGTTCTGATGAATTATTCTGCCTTGTAAAAAAACATTCTACTGTAGCAAATCGACAGCAGAGCATCATTTTTCGATAGGATCAAATGCTATCCTATCGAAAAATACTACTTTTAAATTTTACAGTTATACAGTTCAAACAGTTTATAGTCAGTTCATAACACTGATAATGATGAGGGATAGGCAAATATTATGCATAATCAGAGAAATATATATTTTATTTAAATAAGAGCTTAAATAGATAGATAAATCTTTAGAGGTGCATTTATACTCTTTAAACATGCATAAATTTGTCATATAGCTCTCAGCCATTTTTAACTTTTAATCACTTACAGTAACTGCAATTTTGCAGAAACTGAAGAATTTGTTTTTGTTATTTGTCATTGGCCTGTATAATAGTTTTCAAAATGTGGAAGGATTTATTTTTGAGCAATGCTGAGCGATGTGTGGGTGTAAAGAACTTTTTAACATTTAAAACCATATTAAAGTTACATGTAAAAGGGATTTTCCACCTTATTATGTAGAGTTTCCTAAAAGAACCACTGACTCACTGAAAGCATCTAGAGACCCAAAGGTGTTTCTTAAATTGCATCCCCCCAAAATAAGACTTTTCAGGACCTTAATTTTAAGGAGTGTACTTGAATATAGTAGCAACAGTTATGTATTTTTATGCAAGAGACTTTGTTCTGCATAATTAAAAATACATTTTGTTCTGTGTCATTTGTAACCAAGCAAGTGGCCAATCAGCCATCTCTGCATGAGATGGAGGTGTGTTCACATAAAAGCACAATCATAAGAGACTTTAAGAGCTAAATTGCATGCAAATTGTGCCGTGTACCATCTCAATTTGGCGTGCAATGAAAAGTACATCTGCGGTGAACAAAATTATAAAAGAAAATCATCTCCTGAGTAAGTCATTTAAAAAAGTGGGAAAAAATAAATGCATTACAAGTAAGGTCGGAAAAAAGATTAACGTTCATGAAATGCGCGTCGGCCTAAAGCAGCGGCTCTAAGGAGAGCAGGGTCCATGTTTGTGGAGGAGGAGGGCGAGTTTAAAAGGTTGGCTGGATGGATTGTGAGACGCTTCACAATAGAGATTTGAGATTTGACTCTGAATCGCTAATACAAAGCAAGGCAATGCAGGATGCAACCTCGTTATATTCTGACGGGCGGCCTAACACAGGCTCAACGGGGGGAGATTGGATTCTGCATTTTTCAGTTTCTTCTTAATCCAGCCAAGCGCCTCCTAAACAGGAAATAATGCGTCTTCACTGAGCAGATAACACGTAGTTGGACGAGATGAAAACCTCCCACTCGCTCTCTGTAAACAGGGCCGCTATTCACAGTGTAGAAGGGGGCTTTAACGAGTTCGCTCTCATCAGCCACCTCTCATAATGCCAGAGTGGAGAAGTAGAGTGTAGTCAATGCTCTTTAGGGCTGATATATAAGCATACCACATTTCATATACTTTTCAATGCTGAGACAGCTACACTGATACAAATACCATATATATATATTGCCCCTATGATTAGAAAGTCATGGGTTTCAATCCCAGGACTACCAGTAGCACCACGGGGTCATTGGCTGCCCCCTGCTTCATTTAGTGAATGGGTTAAATCCAGAGAGAGAATTTCACACTGCTCACACTGTGCTGTGGTGTGGTGTGCTCATGTGTGCCTTTAATGGCCACTTTACTTACTTATATATACAAACACAAACATACACACACATACAATACTGCTGGCAGTGCTGCATGCAAGAAAGAGTAAAAGGAATCCATAATAGCTCAGCTCAGAGACCATTCTCACATTTGCATTGTTTTGGAAAAATAAGAAGAGGCAAAAAGAAAATAAGGCAGCCCACACATTTCACATTTGGTTAATTGAATCCATGCTGGTCTTTAATGGATAAGAGACCCATCCTTATGGACTAAGAGCAATATTAAGTAGTAGAAGGAAAAACTTCTCATGCAATGTTTTTTTTGGAGGGGTGCTTGCCCTCAGAAAGTCTTCAAATGTATAACAGAGCTACTCATATGCATGATTACCAGCACTGCAGCAAGGATAAATGCATTATAAGGTGACATGGTATACTCTTTCAGATGCTGTGGTTACAGCTGTCTCAGTTAGTGCCCTCTGGGACCGCTGTTTAAACATGGCTGGGTGTTGTGAATAGGCAATGGCGATTTCTGAACCCTCTGCTTCTTCGAGGGGATCTTGTTTTTTTGGCTGTAATTGGACCTCTCATCTGCTCTGAGATTTTCTTGCCAAAACACACATCCCCCTTTAGGCTACAGACGCACAGAGGAAATCTCAGCGCTTAGTAAACACGTCAAAGCGCCGCTGCACACATCATACTGCTGAGACCTGTGGCGGTGACAACGCAGAGGAGATCTCGGGATGCCCAGTCATGCTTTCATGAGTTTTTCAGATGACAGCTGATTGCAAGCACACACTATATCAGTGGATACGGTCCCCACTAGCCCCCCAGCCCCCCTATTGAAAGTCTGTGATAGCATGTTTCAAAAAGAACACCTTATTTGTTTAATAACAAATTATTTGTTTAAAGTGATGCTTTAAATCTGTTTTAACAAATGTGCTTCTTTAGTTTTGTGCCAAAACTACAGGGCTTGCATTCCAAACAAGTAAAAGCTGAGCCCCAAATCATCACACTCTTGACAGAAACCATATGACAGTGTTGTCAGATAGACCTGGTCATATGGTTTTTGAAATGATACAGTGCACTTGCCATTTTTTTGGTAGAAAAATATTCAGAAAACACAAATCTTTTTGAGATTGCTTCATTTGATGAGAGATTTAGGCAAGTTTAGGCATACATGTCTTGACTAATTGAGCACATCTAAGACGAAAATTATAGGGAAAGTTTTATATATATATATTGTGCAAAGAAACAAGAGCTGTTTTTTTTAACTTGTTCCAAAAAGAGCAAACAGCTTAATGGTGAAATCTCATTCGATGCCTTTCCTTCCCAGACTGCTTTCAAGATGACAAAAAAGTTTCTGCAAAACAAATAAATGACACATTTGTGCTCAGTCATCTGTCCTTGCTGTCTTCTGCTGAAAAGAGAGGCAAGATCTGACAAATGCTTTAGGAATTAAAAGCGACTGACATGCTACAAGAACTAACAGCCTGAGAAATGAACACTGGCCTCGGCTGTTAGACATTTATTGTCAACCATGAATATTAATGATTATGTATTAGAGCTGGATCCCTGTTGTAATGTTTTAGTATTCTCAGTCTTGCTTTGAAATGTCTGTAGTACCTGTCGGTATGTAGTGTACTGCTGTACCATCTTCAGTGTTTAACCGAGTGTTTAAACTTGTATTCCCCTGGTTATCTAGGACGTGATGAGTGGAGAATTGATGTTGCCATTCAAGCTTTTAGCCTGGTATGGTATACACTACCAATAAGAGGCTCCTCCAAAGCACAGCTCAAAATAAATCCATCACATGCATGATCCATCAAAGCTCTACCGTTTGCATTCTAAAATCTTTTTTTAGTCATGCAGTTTCTCTTTTCTGTTTCTTTTCAAATAAAGCATGCCTATTTAGTTTTAGTACCAAACAGATATTAATGATGTGGTAAGCAATCTTTTATTCATAAAGGATGTTTTATTCATATTTCACAAGCGGACAGTTTTCGGTGCTCATAGGCTTCAAAAGTGCAAACAGAAAGCAAGCCGCATTTGTCCTTTGGGAGATACACAACCAAACCTTGTGAATCAAAGTCATAATTTAAAGGTAATCAGCAACGGGTTGGATGGCGGAAAACTCATGAGTAGCAGAGTGAAGCATGAAAGTGCTACATTAACATAAACAGACGCTTGTCTGCTTGGTATTCAGCGGACCACATGCATCTGCGCGTTGGATGGGCGTCCGCATTTTGTCCGCATTAACATTCTAGCCACTTGTTACGTTCTCCCTTATCAGGATCAATCCTGTGCATCTATACAGTTTAGTTTTTGAGGTATCAGCACTCCTCACTCTTCTTTTACCCTTATGTGGTCTGCGGTGATCTAAGGTAGTCGTTCCATCCTGAGAGTTTATTCGCATTAAGATAAGTGAAGGGATCCTCATTGGGATTCCATGGCTTGTTTTGATGACTTGGCTCTTTCCCCCCTCTATACTCTCAAACACCATTCCTCCTTGTGCCAACCTCAATCCCAGAGCCCTGGGGTGTGTGAATAAAAGAGGAGAATCTCTTTTTATCAGGACATTTACAGTTGTCCTCTCTCTGATTAGAGATCACAAAGTGTCAGGGCAGATTAACTCCACTCTCTGGTGTAAATAAACTTGGCTTAGCACTTAGGCCACCCTTGCCGTGTTAGAAGCACCTGTCAGGACTCTGGGCTGTGAAGACTTTATCTCCCACGAGCTGAGGGGAAATTTCATTAAAAGTCTCTTGGCTTTGTAGGGCCGGGGCTCTTTCTGGATTTCTAGTCGTCGATAAAACTCGGCTCTGGTGTAGCATAAAAATCTGTCAATGCAGATGCTTTGTGGAAAATAGTAAAGTAGCCTGCACCAGTTACACTGATAAATGGACAGTGGGGGTTTATATAATGGTGTGGTTAGACATAGATTTTCAAATATATATTTTTGGTTCAATTCAGATTAATTCAAATCAAAATTAGAATCAGAAAACATTTTTTTTTCTCAGAGGAAATATATTGAGACTGCATGGAAACAAGAACAAAATAAAATATAAAGTAATAAACCTCAAATACTCTAGACTATATAATACAAATGCTGGGGTATAAATACTATATATATATATATATTACTAATGACACAAATAATAGATAGTTTTGTACCAGAGGAAATATTACAGCATGCTCTGTGGATCTTCTTCACAGACAACAAAAGCACCTCATCTTACCCCCTCTGACCTGCATCTTGTTTTAAAGTCCCAGCTGTTGGATGCACAGTAATTTGAGTTTGATGCAAGATGTCCTCATTAGCCCTGTTTGGGTTAGATTAGTTTTTTTGCCTTTCTGATCAACTGCAATCTGCAATTATTTCTGAGTGTGGAGCAGCTAGAGTTCTTCGACCCAGATCAAGAAAATGATAGAAAGAAAAAATCTTCTTAGGTATTCATCATTGCATGATGTAAGCATGATGTACAGAAGACATGGAGAGCAGCAACAGTAAAACCCCCCCACCAAGGCGACATCCGCCGGGGAAATTATAAAGATAATTTTCCATACGGGACTAAAATGACTAGACCACTGTTAAGTTCAGTATGAAACGGAAGGCAATTCAGCCTGTAATTTTCTCAGGAATGAGGGAGAAAGACACTGCCATGGCCAATCCTGTTGGAAATTAAATCACACACCTGCAAAAGAGGAAATTTCTCCAGGACCCCCTGTGAATTCAGTTCCATTCAAATTGAGCTGTATTTATGATTAATTTAACAAACAGCTGTTTTTGAAATAAATGTTTTTGAGACATCACGATGAAAGGGATAAAGACATGTTGTAATACATAATATATGGCCATTTTTATTGTATGCTTTATATAATGTGATTGCAATAAACATATTGAATCCCTAGCAAACCTCAGTCGCTTAAACGTTGTACAGGGCCCTTTTCTTATCCATACTAAGATGCTCCAAGGACTTGTGAAAAGCAGGAAGGAATAAGCAGGATGTGGCGGGATGGCTGTGTTAGCGGTACAAAGCGAATCATAATGAATAAACGGCAGAGTTTGTCACGCTTAGGAAACATTTCCCATTAATGTCTAGCCCGTGTCCATGGCAACTCTAACGGCGAAGGCGCGGCCTCGACTCCTGAGGTAATTGTGTCAAAGCAATGCATACCTCCACCAAATTAATGTTGCTACTGCTTCATATCTCCCAGCTGCCCCCTCAGAACCACTCGGCTGATGCAGTTTCCCTCTGAGATGCAGGTTTCTGTGGGTTTGCGACAGAACACACTTTTGCAGGTGATTTTTTGTAGCTCATATTTCACCCATTAAATAACACTCATCTTGGTGTTTCTGGAACATCAGAAAGCTCACATTAACGCAAATTTGATTGCAACCATTATTTAGAAGATATGACCTTTAAGAAGAACAAAATGAAAAACAAGGCTCAGCGGGGGAAAGTCTGGACTGCACAGATTCATAACAGGTTAGCAGCCAATCGGCAGCAAAGAGAAATTAATCGCGTTCTTGGATTGGCTATTTACAAACCTCCTGTCTCTGAGTACAGCTGACTGGGACGTCCAGGCCTCGTGCGCCACGCCCCCTCGTCCTCGTGCTGGTTGTTTATGTTTGGGGCAGTGCTGAGCAGCAGAGGCTCTTTCCATTCAGGTGTCTGATTGCCTTGGTAACCGCCATGTGGTGCACACGGTCCGGACGTCACAGTCAGCTGTACTCAGACTACTGATCCGCCTTAAAGTGGGAGGTTACTGTATATCCAAAATCCAAAATGCAAACCAAAATGTGTAAAAACAAGCTTTAGGCCAAAACCTTATCACAGGACTATGCATTTGAAAATAATATATGTAACAGTTTTCTGTGAGGTAGCTTTAAGCAACACAAAACACCATGAATGTCTGGTTCCTATCACCACCATTATGAACAAAAAAAAAATCCCTAGTATCATTTCCCTAAAATACAATATTTCACAATTGGCGTTGTTTTCTCAATTACTTGATTATGCAGCATTTTGAAACAACCAAAGGAATTCCCCTTTGTTACCTAAATCGGTACTGCACTGGTTCTGAATATGTCAGTAATGCTTCATGTGCATGTAGTTATTATAAAGCCTTATTTCATTTACTCCAGTTTCTTCACCAAATGCATTTTATTATATTTATGACATTTTCTTTTTATTTACAAAACAATACACCTGTATGCAAACTTATGGACCAAAGCTGGCAATTTGACTCAATAATTGGTTTCCACCTAGTTTTTTTTCAGTATGTCAAGATATGCAATAACATTTAAAAGTGGTGTTTTATTGTGTTTTTTAAATGCAGCATACCCACATCTAACAGCAATTTAAGACCATTTAACCATTTTCAGCCTGATTTTATCTGACTTTCTGCACTGCAAAGAATGACCACATCCACCAGCAGCTGGAGCAAATTAGTTTCCTCTATTGATCAGTTTTTGCCCGCCAGATAAATCGAGGCCCTCGTGTTAATCAGGCATTCTGTGTTATCCATGGACATGTTTTGCAAGCAAGTCAGCAAGCTCATTAGTTAAACAGTCTCAGTACACCTGTGGCAGGGTGTGCTCCATCTACCCTCCAAAGCCATCAGTGACAAGCATTCCACTATCATTTCCGAGAACATCTCACCTCCCGTCCTGCCTCTGGGGCATCTTTTTGAAGTGGGTCACAGACTTGATATGCCATGTGTGCTGCAGTCTTGAAGACACACTCCAGCGTGTGAACTTACAGCTATTTTGGTGTTCTCCTGATGAGTGGAGGGGGCTTTAATTAGCTAAAACGAAAGTGTAATTGAATCTAATGAGCCGTGCCATGCCACTTTGGCACCCTGCCGCCTTTCTCAGCTGGAGCGCTGACACACACTCTGTCTCTTTCCCTTGTTCATGGACACACACAATCATGATAGGTTAGTGACTCTGACTGTCTGCTTGACCACTAGCTTCTTATCCAACAGGGTTTACTGGCTGCTCACTGACTCCCTGCTGACACGCTCTCAGCTGAGACATTTCTGTTAGGAGAACCAGCTGTAACATTCAAGTTCGAGTTCAGCGTTAAGTAGAAATGAAACCACTTCATTAATATCTCTCAGAGAGAGTCATGCTAAGAGGATAGAATGAGTAGGCCTCATTTTCACTGTTGCATAATAGAAAGCTTTTAAAGATTTAAAGTAAAGCATTAGATGTGGACTCTGCCCACCCACCGGCCCTCATAATGGCTTGGACGGACATATGGTGGACTTCAGATTCCGCCTGTCCGTCCACAGACAGGATAATAATGTGTGTTTAAGGCGGCCAGAGCACTTCAAAAGACAGATACGAGGATGGTGAGTGTTGTGCTGTCTGAAAGCCTTCGGCGGCGAGGACACAGTGATAGCGCTGGATTATAGCACTCGAGGCCCCATCTCACCAAATGCTTAAAACCGAGGGGATCCATCCATTAGTGACATCCCTCAGCACTCACCGAGAGCTCGGGCCTATGCTATATCAAATATTAAATAATAGCCACCAATTGACGCGCATAATGCATTAATATTTCATTCATGATGGTGCAATAAATATGCCATGGTTGGCAAGAAATCATACCATGTCCGCCTCACTTGGTGCGAACAATGCTCAGGTGTTTTTTAAGGCTCCATTCTGTAATTACGCGTTAAGATCAGTCAGCAGCCGTGACATTTTTTCCCTGAGTTTCTGCCTCACTGACATTTTAAGAGCTACAGGGGAAAGAAAAGTGAGCATCAGCTGCTTGTGTTAAGTAAGAAGCCCTGAGCATTTAGCCTTTGATCAGACTGTAACACCGTTCTCCACTCTGCTGTTGATGAGGACTTCAACACAGCTAGTGTATCCTTCTCTGCCGCTGTTGACTCTCAACAAGTTTTGTTATAAGGGTTCCTTGTTCCATTAGATGCTTCGTATGAGGGACTATGACTAAGAAGAAGATGCTTCATTCATACAAGCTTTCTATGGAAAGGTAAATTCCAATGTCATATGAATGGCTAAAATATAGTCTTTGTGGCTTATTATTATTGGAGTATTGCCTTCCAAACAGGCTTGTGAGGAATGTACAAAGATCATAGCCTTGAACAGTGCTTGGGGAAGAATGTGACACATCTGAACAGCACTGTGTAACCAAATGTATGTGAACACTAATATTTCAGTTTGTGTGTTTGAGCTACGTATTGCTAACAGGTATATACAATCAAGTGTATGGCCACATCTCTGTAGACACTGCCAGTAGAATGGCAAGATTAAAAAATGGTTTTGGAGGTATACTGGTCTGTTTTATTGGTTTTAGTAGTGAATGCTACACCATACAAAGACATTTGTCAACAATTATTTCCAACATTGTTTCTACAGTTTGAAGTCCATTAAAAAATGGGGACCATCATGACATGTTTGACAAATGTGTTGTAGATGAACTTCAGTGGCCTGAATAGGGCTCTAACTTCAATAAATGTTTTTGGGATGAAGTGGAATGTCGATTGTAAGCCGGCCCTTCTCATGCAGCATAAGGGCCTGAAGTTACAAATCCACTTTTGACTGAATGAGTACAAATTTCCAGAACACACTTCAAAATCTTGTGGAAAGTCTTCCCAGACGAGAGCAGGCTTTTATAGCCACAAAAAGGAGGCCATCTCAATATTAATGTCCATATAAAAGCCAAGCGTCCACATACTTTTGGCCCTACTGAGTATCTGAATGTATTTAAATATTACTCATCCACACTAATTGACACTTTCGCACAGGACCAACCTGTGACTGCCCTTGAAGTCCAGGTTTAAAGACCTTCAGCAAAGAATAATGCAGGTCCCTTTGTGTCTGAGATGCGTGCTATCTGTGCTTCATATTTGCTTTTAAATGAATTCAAATTTATGATCTGTTAAATTCATTATGATTCCTGTGCTTCTATGGAAACCAAATGTGAGAAATACGAAAAGAGATGGACACTTATGGCTGGCAAGTTTCCCACTTCCAATGTAAAGTTTACTTCATTTTGCTTTTTGAACTCAGAGTAAAACATATGGCAGCGAGGTAAAACTTCATTTCATTAGTTGTACGCTCTCAGGAACAGATTTCACCCATCTGTTCTATCAGATCCACATCAATTATCTAGAAATGCTGGAAGTCTGAGAAACCAGGCTGCCTTTTTCGACAGGCACTTTTAGCGCGGGGTTTCACTGAGGTGTTAAAGCACCTCTTCTCCTGCTTTCTGCCTTGACGTTTGAAGAACACTACAATTTCAAAAACAGTGAAACACCTAAATGAATGTGCCATATGTTATGTTCCTGAATGAGGGATGTATGTGTGTGTGTGTGTGTGTGTGTGTCAAAAGGAGTGATTAAGACCTGACGGAGTTAATTCAAACTATTTTTTGCCTCCACACATTTCAAAGTAAAGGTTCGTAAACAGTCCATGGCTAGTCTTTAATTGCAAATATCTGCAGGTCAGTGGTTAAATGGGTTTTGTAGTGTTTTTCAAACTGATTTCAAATCTGTGTTTAGTTTTTCCTGCAGGTACAGTGTTTGCAATGAAGCTAGTTCTATACTGCATGATAGTTGGTATAATGATCATATAATAATCATATGCTGAGTGTTTTTGAAGAAACAGTGGTAGCTGACTGACTCTGATCATTATATCTATGCCACAGTGGGGCCTGTCTGACTTCACTCTGAAAATATTGAAACAGTTACTTGATTGATGCCTGTGGTTTAATAAAAACTGCATGCAAGGCTATTGCAAATCTAATATTACTCATAATTCAAAACGTTAATGTGACTAAAAAACTGAAAGCAGACCTGAAACCATCATGAAAAACTGGTTTAGAAAAGTGTGTTGTGATTTCTAATGATTACAAAAAAAACCTGTGCTGTTAGAGGATGGCTGTCTTGTTGACAGGTGTAAGTGTTTTTCCCCCATTGTCTGAATCATAACGTATAAACTAATTTAGATACATCTTAGAGTTTATTAGCAATTCTTCTGTTGCTATGAGCCACAGTTACTACCACAATTGGTGTTGGAGCATGATGGGCAGTACTGCTCATGCAGCAGATTAGGGTTCAGTCCCTTGCCAGAATCCTTGGGCAAGAGTCCTACTCGTCTAAGACTTGTTACATGATTAAATAAAAACAAGTTACCAGTATATAATGTAGGAGGAGATTTTTTATTCCCTCCTAATTCTATGTTGCGCTTCATGATTAACCCATATGCATCTGTATTGGGGCCCATAGTTGGAGGGAGTTTATTGTTACCTCATATACGTCTGTGTTGGGGCCCATAGTTAAGGAGAGGGTGAGGTAATTCTTGTCTCAGACGGATAGAAAGGGGCCTATGTATGACCAAGGTAC
This sequence comes from Brachypetersius gabonensis, assembly GCA_037577145.1. Classification (NCBI taxonomy): domain Eukaryota; kingdom Metazoa; phylum Chordata; class Actinopteri; order Characiformes; family Alestidae; genus Brachypetersius; species Brachypetersius gabonensis. Next base: position 3,322,787 of record JBBJLR010000111.1, read on the forward strand.
TGTCTAAGGGGCTAAATTTCTGAACTCAGAAGCCTGATTTCACTTTGTCCCGAGCTCCAAAAACTTCCATCTACAATAACAAGCTGCCAGTGTATACATACGTACGCATACGTATATAAATGTATAAGATTTCTGACTGATCAGTACCAAAATATGAATCAGCGCATGTACAAATGGTGCTGCTATCAATTATTATGCAGTGCAAATGCATTCTAACATGCTTGCAATATTCGAAAAAGGTCGATGCTGGATTGGATCAGTGGGTGGAACAGAAATGATGCTCTCCACATTCCCCTCATCAATCATTAGATATTTAGGGGAAACTCAGGAAATAGTTTAACTTACTGTAGTTAAATACAATAAGCTAAATACTATCTATCTTTTCACTCCTTTTTTCCTTTTTTGTCCCAAAAAAATTTGTTTTTTAGGTCGGTTGAAGGAGCCTAGCTGACACACTGAACCTGAAGGTAAATTGCTGAGACTTTTACTGTCTGCTGTGAAGGTGCTCAGACCAAAAACACGCTACTAACATTAAATCAAGCATGGAATCGTAATGTAAGAGCTTAGCTTGTGTGTGCCAAATCTCACTGTGTGCCTCATTACTGAACATTAGTAAATGTTTATTTAAGACCCATACACTGAGGTGCAGCCAAAAGTGGGTCCTTAATGGTAAAACTGACAGTATGTTTTCATTTTTTGACATCTTTATGTTATAAGAGTGGCTTTTTTAAAGAAACATCCATATCTGCCAGGTTGTGGATTATAATTTCTGTCAACAAACCTCACATAAAACCCCTGAAGGGCTCTCAGAGCCTGCATACGGGAGCACTATAGGAAAACAGCTATTTCCAGAGGCGGTTGATCATTTTTGTGAGATGACCTGCCCTTTTAAACGGGTCAAGCATCTCTCTCGAAAGCTCTCAAGCTCCTGGTCATTCTAAGCATGAGTAATCATGCTGGATAAAATGACACCACCAGCTTTTGCAAGTTTTAATTCTGCCAATTTAGGATGAACAGAAATGGAAATAAATATGGTCTACATGGAATAAAACTGAAAATTTCTTATCCTGCAATTATCTTTTCCTGCAAACAATTCCAGGAGCCATGAAGAGGGGCGGACTGAGAGAGAGAGAGAGAGAGAGAGAGAGAGAGAGAGAGAGAGAGAGAGAGAGAGAGAGAGAGAGAGAGAGAGAG
>JBBJLR010000111.1:3324983-3335651 GCA_037577145.1 Brachypetersius gabonensis
AGAGAGAGAGAGAGAGAGAGAGAGAGAGAGAGAGAGAGAGAGAGAGAGAGAGAGAGAGAGAGAGAGAGAAAGATTGAAAAAAGTGTGGATGTCTTTTATGTCTGGATGTTGTTCACCGCACAACCAATATTGGATAATTAACTGCTGTCTCACTGTTACTGTTGTTGAATTGTGGTTAAAAAAATTATGTTCTTACTTTCAATAAGATGAATTAGTTCAGCATAAAATAACTAAAGGTCTATTGTTTTAGCCAGTGTACACAATGTATATAAAAAAACGTTCTCCCAACGGTAACTTTGACAATATTATTAGCTTATTTCAGCGGCATTCATAACTTTAACAGGACAAACTAACGCAGCAAACAATGGTGTGTTGTCACCATAACATATTCTATACCACCACTAACTGTCTAGTATGGCACAGATTTACCAAGGGTGGTTAATGGGTTCCTTTACTCATAACTAAGCCTAAGTGTTCTGAACAGGGTCACTGCCACCATCGTTTACATTTACGGTATTTATCAGACTTCCATTCCTTAACTACAGGGGACAGTCTCCCTGGAGCAACTTGGGGGTTAAGGGTCTTGCTCAGGGACCCAGTGGTGGCGTGCTGAAGGTAGGATTCGAACCCATGATCTCTTGCAACAGAGGCAAGTATCCTACCACTAGGCCAGCCCCACCACCATCACCAGCTGATGAATGCCCTACAGCAAAAATGTCAGTGTGCCACTATTTTTCTCTCGCAGTTTCTCTGCGCCACCTTCATGCTTTCTCTCTCCATCTCATCCCCTGACGCTGCACACTGGCACAGAGCCAAAAGAGGGAGGAGTTTAAAGATATGATTGAAAGAAAAGAATCAGTGGGCTGCTGATGAGTGTTTTATGGATCCATAATAAACTCCTGCGCTGACTTCTTTTATGGATTCATTACACAGACACAGAGTCCAAAGCGAAAGTGGGTGGTGTTTAAAAGCTGATTGGGCCAGCCCAGTGTCAGTCGGGCTGCTGATCTACGAGTCTTATGGGCCGGTCAGATCAATAAATTAAAAAATAAATAAACGGTGTCGGCCCAAATAGCATGCCGACCCACCGGGAAAATGCCCGATACGCCAGATGGTCAGTCCGACCCTGGCCATGAGGGATTTTTAGTACACCATCAGAAGAAAAGAAAGTCTTCATAAATAAGAGTAGCTGCCTGCACCAGAGCTAATGTACTGTACTTTCCCTTCAACAAAACAGCATCATTTAGGCAATGAGCTGTCGCCTCCTCTACAGGTTCTCACAGTCTAGAAGAAAGCAGGCGTACAGAAAACTTAGCCCTTTAAAAGTTCCAAGAACCATTATGGTCCAACTTTGCCCAGGACTTTAACGGACATATACTCATGTGGGGGGCAAGGTTTTAGATCAGGGATGGCCAAATGTTTTGTCTTGGAAGGCTAAGGTGGGCTACCCTTACAACCCAGGGCTAATTTGGCATATTTTGTACACAATACGGTCAATCACAAACACTGAAAGTTCAGACATTGTGTAAAATGCAATATAGCAGCATTTGTGATTTATTCATTTTCCGCTCTCTGTTATTCAACTCTGCTCTCTGCTATTAACAAAAATTCAAAGAAAACATTTGTAGTGTTTTCCCTGCACCTGTTTTGTTAAAAGAGCTGTTGAATTTTATGTCTACAACATGCTCAAAAAATGTTTACCACTGTGTTGCATCATCTTTCCTTTTAATTACACTTTTTAATCGTTTGGGACCTGAGGATACCAATTGTTGCAGTTTTTCATGCAGAATTGTTGCCTTTCCTGGCTTATTACAAGACTATAAACAGGAGTAACGATAGACTTTCTGGGAAAAGAAGCTGCCTTGATGGCAGCATATGTCTCTCTAAATACACGCCTCCGCATCAATGCACATATATGCAAGTCACCCATGCACTGATGCACCCCCATACCATGACAGATGTTGGGTTTTGCGTTTTTGCTGATGACAGTTTTATGATACTTTGGCATGGAGAGCTTCTGTCATCGATTTTTTCTGAAAACATGAAACATGGATTCATCTGACAACAGGACACATTTCCACTGGCTTCCAAACCACCTGAGATGAGCCTTAACCCTGACAACACTTTTTTTGCATTAAATTCATGTATGACTTTCTCTTTGTGTAATCGAGTGTCACATTGTATTTCTTCATGCAGTGGCAGGCTGTGTTACACTGAATGACAAAGGTCTTCCAAAGAACTCCTGAATGTATTCATCACTGTAGCATGACAGCTTCCAAAGCAGTGCCACACACATTCAGCAGTGATTTTCGGTCTTGCTTTACACGGACTGAAACTTCTCTGGATTTCCTGGATCTTTTCACAGTATTATTTATTGTATGTAGTGAAAAACCTAAATTCTTTGCTGTCTTGTTAAAAATTTGTTGGGCACAAAGTGATGAACCACAGCCAGTCTTGTAAAAACTAAGCCTTTGGAGGATGCTTTTATTTACTCATCCCAAGATCACCTATTACCAATTCACCTGATTATTGTGGAATGTTTCAAGACAGTACAACTCAAATATTCTATACCTTTCACTTGTATTTTGCCTCTTCCCTGTTTATTTATTTTGCAATTGATAAAAACTCATTTAAAGAACCTCCACATAATGTAAAGTTATAGGATGAACAAATCAACTGGCTTTAGATGATCTGAAGGCACTTTAAAAATACCAACTGTTTTTCTCACAAATCTTTGTATCAACATGGCTCTGAATAGAACGCTACATGAAGCTCAGACGCGCCTTATGCTCCCTCACCCAGCATTGTAAACAAATCATTCATTCCAAAATCTGTACAATCTACACATGGAAGCTAAGCTGCATATTTTTAATTCAGTGTTTTTGTGATGTCACATTTACATGTCTATCTGGCTTCGAGCAGTTAAGCCCCTTCTATTCATGCTAAAAGGAGGGTTCAGCCCTGAGTTGGGGTGGTGGTGGCCTAGTGGTAGGATACTTGACTCCGGACCAAAAGGTCACAGGTTCAAATCCTACCTCCAGCACCACCACTGGGTTCCTGAGCAAGACCCTTAACCCTAAGTTGCTCCAGGGAGACTGTCCCCTGTAGTTAGAGAATGGAAGTCGCTTTAGATAAAAGCGTCTGATAAATGTAAATGAGTAGCTTTTTTTAACATGTAGCCAATCCAAATATAGCTAATTTACACATCAGCGTTTAATAGACAGGGGTTAAATTGGACCCCCACATAATAAAACCTAATTTAATCTCTGTTTATAAACATCATGTGTTTTATTTGAAGAGATAAATATGTATTTTTGCCATATTTATAAAAATGACTGTTTTTGGTAGAGAAAGCCACACAAACAAGTGAATCTCAGGGGACAAAAATAAAACACGATAGAAAGATATAGAGAGATTGTGCTCCGATAATGCTTCTTCTTGTCTATACTATAGAAAACTCAAGCTGATGTGTAATAGTTGCTGACCTAAATGAGATCCAGGCTTAACTCTCATAGATCACAGATAAGATTCAGCATGGTTTGGTCCCAGACATGTGATCTCTGCATTTCACCGAGGGCCGTCGGAAGGCCTTCCATCAAAGCCCCATGAACCTCACCATGAAGCCGGCAGAAAAGAAATCAATGTTCTCAATCCTGAAAACCTCGCTGTGTGAGCAGAAATCAATTACGGCTCTCAAAACCCCTCTCCCTGTCCTCAGTCAAGTGATCAGTTGAAGGGATGCAGTGTACGAGAGCCACTCCAGACGAGTAAAAATCCGCTCCTGTCTTTTCCACTGGGAAAAAGAAAGGTGGGAAATGAAGATCTAAAACTCATCGCTGAAGATGAGGTCTTGAAACTTGAGTCTCTTTGTGAGGGATTATTGAGAAAACAGCACTTCCAGTCTTCCGTCCTCACAGTTGCTGACACACCTTGCGCTGTCCTGCTTTCAAGATGCTTTGCTCTTCCAATTCCTTGCTTTCTTCGGCTCTTAACTCACATTGATGATTATTGGCAGGTAAAGAGGATGCTGACGAAACCACCAGAAAGTGAAGAAAATTGATGGAAAAGGTGCTCCCTTTGTCTGCAGGGAACGCTCCATGCCGTATGATGAAACCCGTTGTTATTTTGCACCCCCTTCCTCATTTCACGGCATGTCTGAGACCTTTGCTTCTTACCTCACATGTCTTTCTAATGATGGTCAGTGTCTGTTGAGCAAACACCAGCAGCACCTGGCGCTCTACAAGAACAACACCCTTTTCTCTTCCTTTATTTTTGGATGTTTTGCTTCAACCTGCCTTAATATCACGTCCTCTGGTGTGAAAATGCTGCTCATGTGTTGGAGGGGCTCCAAGCACTTTGTTCTCTACCAGACTCATTAACCCAGGCCTCGCACACTTTCTCCCTGTCCTCCTGCTGTCCGCTCACAAGCGATCTTTTGTTCTCTTTAAACTTGGATGATTATAAAAATAGAAGAACATGTAATAACTTCTGAAATGTTTCTATGGTACATATTTGCTCACTGTTGGGAAAATCAGCAAAATATTAAACATCTAGAGCATCTGCCACCTGGTACTATCAGGGTTAGCGCATTTCTTGCTATATCATGCAAATTTCAAGGTTCATTTTCCACTCGTTTATATTAGAGACATGCCATAATACTACTTTATCTTTTCCAGTGCTGACACATATACTTTTTTTGCAGCAGTCCCCACTACCCAGCCTAGCTTGGTTAAGCAGTGCAGTTAATGAATAAATCAGCTACTAAGTTTTAGAATGAGCTATTTTTAATGGGAGCACTTCACTTAACATCAGCATCTATAAGTAGGCTCACATTCAAAAGCATACCCAAACATTCCAATAATCAACAGAAATACTCAGGACTGGATCAGATTCCTGCTTCTTTCCATCCAGCATTTTCTGCTGATATTGAACTGATACCAATATCTATCAATACCAATGTCATTTTCTCTTAAAAGGCAAAAAAATAATCTAGGAATCAATGGAAATTAACTCTACTGGTTCAACTTCTCCAGTCTTTTTTCAGCTATTGAACAAAAAACAAATCAACAACAACAAAAAAAAATTTAAAAATTACACGAGCTCAACAGGAAAACCACAATAGATTTCAATTCATTGTGAGAGTTAGGACATAGATGTGTTATATGCGCAAAAAAACTCTAGTTTGAAATTTCTAAGCCAGCCTAATGCCTTATGGCAAAGCTAAAATAGAGATGATTCTCACAGATGTAACTTAAGTGGACATGAAAAATATGAAAACATGAAAAATATACTTTTCAGTGAATTTTGCCTCCAGATGTGCCCAGATGTATATCCTTGTTATTAGATCACATCCGCCCCTCCCTCTAATGAGACACCCTATTGTTGATCATATTTCCTAGAACTGAAAAGAATAACTTTGACTAGTGTGAAGCATGAAGGCATTCTTACATATTCAAGAAAAGAAGACCTGGACGACTGGAAGACATTAAAGGAGTGAATAGCAGATAATAAATAAACATATATAATATATGTGCCAAACACACAATGCACAGCTGTCCGTCACCCATTTCAACTCTTCTAAGCAAAAGTTGCCAGGAACGACAGTAATATGGTCAAGGTTATGGTAGGTGGGGTGGAGGGCTTGGAGGCGGACTGCGAACTGCTAAAAAGAACTCAGCAGCAGGATGTTTGTATTGAATGCTTTGTTTGTTCCAAATGAGGGCAACACAATTCCATTACCCCTAAACGCTCGTTAACTCCGAGCTACTTTAGCAGCAGCAGCCCTGACTTCTAAAGCCACACTGCATCCCGTAAACTGAAGCGACACATTATTAGTGGAAAACAAAATAACTTTTAATTAACTTAATCTGCCTTTGATCTGCACATTGTGTTTATCAGTTGCGAGCTGAGGGCACCATGTTTCCTTGTTAACTTCTCGTGTCGAACAGAGCTTCGCGGCAGGGTCTTCCATCACGCTGTATAATTAGCAACTGGCGTTTGGCCTCTATCACCCTGCAATCACAATCACTAATTAAACAGTCCCTTTCATTGTGTAATTCACAGCTTACTGCGTTATGATTGTATTTTTATGCCAACATTAGATGGAGGTTATTTGAAGGTAGTTCATGATTTTCCACAAGCAAATAGAATCAGGATGGCCACTAGTTTTTAACTCCATCGAATGCAATCCTCGGTGCTGAGTGCTCACTGTTTGCTGCAGGTCATGAATACGAGAGATCAGATTAGGAGAGGAAAGCCCATCACCACCTAATTACCTATTCCAACATTCAGCAGGGTGGGGATGGCAAAATGTAATGAAAAAAGGTGGATGTTAGTGATCATGGATTAGTGTGTACGCGACAGTGTTCAAGCACACAAACTTAATTTCTTGGAGTCATTTTAGTTGTTTTGACACCTGGAGGCCATCTGAAATGGGCCCCCTAACTCAATCAGGCTTATATTGTGATGCACAAGACGAGTCAAATGTGACTGAGTAGATGAGATTATTTTGATTAAAGGAGTGACAAAAGCACAGAGCTGTAAAAGCTCTAGTATGTTGTGGATGTCAATGTGAAAGATGACCAAGGAACAATCCATTATTGAGTGTGTCTCTTTGAAATGCTGTGGTTGGTTGATTGCAAGACAAATAGTGGCTAAGGGCTGGAATATGCTCTGGGCAAAACTACAACTCTCACCCTTCAAAGTGGAGAAAATTGCCCATTCCAACCATATTACAAGAAGGGTGCAGAATGCCATTGGTGCATGAGGGCTGATATACAGCACAGTTTGGTAGTACCTGATTGAACCAATCTGTAATTTTTGAAGTTAGCTGGTGTTCGGGTACCAAACTACAAAGGTTTGTTGGACACTGGTCCACCAGGACAGGAGTTGTACACCTCTGCGGTAAACATATTCACAAATACTTTAAAATAAATACTATCAACCCATTGGGAAGTCATCTTAAATATAATGTTTGTAACATGTTGTGTTTCTGAAATGCGGAAGCTTATCTCTCCAGTTTGAACCCTGTTTTTGACCCTGTTCCAGGCTAACACTCAAAATTTTGTCTTAATGAGGACAGATCATTGTTAACAGACTACGCAACTTCTTGTGCTACAATTTGTAGCCTATAAACACAAGAAAATCAGAACTGGCAGCAGACTGGCAGCACAAGTCGTGTGGAGCCCCCCAGGCAACTGCTGCTCTACCGCTTTGGCAGAAGGACTCAAAATCAATTGATACACGGCGAGCCGAGCATCAGTAATCTGCGGCTCGAGTCTGAGTTTTCATTTCCTTGAGTTTCTGGGGACTCTTGAATCTGTAGCAGTTTTACTTTAGTCCTTTTATTAAAAGCAGGGGTTGCATTTGGGCAGCTGGTAGCTTAGTGGTTAGGGCGTTTGCCCTATGATCAGGAAGTCATGGGTTCAAATCCCAAGACTGCTAAGCACCTCTGAGATTCCCTTGAACAAGGTACCATCCCCACACACTGCTCCCCGGGCGCTGTGTTCCTGGCTGCCTGCTGCTTCACTTGGTGAATGGGTTAAATGCAGAGGAAGAATTTTGTGTGCTGTGGTGTGTTCACGTATGACAGAATGACATTTTGCTTTCAACATCATATTTGTTGCATATAGTGCTTCAGGATTGTTCTTCAGCCCATAACAAAATACTCTTTATTTAAAGCCAGTTCACGTAATCAGTTCTGTCTGTATTTTCTTTCCAGGCCAGATTTTTGCGAGTCAGAAGTCTCATGTTGAGTTGAGTTGTGCGTCAGTGGAGCACTGGCACGGTATTAAATGAGGATTTTTTAGAAGTTATATGAGACACATTTGAGGGTCACAGACAGGTTTACAAATATAAACAGCCTTTATCACTGATGACAGCATATCATACTTTTAACTGTAGTGCATACATTTTCTTTACCTACTTTGTATGAATGACTTTGTCGTTTATACTGTCCATGTTATATGCCCTACCATCTCACCACCCCACTTGACAGATGAAATTTGCCATCTGTTGTCAGAGGCAAGTTCATTTCGAGCTGTCAGTTAGTCACCATGTGATTCAAGTGCAACTCGAGTTCAAGTCAGTCTCCATCATCCCTTGCAGCCGCTGTCAATTAACAATGGCTGCAACTTATAGACCTTTGAAAATATAAACTGTCCTGTAGTTTATTACAAATATACACACACACATCATGCCCTCAAGGTGCCTGATAAAGCAGTGGTTAATTTTCTGCTTCATTAAAGTGCGACAGTTTGTCATTGCTTCAGGCAGAACTTAAGAGGATAATTAAGACTGATTAAGAAAAGCGTCTTAACGACCTTTTAATTGACTTGAGTCATGTGTCTTCAAACTATCATTTTCAGGTGAAGATCAATTAGCATCTGGGAGAGGTAACAGGGGCAGATTAATTAATTAATCTGGAGCTTTATTAATATGGATAGGTTTGGCTCGAAGATATATTTGCCTAACATTTGACGGCAAATGCCAGAATGGATCCGTTGACAGGGCAAGAGTGAAATGTCATATTATCATATGTTTGTCCTTGTAGAGGCTTCAAATAGCTTTTCCTCTGGACACAATTCAATAAAGCCTGGCCATAAAAGGATATACTGTAATGGAACACAAGTCCTGATGATAGGCTGCAGGATGATCTGTCTGTGAGCAGCCACATGCGAGTGTGTGGTGTGTGCACTTGCAGGTGTGTACTTGCAGCTGTACACCAGCCCCTCTGGGCACCTGAGAGTGTCCATCAGTCATCGTGGCGATAACGTGGCGCTGTTTATGTGTTGCTGTGACAGGAAATCAATAGCAGCCCCTTCGGTGCGACTGTTTAGCAGTCAGGACAGCGCGTGCTGCAAAGTGTGGGTCTGTTTCCGTCAATGACCCAACACAGACGCCCACCTCCCAGCATGATCACGTATGGAAGCAGCGAGAGAGAGAGAGAATGTACAAGCTAGACGTCCATGACAAATACCCTCTTCCTTCCGTCTGCTCTCTGGGTTCTCCTGCTGTTTCTCTCCAGAACACAAAATGCAGAAGAGTTGTTTCTTACAGATCGTGTTTCACTCTTTAAAATAAAGTTTTCCAATCTTCTTCCAGAATACCTCAGGGTTTTGTTCACTTTTGCCATGCTTTACATGCTCTTACACAGACACTTCATCCCAGGAAAGACTAGTCACTTAATTTGTTTTGGGAGCAGGGAAGACTCGAAAACGTGCGGAGAATAGGGGACTCCAATAATAGGGGAAAGTTATTGTAGACAATAACAACGTTGAGACATCTATGGTAAGATATAAGTGGCTTTTTGCAGCACTATGGTTCAGTTTTGGCCCAGTTTTGGTTCAGTTTTGGTCTTCAATTTTCAGGGCTATGAAGGGATATTTAAGATACTTCCTAGGGCTTTGCAGCTTTTTATATTTGCGTGTTGCTTCATTAACTTGGAACCAACACTCACTACCTGTTGCACTAGAAAAACCTAAATGTCTGAATACTTTCCCCCTAATTGTATAAATGATGTGTGCAGCCATGAATACTGTAGGTATAGCAAGTAGGGCAAAGAAAGTTAACACGTTATTATTACATTAACGCATTATTTACTTAACGCCGACAATTATTTTATCGCGAGTTACACAGGTTTCTGAAAATCCTTTTATTTTGAAAGTTTCACCGAAGTAATGCTAGCCTTCAGCTATTTAATATGCGCAAAAGTAATGGGACGCCTGACTCAAAGCAAACATATTTGTCTACTGCTATGTTGATAAGAGTATTAAAAACAGTATGTTTAGGACAGACTTAAAGGAGTGATTAATCACGAGTTAACTATTGCAAACTTGCAATGAAACATTTTACTGACAGCCAATTACAGGTAATTTACAATAGCTTTAGTCACACAAAACTCACCATAATCAATAATGCAGCTTGCAGAAAAAGTCAATAAAACACATGCACATGTCAAAACAGCATGAGAAATATTTTTTCTGCAACTTGGATTGCAGTGATAATAAGGATGTTCTCTCTTTGTGGTCCATTTAGATGTCTTTAGTCCAAACTAGAGGGTGACTCGGGAGTGAATATTCAAACCTCTCCCGTCCCACTCCCACAAAAAAATCCCATCCTTTCCCAATCCCATAAAAAAACTGGGGGAAAATCCGGTCCCGTCCCAATCCCAGAAGAATGACTCCCATTCCCTCCCACTCCTGTGTTGTTGTTTTTTTTTGGATGGAATCTGTCAGTTACAGTAAAAAAATAAATAAATAAAAATAGAGCCATCACGTCTGTCATTTTTGACTTTACAGTGGCTGGCACCTTACGTTTTAATTGTGATGGAAGAAATTGGTTGCCTTGAGAGGGCTACATTGCATGTATGATGCTGAGTTGTACTTAATCAGTTGTCTACAAGTCTTGCAACTGGCGCATTCCATTTTCACGCCATCATTCTCAACGCGTAATTTTTTTAGTTATTTCAGACTGCCCAGAAATATCTGTGAGCACAAGTGACGTATTATTTTCAGACAGTAGTCAGACAGCTTTCACGTCTGCCTCCATTTTGGTTATGATTTTCGCGTCTAAAAAGTGCGCAAAGTAGCCACTTCTTCTCTTACATTATTGGTGGTTGGGACTATCGCCACCTACTGTTACGGGTGTGTGGAGCACGCCATTCACTTC
>JBBJLR010000111.1:3376977-3412669 GCA_037577145.1 Brachypetersius gabonensis
TTTTTTTGTTTTTGGGTGTAGGAGGAAAGGCCCCCCCCCCCCCCCCCCCCCAGCACTCACACCCCATGAAATCTGTAGAAAGTGAGATGGAATGACGGGCAGAGAGACAGAGGAGGAGAGAAGGAGGGACTGTGTGCATGTGTTCAGTTTGCTTAAAGCACGCTGTGGAGATATTCTCTCGCCCCTGCAGGGCCTGGGGTCTAATCCCATCTGCTTCACTCTGGCTTAGCACTGACGGGATTTAACATCTGCTGAGGTACAAACCCCGCCTCACGTGGAGGAAAGCACATCAGATCGCGCAAGTGACTTTTGACTATCTTTTACCAGGGCTGTGCAGTCAGCATAAACTCAAGGTGAAGTGGCAACTGCAGCTTTTTTGGTGTCAAAAGATTGGGCTCCAGGGTTTTGGACATAGATTAAACTCAGCTAAAATGACACTGTCAGTGGAAAGTGTACTTAAAAAAAAATTCAGCTACATCAGTGAAAAAAATGGTTTGATTCAGATATCACATAATTAACACAGTCAACACAAAGTATCATTTGATCTGATGTTTTGTGTGAAAGACTGGCATCTGTGGGGTAGTGCCCCATCACCCAATCAGACCCTGCTAAACACGTTAATTTTATAAGCTTGTGCAGTGTAACTACACTGAAAGTAAACTTACTTTGCACTCACAAAGACTAGATCAATTAACATAGGGTGTGTTGAAATACGTTACATTGTACCTCCTGCATTTTAGGGTTACCCTGCACTTGTGAGAGAGAGACTTGATGCTTTGTTGTAAATCTGACTTAAATGTTGATTCTGTCCTGAGTTTTTGGTTGATTTGGTCAGATATATTATAGAGTTTATGGACAAGATACTAAACTGTTCTTCTTTGGGTACAACCACTTTCACTAGCATGGCACCCTCAAGAGTATAGTTTGGGAAGAACTTGATCGGCCCACATGGGGCCTTAACCTCAACACCTTTTGGTGTTTTTCCCTGTCATTGTTTCTTTAGAATAGCATATTCCTCATCAAACTATCGAATGACCCCTTTTGTATCTCCACAACAGAATCGTGCAGAATTGTTAGAAAAGTGTATATTTAACCCAAACAGACTTTTACTTTAACTTCTGAAATAAAACCCTTAAAAGAGACCATTAAAACAAGCTGACAAGGCCACCAAACTTTTCTTTATGCGCTGTAATTGTCCCTGAGGAAGAGGAATGTAGCAGTAGATGTATGGCAATTGTAACAGCTTTTAAAGCGCAGACCATTCACAATGTTTACAACCAAGGGAGGTATGCGGTGTACATGCTGAAAAATAGGCTCCACTTTGCAGCAGGAAAATGGCCACAACATACATCATCATAAATTTGAGACTGCTTTTTAAATTCTGTTTCACAGAACATTTTCTAGCGTGATTATATCTGTACTTACAAAGTCTCCATCACAAAAGACCAGAGCACGGCTGTGTGTGTGCCTGTGGTCAGCACAATACAATAAAACTGACAGAGAGGAACGTTACGTAAGTGTTTATGGCCCTTCTGGGCCAGGGCTACATTAACAGAACAGTAGAGCATTGTCTTTCCTCCTCTGATAATGTAAGCACACAGTATCCAGTGCCAGAAAACTGAGTGCACTTGAATTAGGTCGGAAATGAACAGAAGTGCAACTGAAATGACCAAAACCACATGTACATTTATTAGCCAAATTACACAAACAGGACTCAAGGCAATGCTGGCGTTTCTTCTGACGAGGATCATGCTTCTTTAGGAAATGTATGTCCACAGAGCCTTTTATGCCCTAACAAAACCCTCTTAAACTTCAAACAGTCTTCAAATCAGTGCCCAGACGGATGAAAAGCAAGCAGAGTGGATGTATGTACCAGTGATGTGACGACGTGTTACGTGTGTGTTTCCAAACTGTAGGTGTACACGCGGTATGGAAAGTGCTACACATTCAACGGGAACAAGACGACTGCAAAGAGGACGCGGCAAGGGGGCATGGGGAACGGTCTGGAACTGATGCTGGACATAGAACAAGACGAGTACCTCCCTATTTGGAGAGAGACCAGTAAGTGGAGCCACAAGTACTGCTGCCCAAACTATAAATGACCTCTAGGCTTAGTACTGGAACTCTTATTATACAGCCAATTATCATACTGTAAAATATTCAGTAACTACTATGAAATATTAAGAGAAAGAAAATATAACGGAGAGTCAGATTTTTTTTTTATCAGGGTGTTTTTCTTTGTACTGAGGTTAGTTTGTTTAACCTACTATGATTTCTTTGTTCAGTCAGCATTAGGCTGCCAATAAAATAAAAAAATGTAGGCGGAAAATTAGGCTACATCGTTTCGTAGACATTCTTAGGATAGTGATGTACTTGCACAGTATTGCACTCTCACCATTGCAGCATTGTTCACATATTTATCTATATAACATTTGTCCACAGGATTAAAAGCTACGCTCACTAGGGGACAAGTCTGGGCCAAAATCTCCCTTCCTGACATTTTAATGCTTTATTTGATTACTACTACTAATTTAGCACAAACAATTAGAATGACAACAGATACAGAGAGCAGCTGTTTATTCTGAGAAAACAGCAGAAGTGGACTTAGTTTGATCAGTCTGCCCCTCGCACGTTGTGGCCTAGTGGCCGAGCAGGTAGGATACTTGCCTCTGGACCAAAAGGTCATGGGTTCGAATCCTACCTTCAGCACCACCACTGTGTTCACTAACCCCAAGTTGCTCCAGGGAGACTGTCCCCTGTAGTTAGGGAATGGAAGTTGCTTTGGATAAAAGTGTCTGCTTAATTCTGTAAATGTTCAGTGCAAGTGTTTATTGAAAATTTGTTGACACATGATGTGTGTTTTATAAAAATGTAAGTATTAAATTATGGTTTGTGGACAGTAGGTCATGTAGCCTAGTGCATAACAGCTCTGCCTCCACCCAGCAGACTGGGGTTTGAGTTGATACATTAGATTACCTCTCAAACATAGACAGACTGGAAGATGTTCTGGATAAGATTGTCTGGCAAATGCTTTAAATTCTTCCCTTTAAAATGTCATATTTTATTGACATCCTAACATTGAATAAACCAAGAACTCTTGATATTTTTAGTAATTGTGTGTTGAATATATTTGTTTATGCCATTCTCTGTCAATTCATCAGTGATCAGTTTCTCACCGCAGAGCCAGTGTACCCACAAATACTATTGTACCTGTTTATGCTCAAGCCAGCACTGCACACTACCATGCCATTGTCATTGCTAGACTGAGAATAGTCCACCATATACATAATACCTGGTCAACAATAGTCTTGTGTTCAAAACCTGACCAGTGAGTGAACAGTACAAGTTGTGCATGTCAAAAGATGATCTACAGTCTATAGCAATGGTTCACCTATATAGTGGCCCTATACTGACTTGAAGTAGCTCATAAAGTGGTCAGTTTTAATATCGTGAGTGGTGTGTATACAGAACACTGCGCCATTAGCAATGAAATCTGTGCTGAATGCTATTTAGAGATTGCAAAGATGATTCAGCGCACAGTTAGTTCCCAGGTAATATTACTCACTGTCCTTTGTCCCTGCTCAGATGAAACAACCCTGGAGGCAGGGATTCGTGTTCAGATCCATAGCCAGGATGAGCCTCCTTACATTCACCAGCTGGGTTTTGGAGTTTCTCCAGGGTTCCAGACCTTTGTATCCTGCCAGGAACAGAGGGTATGGTCTAAAAATGAGAATATGTGTCTGATATGAGACAATAAAGAAGAGTGGAGCTCTGAGTTTTGTACTAGTATAGACATTAAACCAATACTTAAGCAAAACATACACACATTCCTTTCCTCGCCCCTCCAAAAATATTTTTTTTAGTTTTGCATTGAAGCTACATGGTTAATATATTCTCAAGCAGTCTTGCTGATTTGGTTTCTAATACAGTAAAGACACAAATAACTGAAAATGGTAATAGCAGACACATTGAATATTGAATTTTGTCCACACTTTTGTCTGGTTTTACAGACAACACTAATAGTCAGAAACCACAGTCAGAAACCACAGTAGAGATTACTTAGCACCTCAACAGGCCTGTACAATGCTAATTAGGAACAGAACCCTTACATTATTGTTAGTTTAGCCTCATAACTACAGTGTAAAACTTAAGAAGCAAACTTCTGACACCAGACATGTCTTGGCCATTCAACTACTTTTGGTGTAAGGCACAAACTGTGTAAATTTCCTTTGTCTCTGAGCTATCACTTTAATACTGATGCAGTTTAAATGGCATACACACATTTATGCAGGAACACATAATATTGGGTTGCTATACATTTGAGGATTTCCACTAGTTTAAGTGATGCTTTGTATGGACCTCCTATTAGTGAGGACATTTACTGTATGCTTTGTATGTTAACATCCTAGCTGTCATACCTGCCACAGCCATGGGGGAACTGCCGAGCGTCGTCTGAGCCTGTTATCCCGGGATACGACACCTACAGCGTGAGCGCCTGCAGGCTGCACTGCGAGAGCATACAGGTCCAGAGAGAGTGCAACTGTAGGATGATCCATATGCCAGGTGTGTGTCATTGTATGTATGTGTTCTTTTTTTTTACTGTCAAAAAAACAAACCAAAAATTTATACACATCTTGGAAAATTACACAAAGGCCTCCAAATGAAATATATCAATATATAATTTGTTTACCCTTTAACTTTTTAACTAATTCATTCTTCTATTCATAAATCAATTACAGCTGTGTCATCCCAACCTAAGCTGCCCCCCTTCAAAGAAGGGCCATCACTAGGCCTGTTCTTTAGCCCCCTAAATTCTCTTTAGCCCCCTAAGACTGTTTTCACAGCCATGCCATCATATCTCCAAAGTTACAGGAACCCCTGGGCGGCAAAAAAAAGTTAACCCTTCCTCTTAACAAAAAAAAGTCTGTTGATGAACAGGGTAAAGACGGAGAACAAATCATCCAGCGAAACAGACGGCCTACTATCTATAATTGCAAACAACAAAGTGCACCTCTATGGTCAGAGAAGCTAATAAAATGAGTGTAGATACAAGTTGAGTTGGCGTAATAAAATGGCTTGCTGGTATATATGAACTGTGTGCGTGTGTGTGTGTGTATGCGTGTAGACACACTTGTTTTACTGCTCTTAGAGTGCCTGTCTCATCTGTAAATTCCTCTTTATTGACTGGCACCCACTATCAGCAGTTCCATCAATCATCCTCACACTTGTCAGTCAAGTCGTTCATTGGAAATGGATTTTCAGGGCCATTTGTGAAATGAGCTTTCCACAGCATTGAGCTTGAAGCTCCTTGCCAGCCACATCTAAAACTTACATAAGCACGACACAACTCATCGCCGTTCAAGCTTTTAGAGTGCCAACCTCTCCCCTGCCTGCTTCTGTTTCTGTCCTTCTGACTTTTATGGTTTCTGGAAGAGGGGTCATTCAACTACCCTTATTATTCAGCTCACAGCTTTCATGATGGACTGCATTTCCCACATTTGTACTATTCTAATATGGACCACATTTTTGATAGGTGGGGGCAGCCGCCACCTACATCACTGGCTATAGACTAGATATTTGCAGGTAAATGCTATATACCCACTATTAAATCATTAGGTCATGTGCTTATTCACCTCCATTCACATAGCTTGGCTGGTCCAGTCATTCGGAATTTTATTATTCAAGAAAGAAAAGTAAGGAATAAATGCAGAAAACAGCAACAGAGTTGAAACACTGTCTTACTGCTCATCAGGCTAGCTGAAGAAAAAAAGACTCCTGGCATTACAATGAACTACTGCAAAGAAACACTTGGCTGGTTGCCAAGCTGGTTGCCTTGGGGCAAAACAGATCAAACACTCTTTTCGGAACTAAAACCAG
Source organism: Brachypetersius gabonensis (assembly GCA_037577145.1). Classification (NCBI taxonomy): domain Eukaryota; kingdom Metazoa; phylum Chordata; class Actinopteri; order Characiformes; family Alestidae; genus Brachypetersius; species Brachypetersius gabonensis. Next base: position 3,382,855 of record JBBJLR010000111.1, read on the forward strand.
TGCTCATTTGTACCTATATATCTATACCTATATATATATCTATATCTATATATATATATATAATTATTATTATTATTATTTTTTTTTTTATTTATTTAGTTCCAGAAGAAGTGCATCTGGGCTTCATTCGAGCGACCAAGTTCCTCTAAAATTCCTTTCCTTTTGCCAGCTTTGCCAAAACAAAACCAAACACACCCAAGAGTAGAACACACTTTTGGCAACATTGGTAACAGACTCCAATAATTCTCAGAATATGTTTTATGCATGTCTTGCTAGTGGGTGTGGCATAAGCGAGTATGCTGGGGTGGGTTGGGGGTGTGATGAGTTTTCGGGGGGGGGGGGGGGGTTCTTCCTGCCCCCCTTTCTATTTTGTCTGGGTGTCACTCTAAATACTGTTAGACCACTGCCTCTCCGTCCTGGAGTTCTGCTTCCCTGCATGTTGTACTGTTTTTTCTCTGCTTTAACAAGGAAATGTGTGCTGCTGTAGACTGAGAAATTGACAGCAGAGCTGAGTGTAAATTACCTGCAGATGCACCAAAGCCTGGAAGCTGGCTTCAGAAGAACTGTCCAGAGAGAAATCAGTGGTTTAGAGAGAGAGAGAGAGAGAGAGAGAGAGAGAGAAAACGAGAGAAGATGCCAAGAAGTGAACAGCATGCATTTGTTTGACGAGATGAGAAAAGCTGAAACAGGAATATGCAGAAGACAATGCTACACAAGTGAAGAACTTGTAAGATGCTTATCAACAGCTAAAGATGAGCCGTTGGTGAAGGACAAAGTGACCCGTGCAGCAGATCCACGAGAAACAAAATGTATCATTCAGGGTCCAAATGCTGTGACTAGGTTGGTAGCGCAGAGGGAAATATATTCCATTGCAGTTATATATTTTAAATTGTATTCATCCTAACACTGCATCACAATTTTTAAAACTCATTTAAGGTGCAACTCTACCTTTGAGATCACATTCGTTATACCTTATGTCAGGGGTCGTCAACTACATTCGTCCAAGAGCCAGAGTTTTTCTCGGCAGACACTGTGAGGGCCAGATGCTCTCCTAAAATAAAATACAATTAATATTGTATCTTAAGTAATATATTATTATTTGATTTATTAATTTTCTTTTTTAAATTTCTGTGATTTTTTTAGCCTTTGTCAATGTTAACAGACTCATATTACATGAATAAACACATGGATAATCAAAAACACAAAATAAGGCAGGATAGTCCACTGTCCTCAGAGAAGAACAACGATTCTCGCTTAATTATCCATTTCGGCTTCTTTATATACACACACATATCTGTCTTATATCAGTGACCGGCGAATTACTGACAGATTAAAGGCTTGTTTCTTTTAATTTAGAAAAAAATAACTGTAGGAACATTCTTTTCCCTCCTCACTAGACTATTCTTGATTCAGTAATATCAATTTTAATATAAGGAGAACTCCCACTCTCTGAACACTTCTGCAGGCGAGTGCAGAATTTAGCCGTCTAGCTCCATAGATGTCCATTCATTTTCCTTCGGGGAGACGGATGGAAAGCTCTGGCGGGCAGGATGTGGCCCGCGGGCCGGCAGTTGACGATCACTGCCTTATAGTGTACTATTAAGATAACATTTGTACTCCTTGTACTACAGAGGGATTAAAATAAACAGGAACAGTACCTTCTTTTCTAACAGTGTAAGAAAGAGGTGGAAAGCAGAGAAGCAGAAAAGGGAAGACAGTCTAGTGGTCAGATGAACTGTGCTCAAGTGAAGCAAAGGGGGAGAAAATGGATCACGGGAGAGCAGATAAGCTGTTAAAGGAAAGGAGAGGGAAAGAATGAAAAAAGAGCGATATCCTATCAGTGGGTCCTGTCGTGGGCGTGTGGAAACTGTGAAGGATACTGTGGGAGCTAAGGCAGCAATGAATGTGCCAGAGCCTGAATGAGAACACGAACAAGACAGAACTTAAGAGGCAAAAGAAGACTGAGGAGAAAAGGGCAAGGGAGCAGCAGAGGGCCAAGAAGAACTAGAGAGCAAAGACCAGAAATAGGAGTAAGTTTTAGCAAAGAATGTGTTTTATATGGGAACAGAGCAAGCGAAAGTCCAGCACAAACTCAAATATTGGAGTCCTACAATAAAACAACAAAAAAAACTTAGGCACTGAATTATCCTTTGTTTGCACTTTAGTTTGTGCAGAGACACTGTAACAACCCATCATATAGGTGCATTTTAGTTTTACACATTCATGCTTACTTTTTTCTTAATAATCTGGTGACAATATATGCATATAAAGACCCCACAAACTGCTGATTAATTGATGGCCACTTGAACTTTATGCAGATGACCTAAGCAAACACCAATCAGATTGACGTTACACCACATTCAACACTTGAACAGACTGGGACTAAAATGTTAAAATGTAAAATGTAGAAAACCTAATGTATCAAATATGCAAGATACAATTACATTGCATTGATTTTTTAATGATGTAATAGTGCTGTTGGGCCTTTTGGGGGCACAAAACTAGCTTTGCATGTATTGTGGGCATTTCAGCCTCAAACCTACCAGCAGTGAGGGAACTGTGTCTGAATTACTGAATTACTAACAACATAAACATGGCAAGACTACTGCACACAATAAGAAATTGCACATAACATTAATGTTTTATCACCTGATAAACAAAGTGAGGAATTGCACACCAAAGTATCAACAGGCTACGTGTGGATGAGGGAGGAGTTACAGAGACTGATGGGCGGGTGGGTGAAAGGGAGAGGAGTTATAGAGTCTGATAGCAGAGGGGTAGCAGAATTTCCTGTGCCATTTGGAGGCTGGCTATTTCGTGCTGGTGAGTCTTTGGCTAAAGACTCACCAGTATTGCCACAACACTAGTTTATAAGCATTATCCACATTGAACTGTGAGAATGATCTCCTTTCATTCGTTAAACAGTCCTAAAATCAGGGGGTGTTGCAGCACTCTCATTTCCCACACCTCTGCTCTCCAAGACCTACGGTAAATTATGGTAAAGCATTTTAATATATTTTCAAAGGGAACTATTCAAACAGACTCTTGCATAAAATGATCTACAGGATGAACTGGAGGCCCACATCCCTCCTTCATTAACAGTATAAACCTGAACTGGCTCTTTTTAAATTTCTTTCATGCTCAAATCTATCTCTCTCTCCACAGGAAAGGCAGATATCTGCACACCCGCAAAAGTGAAATGCGTTGACAGGGCACTCGGTAAGATAAAAAAGGTTCATTTATTATTTCTTAACCTACAGCCATAACATTAGCATCTAATATCCAGCACTTTTGGTGCATCAGCGCTAACTGCCGAGTGTAATTTTAGTTTTCAGGTCTATTTATAACCTGAAAAACTCATAACTCTATTTTGTTGTTGTCTATTGATGAATGGACCAATAGAAATGGTCCAGGGCTACTGGAAATGAATAATTACACTAATCAGCATTAAGTTTGACTTTTTCTTGTTTTGTTACAATTTCAGAGATATGATGGACTGAAAAGCAGTGCCTTATCATAGCCCAGGGCAGAGTGTAGTGCAACTGACACATTTCAGGTTTTGCTAAATAGTTCCTTTGAGCAAGACTAATATTTTATTCATTCAAGCAACCCACACATCTCTGCTACAAATGAAGATGCAGAGTTTGTTTCCGGCACAATTCAAAAACAAGGGCAAATGTTACTCCAGGTGGGGTTAACTGTAACAGTCAGAGGGGCTGGTTGGGACATTTGCTAAAAAAAAAGTCCGGTAAATCGATACAAAATGCAAATAAAATAAAACAGTCATAGTTCATTTCCACAAAACCATTTTCCAATTTCTCTTTACCCCTTAAAATTAAACAGGCTGTTTTTTGTAACTGCACCTTTGAGACGTATAAATGATCTATGTGACATCATGAAAACAGTGAAATAAAAATATTTGCTGCAGCTAAATTTGTATACAGGACATTCTTGAGACACTCTGTTCTTACAACAGTGATGTTACCTGAGTTTTGGTGTACATCAAACACAGTTGCTTACCTATCCTAACACAGTTAAAGAATCATCTAGAAAACCACAACAGAAAAAGGAAAAGGGCAGAAATATACTGTACTTCATCACTAACAGAAAAATTGAGTGTAAAAACACTTGCACTTTTAACAGTCCGAAATGGCGAAGGTAAGCGTACTTAGGAATGCCAACTCCCTCACTCATATACCACGTTACGGCGTATTCTGCACATTCCGTGCATACAGTAACCCCCCGAAATATGTGGAGGTAACGTTCCAAGACCACCTGCCTATTTGTATAGTGTAAATCATAAATATGCCCTTAAATATGCTCCCAAGACACTTTAATTTCATTTTAAACTCAGCTTAATGCATTCTCCTTAAAATGATGTAAAGGTAAAGTCGTATACCCAGCCAATCAGCAGCAAGGACAAATGAATAATGCTCTCGGATTGGCAACTTTCAAACCTCCAGCCTCTGAGTACAGCGGTATTCCTCCAAGACGCACTTTCTTTGTGCTCTCTCGACAGTACCAAGAAATGTATACAGTTCTATTTCCATTGGAAATGTATCTGAATTTACGTTAATAAATGTTAAAAAATTTATAAATTGCATTTTTCTTAATAATTTCTTAATAAAACTAAAATACATGAAATTTTTTTGAGAATATTAGTTGGGTGCTAAGAAAAAATCCGCTAATTACTGAAGCCGGGTTTACTGTACTGTGTGTTCTTCCACTGTGCACAACCAAACTAGCTATGGGGGTGACCATCGTAAACTCGAAACATCATAACTCGAGGACCCCCCCTGTATATAGATCATACAAATTAAGGAAACAGAACAGTGTTTACATTCTACAACAACAAAGTACTAAACAGAAAGGTATGGGCCCTTTAATTTATTTATTGTTCTTATGTTTTAAAGCTTTGCTGCAGAAGAGCACAGGAGACTCATGCCCGTGTGAAACTCCCTGCAATGTCACTCGCTATGGGAAAGAACTGTCTATGGTTAAAATCCCAAGCAAAGGATCTGCACGCTACCTCTCTCGCAAGTACCACAAAACAGAGGAGTATATCAGGTACAGTGTGTATAGATATACATTAGATATGCACACACACACACACGTCACGTAGTTGTGCACTGCTGCTGCAAACATTTAGTCAGACTCAGAACGAACTGTATGTGCGTTTCTGTCCGTTGCTGTCTAGTTTTTAGTTTAAAAACTGGCGCTGTTTCTAAACTTTTACCTAACTTCTAAATTCCATGCATAAGTTATACATAAACCTCTGAAGTCCTTTTTCCTTAACTCACATGTAATCTGTCAGCCAAGAACTGTTTCTCACTGGAGCTAAGAGGCTAAGCTTTGGTGATCTGAAACTCTGGGAGGCCTCAGGCAAAAAACATTGACAAAAAAGGGGGGTCTTGGGAGGGTTCAAGTGCAGCCATTGGGGCCCCTTTCCCCAAATACCTTATACCGCTTTTACATTTTATAATAAAAGACATTGCCGTTATTATGAAACCAAGTTATTTGTTTTACTAAAGAAGTACATTTATGAATATAAGTTAAATAAGCTTAAATACGCTTAAATAAAACTACACATCTAGTAAAAGTCTATTTTACATAAAGTAATTTATATATAATTTATGCCAAACTTTTGCATAAGACTTTGAGTTTTAGTTATTCTCAGGAGGCCACCTGGTCCTCAAAATATAGAAAGGGAAGTACGCAAACAAACACACATACATGCACATCTCATCTTCTAGCTGGTTAATATGATAGAAGATGCTCTATCCCTGAAAATAATTAACTGCGTATTCATCAGACCGATGGGGAAAAAAACCCTGCATGTCCAGCGCACTGCAGGCTCCGTTTCTCTCTCTCCGTCAGAGCTTCTCTGATTATCACATCATGTCCCTCTCGATTTACCCCACCATTGTTTGTAAAATGGCTGTATTGAAAATGAAAATGTAATTTTTGCTCTTGCATTCATAAGCTAAATGAAGTAGCACTTTTTTTAAATAGACTGCTCAAAACTGAGATTAAGTTGTTGCTGCTAATTATTTTTTTTCTCCTTGTATCCGCTACCGTCAATCCTTTTTTTTACACAAATAATACAGACAATAGGAGAGTTGTATTCGTATTGTGAGCCCAACACGATATTGAATGTTTCCATTAAAACTGCCATTGTTTTGTTCACTATCTCTGATATAACAGAGACAACTTCCTCATACTGGACATCTACTTTGAAGCCCTGAACTACGAGACTATAGAGCAGAAGAAAGCGTACGACATAGCCGGGCTGCTAGGTAGGCTTTGTCGCGTATACCCTCACTCAAGATGTTCTAATGTTGCCTTTCACAAAGCCTTCAAAGAAGCAAACCCTTGTGTGTTTCCTTGAAGTACAGCCCTCCTAAGTGCAAACGTGGAAGAAAAACTGAATAGCTGAGAACATGTATGCTTTTGCCTTCAGACTCACACAGCAGTTTTTTTTGTACCTGTAACATTCAGGAGACATCGGAGGCCAAATGGGACTCTTTATTGGAGCAAGTATTCTCACAATATTGGAGATACTGGATTACATCTATGAGGTACAGTCCTTCATTCATACACCCCTCAACTAAAAAGTGAATTCTATTGTGTGAGTAGAGGCTTTGTGTATGTACGGTTAAATGCACTGTTTTTGGCTTTTATTAATATTCATGTTTACTCAGGTACATGTTTTCTTCATATTTTTCTTCTAACCATTCTTATTGGATTATTTTTCTATTTAATTTCATTCTGTTCTGTTGGTTTAGTGCCTTGACTAGCTTACGTTTACGTTCACAGCATTTAGCAGACGCTCTTATCCAGAGCGACGTACATCAGTGCTTAAAGTAGTCCACAAATGTTCTTAAACCTGTAAAGCTATACTTAAATCAACAACGGCTATTTAACCAAGTTACTGCTGGCTAAGTTACACACCATAACAAACCCTGGCAAAGAGAAAAAGCAAGTCAGAGATTAATACACAAGTAAAAACAGTAAAACAGTTCAAAGTGTAAGTGGCTGAGGAATTTGTAAATATATAGGAAAAGATATATAAGAGATACGTAGACGACTGGCTGGGCGCCAAGATGCTCCTTAAAGAGGTGGGTCTTGCTCTTGCCTGTACCTCACACTTTCAAGTTTTAGCATTTTGTTTTAAATAAAAAAGTGTTTGAGTCGTTATTTTTGTTTTGACAAAATCAGAGTTAGCATGACTTAACACATTTTGATTTTCATAAAATAAAAATAATTTGAGCAGGTAACTTACACATCTCAGCAACAAATTAAAGTGTAAACTTTCTTTTCAGCAGTTATGAAATATTGCAATTGCTGTTTGTAACAGCTGCATAAAAGTCAACATTTCAACTTAAATACATAAAATCGAAACAACAGTAGAAAATAATACAATTTTAATATATTTTATTTATTTAGCATCCACAGTACATTTTTGATTACTCTTTATATAGACATTTATGAATTGATATGGATGGGAATGATTGTTTTCTTTGGAGGTCTTGGCCATACCACATTAAAATGTAACTGTATTTTAGCCTGACTAGCTTTCACTGCAAATTCTTTACAAGCTTCATGAGAGGGTCATTTAAATGTGAGTTTTGTGACATGAACACAAATCTCAGAAATAAAAAAAAGAATCATCAAAAGTAACTGATGAAAAAAGGTACTTTTATAGAAATAAATTCTGGAGATTCTGGAATTCTGGAATGATTGTCAGCATTGTCAGTTGGGAGTACAAAGAGATGACACATTGCTTTTGAAACTGTTTAAGACCCTGCTGGTCCAGTGGTTAGGGTGTTGAGTCTGTGGTTAGAAGGTTGTAGGTTTGAATCTCAGGACCGCTAGTCAAGGTACCGCTACATACTGCTCCCCGGGCACTGCATCGCTGGCTGCTCACTGCTTCAGTTGGCGAAAGGGTTAAATGCAGAAAAAGAATTTCACACTGTGTGCTGTGCTTTACTCACGTGTGACTCTAAGGGCCCACTTTACTTTATAAGGGCTATGTTACATTTTTACCCCCTATGAGGCTGTGCCCTGCTCTCCCTTATTACCTGCTATCTTAACACTCTGCATTTTTTTTCTAACTTCAAGGTTGTGAAATACAGAGTCAAGCGGCTTCTGAGACCTCAAAAGAACTCAAATCAGCAGAACCAGAGGAACCAGATTCAGAACCAGATCCAGAGAAAAAAGAACCTCAGAGAACAGAACCTTAGAGCACAGCTAGCCACCAGCAACATTGCAACTGTCAAACTAGAGGATGTCAAAGCCAAGGTAAGTCCAAGAATTTTGCACTATAGCGAGAAAGCTAGAAAGCTAAAAACAAGGGATAGTAATAGAAGCTTATTTTCACCAATTAGTACTGTTAAATATGCCTTCCTAAATCACATCTGGTCGTTGAATAATCTTACTTGTGTGGTTTCAGCTAAAACAGCAGAAGCTGTCCAGAGCCATGTCCTGTTTATATTTACATTTGCACTTAAGTGAAAATGTAGATGTCGTGGTCTAACTCTTCCCTGCGGTGTGACCTCTTTGTCGACAGGATCCTAACGACGTGACGATGGCTCAAGCACATGGCGTGTATCCAGCTTCAATATTGCCAAACCACCACCATACACAGCCACCTGTACAGCAGGACTTTGCTTGCTAGGAGATGTCTTGTCTTAGTTTTCTCACTCTCTACAATAATTTATCACTGGACTCTAGGCCCTTGGATGGAAACATGCACTTGAATTGTAGGCTACATTTACGTCTTTCACCTACAAAAGCTACAGCCAAAGTCAAACTCTTGAGGACCACATGCCGCTGAATGCCCCCTTACAGTGGGTGCGTGGTGTGGGTCCAGGTGTGGGCTGAAGCAGCTCAAACCAACTACACTACATCAGCAAACAGTGATATTAGTGTCATCCTGCATTAGCACTCCTCTGTTTCACACGTGCTGATTACACTGCACGCCAATGTCTAGGTGTTACATTCTTGAACGTCTCACGTGAGATTAAGGTGTTTGATCTTAGAAGGGACTTGTTGTGGTGGTCCAACAATGCCTTTTGGTGAAGGTAAATGCAGTAGTGTCTGTAATTTTGAACACATGAAAACCTCACACAAGCATAGTTTCTTCTCATTTTTCACTTTCTGTGGTGGATCATGAGCAGGGACTGAACCAGTGCAATGGCGCCTAACATGGACATTAAGCAGATGTTGACATGTGTAGTGATTTCTTAGTTTATATAATTAAAATAAAGGTTCCAAAAAGTTTTTTTCAGAGCAATGATATAGGAGAGTCATGTTTGGCTGCCTAGCTGATATGTAATGTGAAGGTACTAAATAAAAACATTTCCCCCCCTAGATCCCTATGTCCAAGCCAGAGACCAGTCAAAAAGCTTTATTTTTAAAAGTGTACTTGCTGGGAATTTGCACCACACACCTCAAACAGTACCTTGCAAAAGTATTCAACACCCTTAAAGACCATCAGATTTGTTTGGACAACATGAAATATGCAATATCAAATTTTCTTGTGTCAATGTCAAAATTCTATAATATATTTTAGCCTGTTTGGGTAATTTTCTAGCAACACAGTTTGGGAATTGCCCATTGTCAGTGGTAGATTCAGATTTGATGTTTGTGAACTGCAAGCACCACAGATTACTAAAATGTGGCCTGTATTTTGCATCATTTAACAATTTTAATAAGTTGCCCAGTCCACACAGCATAATGATGCCACCACCATGCTTCACTGCCGGTATGGTGTTTAAGGAATGGGTAGTATAGGTTTGTACCAGGTTTGGCCAAGAAGCTTCATTTTTTTCCTTAACTGGCCATAAAACATGATTAGAAATTTTAGCAGGGCCATTCTTTTGCCAAACTCGACATGTTTTATATATTTAAGTAATAGGTTCTTTTATCATCCATGCTGGGTGTTTGCAGGCCCTTTACTCCAGTCGAAGACTCTGAAGTGATCTAGGCAGTGATGGTATGGTGTGATAAACATTCCTTTTCCTCACAAATGGTTCAATGATGTTCCCTGAGATGTATACTAAATACCTATTTTGCAGCATTTTTCCAAGTTATGCATATCAATGACTTTATCACTAGCTTTCCTACAAATTCACACCTGAACTCATTTAATGATTCACTGGTAGAGGGCAGTTGAAAGTCAACTGTCTTCTGCAGGAAAAGATCTTTCATGTGGTAAACTTGGAGGTTCCACAGTATAACGTTTGTAATGCAGAAAAATCAGATGACGGCGTTAAATTTGTTTGCAATGTGCTGCATATTCTAGTGTCCATCCCATTCACTCAGATCTCAGAAAACCTCCATTATCTTTTAGAACCGCACTGGAAAATGCCATCTGTTCCTCTGAGTTGGTGAAATGTTCAGTTAAATCATGTTATGTTACTTTTCCACTGTGTCAAGCTTCTTGGAATGGAACATTAGCCTACAGTGCCTGTCTCTAAGAGCCAGACACAGATAGTAGTTGGTGGAAGAGTCCAAGGGACAAAATCACTGTATGTTCAAAATTGCCTCTGAATACAGCTATTGCTATTTAAATGAAAGACAACAAAAATGTTAAATTGATCCACTTTTTTTGTATAACCAAGGACACGCGAGTCACCCTAATTCCATTTTATAGAGAACACATAAATGAATAAATAATAAGCTAAATATTTTTTCTCCGTCATTTGTGCAGGCAGTTACATTATTTTATTTTTTTGTTTCTGATACTAGTTTGCCCAAAACATCAAACAAAGACAAATCAGACTGTAACCAAGGAGTGGAAATTTCTGCTAAAATGTATTTAATGTTGACACATGCATTACAGTGAAAGTATTTGATCGTGGTGTGGAAGTGATTTTTTCACAAAACAAGTGCAGATCTGCAAAAAAGCTTCTTATGAAATGTTACTATCCACCATTCATACAATTTCCTATATTGGAAGTGGGATCTGCTTGTCAAGAGGATCTCAAGGCCATGTTCATGGGGTGTATCCACCTTAAATAATAGCAGATCACCATATCCCAGCTGTGTAACATTTTCAGTTAGACAAACTGTTATAGGTTGAGAGTTTCCATTGTTTCTTAAAATAAAACAAAAAATTAAAAACAAAAAGGTGCTGCTTTTAGATCAGCAGGAGAAAGCACTGCCCACATAGAGGAAATGTTGGAGAACTAAGCCAGGGAAGTCTGGGAAAACCTGTATTTGCTTTTACTGCCACCTAGTGACTAGTATCAAACTACAAAAACAAAGTCACATTTTTTAGGTTATACCTATAATTGTATCTCAAAAAAAGTACAAATCAAACATGACATGCTAACATGGTCTTACATCCAAAAATGATCTCTTCATGGTTTCTATAAAATAAATAATTTCAGGATCCCAGATCATGTTACTACTACTGAAGCCAAAAGCAGGGAAAGACTTTTACATGTATTGTAGCACATAACCTGGGCTTCTACAACCCAAGACAGTAGGGCTACCTGACCAAGAACAGAAATAGTGCAGTCATTAAGTCTGTGTGTAGCAGATGAATGAGATCTTTGGAGAGATCACGTTTTTGTTTAGGACCTACAAGCACAAGTGGCCTATTGTACGCCTATAAACCCCTGTGAGTAATATCCATATGCATTTAGCATTGTTCTGGTAGATAAATTGATGTCTTTAACATTTTTTTTAATATTGCACATAAGTTACACTACTGTTTAAATAAACTGAGATTTGGTCTCAATATTGCACATACTGCATTATCGTTAAATATCACTCATCCATCTGTATATACATAGCCTGTCAGCTGTTAACACCAGCATCGTCAGCCCTAAAAAAATAAAACTCCTCTCCATTTTTAAAGTACCAGTAGCCACATACTGCATACAGTATACATACATCCAACTCTAGGTAACTGTAGATATATACTGCATTACATAATTCAATTAATCTCTTTCAGCATTAGTGTGTCAGTACCTCTGCTAGGCACACACAGCACACAGGCAAATGAAGATATGTATACATTCAAGTCCTTTATAATGTGTGCCTTTATGATGTTATTTAAAGCATATCTGATGCCTTTTTGTTAAAGGGACAGTTTCAAAATACTTCATATTTCCTTTGTACACAGGTGCAGCTGATGAGCCACAAAACATTTGCTTCCTAAATTTAGACCTGGAGCTATGAAGCTAACATCACTAACACTAGAAGTCAACAGTCACCCAAATTGTTTCTGTAAATACATCCCTGGAAACTACCTTTAACTGCATTAAGTTGGGGCAAGCCTATCGGTGTGGATCAGGACACTCTCTGACTCACTGCAAGCTATACAAAATGTATAAAACTGTGGGTGAACACTGTGGGAAGCCATTCATGACAACTGGGTCAAGTTTCACAATGTCAAGAGTAGTAGGGCTAACCTAGAATTAGTTTTTGTGGCAATGGTCATGAATACAGAGGAATATGATCCAGGGTTATTCCACCAGTCCAGGTCTGATGTGGTCAGAAACATTTGTCTGAAGAGCTTGATGCTGTTTGAGAGTTGTTTTGGTGATGTAATCACAGAAAATATTTGGGTGACCGATTTCTAATGTTTTTTTGTGCAAATAAGATTGTTTAGCAAAACTGCTTCTTTAAAGTCATGAGTTTGTTAAAGTGATGAGATTTGCATATGCACATACACAGACAAATGGACAAATCTCAAGTACTGTACTCAAAAATAGTCTTTATAAATCATGAAATATTTGGTATCATGAAGGAGTGAATAACAATGTTTAAAGGCACACAGGCTATACTCCCCCCAATCGAGCACAGCAAGCTGGAAAAGGAAGTGTGGGTGTGAGGCAGGAATACATTTCTGTCGTGGGTGGATTCGAAAACACTGGCATTATATAAATTCTTGGAACTGAATACTTCCACCCTTGAGGTCTCTGGGTTTGCTGTAAACATATTTTCTTCATCTACATCTCCTCTTGCTGCTGCCTTGGCCTCCAGTTTACCATGGAGAAGTTCCTCCATTTGATCTCAAACACCTTTTCACACACACCCTCAAACCCCATCAGCCCCTCTAATGCAAGTTTCTGATCTGCTCATTTGTTTGTGAGAAGTCACTTGCTTAATAAAGCATCTTATTGTTATCATGTCTGATGGTTTATAGGAACCTTGCAGCAGAGATCCTTGCTTAGCCCAGAGCCAGTCTCTGATTATCCTGCTCTGAGAAGAGCTCAAGTGCTGTTGCCTTGCTCCTCCTTGAACATGAGCATGGCTAGCTGGGATCGGGAGCCTATTCCTTCATGAGTGCTCTGGAGGCAGCGGTGGAACATCTCCTCACTAAGCTGTGGGTCACAGGTCCGGTTGCGGTAGGCCTGGCGTAGGGCAGGCTCCACGGCACGGAAGACATGCAGGCCCGAATACTGCACAAACACATCATACACGTCCAGGTTCTCCAGCAGCTCCTCATTCTCCTGCACATCGCTAGACATCCTAGTTCGGGCAGCCATGTAGTCAGCATTGTAGAAGCATGCTTCCTCATATGCATACCGATCAAAGTGCCCTGCCTCACGCACCAAGTCCGATGCCACTGGAGGCCCATCTGGGTACGCCACATGAGGGTCAAAGTCCTGGAAGTGGACAGGGAAGAAGACCTGCCAGCCACTGATTGCATTCATTCGGCAACGGTTCAGGAACTCCGAGTTGAGGACTGTATCAGCGGTGGCCAGGAGGAAGAGTGTGTCCACTGGGTGTTTCCTGGAGACGATGTCCAGTACGCGCAAGAAGCCTGGATTCTCGGTCTTCATGCTAATCCATGGTATTTTCACATTAGGATACTGGTGCTCTACAGCTGCTACCTTGGCCTTTATGTCTGCAAACACATCAGTGGTGCTCACCTTTTGGGCCTCAGGGGGCTCGTATAGGAACAGGAAGGTAAGTACGGTATTCTCACCCAGCTCAAACAAGTTAGAGCTGCAGCGGTCCAGGAAGCGCAGCGCTATGGGACGATTATCGCTAGTCAAAGGAAGGACCACATGTACACGGGTGCCCTCCGTCACATAGGGCATGGGGATGATCTCCACCTGGCTAAGGGGGCGTACTAAGTGGACACGATGCTCGATGGCTTGCCCATAGCCTGACTCAGTCGTGGCTTGAAGCTGCAAGTCAAGAGTGTATTCCATACCTCGCATTGGATCAAAGCGGCGGTACCCATTGACTAGTCGCGGAGCACTCAGTTGTAGCACAGGGGAGTATTTCTTATTGAGCTCTCCTATGGCCACCTGAATGACCTCAGCCACATCTTCTCGGTCGGCTCCATTCAGCTGGCACTTGGGAGCACTATCTGCGCAGGAGAACAGCTGCTCCTCAGTAAAGTAGTCCCACTGTAGCACCTCAAAGCGACTTTTGGGCTGGAAGGGAGGTGGTATGCCAATGGGCCAAACAGCACTCCTGTTCCCATCCACAGCCAGGTGACTAACGTTCTTTATCTCTCCCTGGGGCAAATACAAACCAAAGCATTTTAAATAATTAGAGTAAGTGAAGCATTACTGATAGAAATATTTCCACTGTCAGAACTCACATAAAACTAATCAGCTGAAGAGGCCTTTAGCTTTTTATGCAGTCAACAACTGTTCAACCGCAGTTAAAAAAAAAACAAGGGTGTAATCTCATTTTATTGCTTAATATTCTGTGATTTATATACTATAATTAAGTCAATATACTGTAATTTAGTTGACCCCCAGTTTCGTTTTTGTTTTGTTTTTTTAATTAGATGAGCATATTAATTTTTCCCCAGCATGTGATGTGCCAAATGCCTGCAGGAAAATCACAAGGCCTGTCTTAGGCAAAATTTCCCCATTTTAATTTACTGTTGATGATGTTAGACAGCGATACAAAACTCTGGTCCTGGGGGGCCAGTGTCCAGCACAGTTTGGCAACCGGCCACAAAACCCAAGTGTGTTTGAGCAACCAAACAAAACCCAAACTCCTTAAGGTTCACTTTTTCAAACTGTGATTTCGATATTCATCTTTCAGCCCTACACACTATAGGTTATGAAATTTTGGCATAATATTTTAGACATATTATATGCTGTTTGGGTGCAGGAGCCAGTATTTTAATTCCTTCACAGTGCCATGAGTTAATATGGACCATGCTGGAAACCAGTCCTCCCGGACCACAACTGAACAGTGTAGCACTGTATTTCCTGAAAGTAAATACATATATTACAATGTACATGTATGAGAAGGGGAGAGAGCAAGATGTGTGTCTGTGTATACACTAGAGAGTGTATGTACATAAGAAAGAGAATTAGAATTTCTCAGTTTGAGACAGAAGAGAGCAACAGGGTAGTAAGGGAACAGAAAAAATGAAAAAGAAAGATGAGTAAACAGGGACAAAGGGAGAGATAAGAGAGCTGGACTTCCTTACTTGCAATTTCTCGATTTCCTTATACGTCTTCTGCAGCTCTCTTTCAGTGAAGTATCTGTGCAGACGATACATCTGCTCGGGGCTGCTCACTGGATGGACTGAGAGAGCATTCTGGAAGTCCGGGCTCTCCTCTCCAGTCAGGTCCATGTTCTTCTCCATCTCAAAGTAATTATAATGAAGCCCCTGCGATATAAAACACAAATAAAAAACTCATTCTCATATAGACATACATGTAGGTTTAGGACAGGAAACACGGTGTTTAGCTTTGATCCATAATGCGACATAGATTTCTTCTATATTACCACTAATAAAAGTCAATTAATGTAAATAAAAAAACGAAAGGTTCTTTTAAAACATCACAGAAATACCCATCCAATGCAGCCGGCATAATGTGATGTAAAAATTACACTGAAATGACACGCCTTTATGACTAAACAGAACACATCCCGTTATTAATTTACAGTTCTGCTCTGACAACCACCCGTGATCAGTAAACCCCTGGAGATAGCAGTAATGCCATTTTAAACGTCTCGTCCTAATCAACCTAATTAACTTAACGACTCTCTGCGGGCCAGGAAGTCTGTCCGCTCGCTCTCATCAGGGGCCGGTCAGTCAGGTATGGTAATCCAACTCACAAGCTCGGTTTCAGAACCAAACCCCTGCAAGGGGTCAGAAATAAAAGACAATGGTTGTGTTCAGTTCACTGCATTTACGTCATCTGTGGGATAGACAAAGCTTGGACTGTCTGTGGTGTGACTGTCCTCTGTACCTCGGCCACTGATCTACTTTGCCTCTGCGAGGCTGACAGCTCCACAAACCGTATGCCCTCCCCATAATAGATTCAGAAGTATGCGATGTGTTAGCCACTATATAAAGTGCAGGTCAGGGTTTTTACACAATAAATGACATTTCAGTTTCTTTGCTTGAATGTACACCTTCACCCTGAATGCGCCCCCTTCTGATTCAACTGTGCCAAAGGTGTGAGTGACGCAGGCAAGAACATGAGCATGAACCCATGTTAGTCATTAAGCCAATACTTCACCCCCAGATGATGATGCCCGGCGTGTTGACCCAATTCATGTGGGAAATAAGAGAGGTAGATATGTTCTAAGAGCACCAGATAGTTATCACACTTCTAGTTAATCCTACTTATTTATCCGTTTGAGAAACACACAAATCAGAGGAAACACTTGTAAAAAAACAAAAAAAAAAAAACCACACAATTGTGTTTAGGCAGAAATGATCATTTTTGCTCATTTTTAGGCAGTAATGGTCATTTTTGCTAGCTTGTCTATGGGGTTGAAGGTTATATCAGTGCCAAGCTAATGATGTTGAATCTTCATTTTGCCACACTGGGTGGTGGTGGGTGGTGGGTGTGTGTGTGTATAGGAAAAAACATAGAAAAAAAGCCTTTTGTATAGCCATGCATGCAAATCATCAGCATCATTATAAACACCATAGCAGTTAAGGCAAAAATGATAAGTATATTACCAAAGTCTGCTGTTGTGTTATAGTGCACACTTTACACCTTCTAAGTGGCCTGAAGGCACTCAGTGAAGAAGCATATCATGCTATTTAGGGCACAAAGGTTCTAGCCTCTGTGCCAAAGCACTGGAGTCACTATAATCCTTTGAGGAACTAGCCAAGACGACTCTGTCAAATCCTATTTAATACCCCCCTGTAAACACGCAACACACACACAAACTCACAGCGCGACGCATCTTGTGATACGTTTTGAAGATGTGAGATTACGGCGAGAATTTACAGTGTTTTGCAATCATATGACTATGTGTTGGCCAGCACATCTGTGTCAGAGACTCAAGCCCAAAGTACAGCGCACACTGATCATCTGAATCATGAATTAATCGTTGCCTCCTCTGCAACTCAATGTGGAACAGGGCACCCTCTCATAGGAGGCAAAGACTCCTGGATAATGTGGTTTCCTGCGGACACTCGAGAGCTGAGGCTGAAAAATGAAGTCACTTGTGACCAACATAAACACGGCCCTCTTGGGGAAACCAGCCACACAAAACGTTTACTTTATCAACACTGGTCTGCTTTTGGAGCTGGGCAAGATGATCAAGTTACAAGCAAGTACACTCTCCGTCTGCTAGCTTTCAAGCTCACACTCTGCACTCAGGTGGAGATGCTACTTTAGCCATGGCTTATTTGAGTCTCGTGACAAAGCTGGTCAGTAACTGATGAGAACAATTTGAACAGTTTGCATTCTTTCTGCTGGTGTGTTAGGCGCCTCTTTTAGTTTCTTTTTATAAACCATTTAGACTCTACCAGAATATGGCAGTTACTTCTAATGGACATGATATTAGGCTGTTAAAAAAATAAATAAATAAATAAAAACATAATTTTATATCCAGATCCAGATAATGCATATACACAGCCACACTTCCCCAACAATTTCAGGGATCACCCCTTTCTTTAAAAGACTGAAACAAAGTAAGTTAGTACAAGACATTAAACTTCAAACAAAGAGAATTCATGTTCATTTTTTTGGCTAAAGTTCTGACTGTTGGACAGTTTAGCTGTGTCCAACAAGATATCATTGGTTGTCAATCAGTTGCCAGTTAGTATTTTAATTTAAACTTAGTATTTTAAGATTAAAACTCATCTCTAAAAGTATTTCAAAAGATCTGGAATTTACTGCGGTATCCTGACTGCCTTCTAGGTAAGCAAAATGTACAGTCAGACTCAGTTTTCTCCTTATCTGATATGTTACAGAACATTATTGGAATATCAATAAAAATTGAGGTATAAAACTGGAATGTTTTGATTAAAACTGAGCACTTTAAATTATATTTGGTTATTTTAAGAGTAGCACTGAGACTATTCAAGTACAGGGTAGATTTTGAACATTTTGAATTAGATCATAGATTACAGATCAACTGTTTATATTTAATCATAACAATAGAAGTATTTGCTTTGATTGTCCAAACCAAATTAGTATTTGAGCATTTATTACACTGAATTGTACCAAAATAGTTAGACAAATTTAACTGATGAAATTTTGCACAATGTATCAATCAGTTCATTTTGAAGTTTTGAACCCCCATTTGAAGGGTTATTACACCTATAAGAACATATGATGAAAGCGCAAGAATGGAAAAAAATAAAAGAATGGGAGGGGTCTAGAAATGCCAAAAAAAATATATATATATCAAATGAAATCCCACTCATCAATTTATCTTACCTCGTGTTCCTCCACACAGCTGACGCCAGTGTGGTCAGTAATGCACCGTCCCAGCCACTCGTCAGGCCTGGTGCTAACAATGTCCGTCCTGCACTGCTCCAGGAACGGCTGGAGCTTCAGCAGCAAGGCCCTGGACAGAAGAAACCCTGACCCACCATGGCAGTACCTGCCTTGGCCATCACTTCCGATGAACTCCCCCAGGCGGCCCATGTAGAGCTGGCGGTCTATGCTCAAGTGACCCACAAGCGTCTTCAACCTATCAGGCTGAACGTAGGTGTCATCTTGCAGGAGGTAGAACCAATCGTACTCCGTAATGTGGTGTTCCATGAGATACCGCACAGTGTGAAACATGCTGGGCACAGGGTGCTCGTCACTGTGGGCCACCACAAACATTCCATGAGGGACCTTGCGGTTGCGAGAGCCAGTGAAGAAGATGAGGCGCCCGTCCAGGTGGTGGTTCAGGGTGCGGTTTGCGGCAACTGCGAGTGTGTTCATGCTGTTTTTGGTGGTCATCACTGCTACAAAGAGACGATCACGGATTCCCAGCTCCGTGCTGACATACTTGGCCCTGAAGGAGTGAAAATAAAAGCTCCAGTCATTCAAGGGGGATTTTGGCGTAACTGTGTGTTATGCTATGAAGCATTCTGCAGGGCAGAACTACAAATCTTATCCATCTGAGAGAATTTACAATTTTGTATTCTCATTGTTGTTCTCTCATTCGAATAACCAGCATGCACTACTCAAATCCCTGAGAATCCCTGTGACAGTTCTAGCCCCTAATCTAATAAAAACTTTTGATCTAGATACTTACACAAACATTAAGTGGTTCTCAAACCTTTTTTCAACCATAAAGAAACAATTCAGTGCAGAGCCATGGTGGAAAAAAGGTTTCTAACAGCCCACATGAATTTAGTCTTTCAAAACTGACTACCACCTTCAAGAGATGTCATCAGAAGGGAGTTTTCTAGCAGAAAATCTCACTTTAGACTACTGCAGGACCAGAAAATGTACTTACATCAATCAGGTATTTAATAAGTTATAATAAGCAAACAGCTTCGTTTGCTTATTCTTATTGTCACAAGAAAATCTTGAATTTTAGAAAGGGCAACATTATACTCAAAGGGTAATGCTTAACATCACTGTATGTTATTGAACCAGGCTTTTACTATTTCTTTTGCTATACTTGTACTGAAATACCCAGAGTGTAGTGGGCATCGCCATCCCAAAGCCGCATACAAGGAACTAAATGATTGCCTGGAAATGCTCTAATCTTTCTGTGCATGTGCCTTTGCTCTTAGCAAACACGATGAGTCACATTCCTGGTGAAACAGCATGGGCCTCAGTTCTCACATTTCCTGATAAGGCTCATTTCTTTAATCTTGCTAGTGGTCTGGTGGTTAGGGAGTTGGCCCTGCAATCGAAAGGTTGTGGGTTCGAATACTCAGAAAAAGTAATTTCCTCAATTACTTAGTAATAGAATGTACAGAATCAATAAAATAAATAAAATAAAATATGACTGTTAAAGCCTACTGGGTTGCTTTGGAGCCCAATATTTGTTGGAGGCTTCCACTGCTAAACCGCTGAGCCATGACTGACAGCTCACTTAATGTGACCCGATGACACCATTTGGATGCCAGTGCGTGAGAGAAACGAGGATAAGGATCAAGGGTTGCGAGCTACTGGGAATAGGGGGAGGTGGACTGGTCACAGTCTACTTCTTCTAAACAGCCTCCTCATGCTCTCTGCAAAAGAAGGTGAGAAGAAATCCAAGCAGTGGAGGAGGTAACCGTGGGCATGGCTGGGGATAAAAATCACAACAATGAGGGGTTACGACGACTTGAGGCACAAAATAGAGCCAGTAAAAGAGAATTTGCGGGGGCACTGGCACTGGCTGGCAGACGGGTGTGGACGAAACTAAAAAAGAACCAAAAGGAACTTCACAATCTACAAGGTGTGGATGAGGAGTAGGAGGACCCTCTCGTACCTGAAAACTTTTTTGGTCGGCCCCTGCTGAACAGGTTTGTTGTACGGAACTATCCTGGGCTCGAAGTCCTCTGCTCCAGCGTCCCCGTGCTCCCCCGTCCCGGTGGCTATGGAGCTGGGCTTGCGGGCCCCCTTCAGGCTGCCCGCCCGGGCCATCATCAGCAACCCCTCCGTGGCATCGAGTGACACGCTGCTGTCGCACGGCTCGTCCACCCAGGTGACGCTCAGCAGGCTGAGGGTGAAGCCCAGCGAGATGCCCACGATCACCGGGCACACGGGCCGCGCCACCGCGATCAGGATGGAGAGCCTCATGCTTGGGCGAGACGCGCGAGACTCGTAGCTCGCTCGGACGGACTGGCTCTGCCTCGCGGCTCTCTGACGTGTCACCGCGCGGGGCTCCTCCCCTGCCCAGACGTCACGCCATGTGCACTGGCGTCTGACGAAGACACGCACGTACTGCACGTAGTGTCCCTAATCCAGCGCTGCACACTGTGCACTGCACCCTTACTAACTGTAGCACACTTTATGGACAAAAGTATTGGGACCTCTTAATGATTGAATTCAGGTGCCTCCTCACTTCCAGTGATGCTTCAAGTCCATGCCTCCACCTTTGTGGACACAGTTTAGGGAAGGACTTTTTCACTTCCTGTGCACAAAGCAAGATCCATAAAGACATGGTTGGAAAGACATGATGTGGAAGAACTTGACTGACCCGCACAGAGCCCTGACCTCAAGCCCATCCAATACCATTTTAATTTATTTTAATGGGGGGGGGCATTAAAATAAATAAACATATTAAAGTTTATTTATTTTAATGCACTTCAAAACCACCACCATCATCCCAGTGGCAAAGAAATCATCAGTGTCCTGCCTCACTGATTATCAACCCGTCGCATTCACACCCATCATCATTAAGTGCTTCAAAAGGCTCGTCATGAGGCACATCAAGACACATCTGCCTCCCTCACTGGACCCCCTGCAGTTCGCATACAGTTCCAACCGCTCCACAGATGATGCCATCCACACCACCCTTCACCTGGCCCTCACTCACCTAGACTAAAAGGACACTTATGTTAAAATGCTGTTCATAGACTTTAGTTCAGCATTCAACACCATCATTCCTCAGAATCTGATCGGGAAGCTGAGACTGCTGGGCCTAAACACCTCCCTCAGCGACTGGGTCCTGGACTTCCTGACTGGGAGACCCCAGTCAGTCAGGATTGGGAGCAACATCTCCAGCACCACCACGCTGAACACAGATGCCCCCCAGGGCTGTGTGCACAGCCCTCTACTGCTGAGCCACGACTGTGCAGCAATGCACAGCTCAAACCACATCTTCGTTGATGACACAACTGTAGTTGGTTTGATCAGCGGGAACTACGAGGCGGCGATCAGAGAGGAGGTGAAACGGCTAATGGACTGGTGCAGAGCCAACAACCTGTCTCTGAACGTGGAGAAAACAAAGGAGATGGTTGTTGACTTCAGAAGGGCACAACATGATCACTCTCCGCAGAGCATCGACGGCTCCTCAGTGGAGATCGCCAGAGCACGAAGTTCCTTGGTGTTCATATCACAGAGAACCTCACATGGACCCTCAACACCAGCTCCGTAACTAAGACGGCCCAGCAGTGTCTCTACTTCCTGCGGAGACTAAGGAGAGCGCACCTCCCACCCCCAATCCTCACCATGTTCTACAGAGGGACCATAGAGAGTATTCTCAGTAGCTGCATCACAGCCTGGTACGGAAACTGCAGTGTTTCGGACTGGAAGACCCTACAGAGGCTTGTGAGAATAGTTTGTCACAGACATTTACTCCACACTGCATCCGTAAAGCCACCAGCATTGTGGACGACCCCACACACCCCTCACACACTCTCTTCTCCCTCCTCCCATCTGGTAAAAAGTACCGCAGCATACGGGCCTCGACTACTAGAATGGGGAGCAGTTTCTTCCCTCAGGCCATCAGACTCCTTAACCAGAGCTGAAAACCACATATATACACACACACACACACACACACACACACACACACACACACACACACACACACACACACACCACAAAAAACCCACCTACCCCTACCTCACCCCTACCCCCCTTGGAAAACTTAGACTTTAATAACCAGTTAAAATACTCTTATCACACATTCTGTAAAACACATGACTCTCTCTCTCTCTCTCTGTTTTTTATGCTGCTACAAACCGCACAGTCATATTTATTGCCGTTTTAAATTGCCATTTTTAATTGCACATTTTGATGTCCTGCATTCTCCTGCTCATTTGCACTCTTGCACATCTCTGCTGCTAAGCTACAATACTGGTCAAATACTGTACTTATCCTCAATGTAGTCATTGTCATTTGCACTACACATGGTCTTGTCCTGTCTCCTTTAGTGGTATTGTTGCTCTTGTTCTGTCCTGTTTTGCACTTGTGTTCTGTTCTGTTCTGCTCTTGTGTTGCACCATGGTCCTTCATTCTTACAATGTACTGTGTATATGGTAGAAATGACAATAAAATCTACTTGACTTGACTTGATGAGGCGTACCAATACTTTTGTCCATATAGTGTAAGTGTTACTTCTGCCAAACCTGGGGTTACAAACTGATGTTCACAAAGCACTCTCTACGTTTGTGGCCTGATGTATTTATGAATTTCAAACAAAAACTGATAGTATCAGCGCTCTTATTCCTGAAGTGGTTTGTGAATGCAGACCCTGGACTGCATCACAGAATACCTCAGTGATCGGTACACTTATAATTTTAAATATTTTCTTCTTCTGCCTCAGAAGCCATGAGCTCCTTTAACAGTCAAATTACGGGACTGAATATTGTCCCTTGTTCTTACACATTATAGATGGACTGGATGTGGCACGGCCTCTACATGACATTCAGATACCTTCTGATGAATAGTATGCTTTTGAGCCTTTTAATCTTCCTGGAATATTATTGTGTTCTTATTAAGGTTGCACATCCACCGATCAGAAAGGTACCTGAAATATCTCATTTGAAAAGGTTTTGTGTCCCCACAGTTGTGAAGAAATGAAATTCTGTCACATTTTGGAAAAAAAAAAATTAAATATGTGCCTCTTTATAATGTCAGGGGGAGGAGACTGAATTCTGTGCTGTGTTTAACGCTTTAATTTTAGAGTAAAACGAATATGGTCCTTTGCCTGAGGAACTATCCAGAAAAACAGCTGGAAAGCTTATGGTTTGCCTCCAGGCAGCCAGGGGCCATCTGTCACGATGGGAAGTGGATGCATCCCTGTCTGGTTTCGAGGAATGCACCCTGATGTGAGAGCACTTTTAAAAAACCTTCCAGAAAGTGTCACTGAACATCATGGGAAGGATTTAGAAATGTAGTTTTTCTTTAACTGCACTTTAGCTGAAGCTGCACTTTAAACTATACAGTGTAAAAACCTTTTAACAGTCCAGAGTCCTTTCTACATTCGCACAGTATCCAGGTATGCCTTATAGATTATTTGAAACTCACTGTCCCAGTCTTAGTACTGATCATAGGCTACAGGCCATGACCACTGGTCATTAAAGAACGCATCTTCTTGGAAAGATGTTTATTATCTAGTGCGTGAGCAAATCTAATTAATGGTCTAGGTAAAGAATGTGTTTTCTGTCATTAACCTTTACTATTTTATACCCA
The DNA here is from genome assembly GCA_037577145.1 of Brachypetersius gabonensis. Taxonomy (NCBI): domain Eukaryota; kingdom Metazoa; phylum Chordata; class Actinopteri; order Characiformes; family Alestidae; genus Brachypetersius; species Brachypetersius gabonensis. The sequence goes on from JBBJLR010000111.1 coordinate 3,407,121, forward strand.
CACACTCTCTTCATCACTCACACAGACACACACGTAACCTTACAAAGGCAGTCTGCTTCTTATTACCCAATTCTGAACCATCACTCCAGAAACAAGGTGAGGAGAGGAGCCACTAGGTGTCCGCTAGTCCAATAAGTGGTTTCATCTGTAAAACAGATTCCCTACACACTCACACACACATACAGAAAATTCAAGACTTTTTTCCTTGTATTTCAGGTTTTTTTTCTTCTAATTTGTTTTTGAAACAGTGTATGAATATTAATAGTATATGGTGCCAAGATGTTACAGTATAAAATATCCAATTAAATGGAAATTAAATTAACAAAGTCTTTAAAAGTCTGGAGTAATTGTTCTAAATAATCTAAATGAATCTATTTATTATTAAGGGGGTGGAGGGGCTCAGTGGGTAGGATACTTGCCTCCAGACCAAGCGGTCATGGGTTCGAATCCTACCTTCAACACCACCACTGGGTTCCTGAGCAACACCCTTCACCCCAAGTTGCTCCAGGGAGACTGTCCCCTGTAGTTAGAGGATGAAAGTCGCTTTGGATAAATGCCATAAATGTAAATGAAAATTGTTCTGTAGGACGCTGTAAATATTAGAAGATTTGTGATGTCAAACAGAAATATAAGCAATTCATTTAACAATGACTTGTAATAAAAAAACTATTCGACAGGTATACAAAGGTAAGTTATTCCAAACACTGATTAAAATTAACCTTTGAAAATTAGTTTTAGTCTGAAGCTTATGTTTATTATGGGTCTTACTTACTACTTACTTACTACTGATTTCTAAATACATTTCTGATTTCTAAGTGGATACATTTAAATTCTGATTTCTAAGTAAATACAGGTATAATTTCTAAGTAAATGTACCATCAGCGCAAACCTTAGTGTTTATTATGTGAGAAGTTATTCCAAACATTTGAGCTGTAGTGTACATACAAAACAACTGGCTAAAAGTATGTAGGAATGTATGGGTGCCAAAACCACCCCCCTCACTTTAAAAATCACTCTTTTTGTCCCTCTACTTATCAACCCAGCGATTTGTATGAGGGAAACACATGAGATGTGGAGTGCAGCGCCCATCTTCCCCAATTTCAGGTCCTCCATCAGTTTGTTGCCCCATTTAAAATGCTCTCGATGCTCCTGTTCGTATGTATGTATGTATGTATTTATGTATGTATGTATGTATGTATGTATTTATGTATGTATGTATGTATGTATGTATGTTGGTGTGATTTCAAAGCAGAACCTAATCTGAGTTAGAAAAAATGTTTTCTGTTGTTGTAATAGATGATATGGAGCATTTTTTTACACTATTATTTGTTTTTATATCATAAAAATGACAATACAAAAGCAATGACTCCCAGATCCAAAATGCACAAACACAGTGCTTGATTATACCTCGGTTCAGTACGTGCAAACAAGCACAATGCCAAGCACACATTTTCTTATCCTTCTTTCAGATGGTTTTCCCCATTAGGGTCACATCTGGTCTCTCTTTACTTTCTCTGCCAGTGGCTCCTTTTGAAGAGTTTTTGAGGAAAGGTGGTTGTGGTGGTGGTGGGTGGGGGGGGGTGTCTCCCACTGCCAGAGGCAACTCATTCTGTCCAGTTATCATCAAATTCAGATTTACAAGCTGTTTTACACGAGACATGTGAGGTCCTCTGCAGTGTTTCTTCACTTTGTTCAGAAGTGTCACTAACAGTATTGCACGTATCTGTTTTTTTCTGCTGTCAAACATGCATTATAGTACAGCATAGAGGGAACCCATAGCAACCCCCCCCCCACGATAGTGGCATTAAATAATTAAATAGTTAAAGTACAATTTACTCAAACGTTCCATATGAACCCATTTGTTTCAGCTAGATTGGTGGTTTGTTTTTGTTTTTTGCAGACAAAATTGTATGTTAATAGGTTGTACTAACATTCCAAAATTAGTGCAGCACTTTTAGATGCATCACAATCCATCAATGGGATTTGACATGCTTTAAGTCAAGAAGGTTTATTGTCATTTCAGCCAAATACACAATACACAGTGAAACAAAACAACATTCCTAAAGGACTGCGAAGCAACACAAAGAAAAAAGAATAAAATGATTAATTACAAACATTTATTTGCAAAAAATAGTGGTTGTAGGTTTTTGCTCTTATACTCCTATACACGCACACTTTTAAATTTCCCTCTTTACAAATTTATTGTGTACAATTATAATTTTGATAAACTCAATTCAGACAAAATTCTGTGCACCCCCTGTGATCTCTAGCACCTCCCTAAGGGGGACCCGGACCCCAGGTTGGGAACCACTGATCTAGTGGGTAGGATACTTGCCTCTGGACCAAGAGGTCATGGGTTTGAATCCTACCTTCAGCACCACGATTGGGTTCCTGAGCAAGACCCTTAACCCCAAGTTGCTCCAAAGTGTCCCCTGTAGTTAAATAATGGAAGTCGCTTTGGATAAAAGCGTCTGTTAAATACTGTAAATGTAGTTCTAGCTTGCACTAACACAGTACAGTAGGAGCAGATAGCACCTTCAAAGGCACTGGGGCTGACAAACATTGACAAATAACTGAAAACAAGAGGCAGCTTTATAGGATCATGGTAAAATCCACTCCTTTGTCACTGAGTCCAGCTGGGATCTGTGCTAGCAAGCGTTCAATGGGAAATGTTAAATAATTCCATGCTCCCTATGCGATGCACTATGTATGTCATGAAATTATGCACCTGAAATAATGCGCTGAATGAGAGTTTCAGTCTCTAAATGACTATTTGAGTTTCAGTCACAGGGTACACAGTATCCTTTAGATAGTATTGTGCATCATTTGTGTGTAGAAATCACCCTGTAAATGTAGTTTATGATATTTAAAGTTTAATGTAGAGCTATAACATATTCATGTAGGAAAACATGGCAGAGGAATTACTAAGTTAACAAGAGTGTAAGGGGAGTTAAAGGGTGTGTGTGACAGTGTAACATTACTGCTGTGGAAAATGTAGATGTGCAGTTTAGGTGAGGGGGCCCCAACTCAGGCCTTGCTGAGGGCCTCTGGAAGGCTAGGACCACCGCTGAGTTAAAGATACAAGAGTGCAGCCAGGTTATGCTGAACAACTGCCATCTCTTTAAGAGATAAATAAAGTTCAGAAAACACACTCGCTGAACTTAAAACTTTAACCTCTGTGGAAGGGCTCCACCAGAGCAGCTCTCCCTGAGTGCTTTGTTTCAGCAGTTGGGTGGATCTGTGGGGATTATCCACTCTGACCCACTTTAAGATGACCCCATTCTAGTCCCTGACATTAATCTGCGGCTGCAGGCCAAGAGTCAGTATGCGACCAAAAACAGCAGGCTCTGTTTTTTTTGTACTGTTTAAATACACGTTTCATTCAACGATTGAAGTTGAATATTAATTTAATAACCACGTTACGCCACTAGATGGCAGTGTGTTCTCAAAATCCAGCTTCCTTTTGACGAACCACCAACAGGGCCACAGTGTTCACCATCCCAGCTGAAGACGTCATGACGTATTGCTCGGAGTATGATGGATGATTTTGAGACATTTCTGAAGGCTTGTTGAAAGTTGTAAACTACATTTTTGTTCTATACTCAGCAGTCTAACTGTACTAAACATGATTAATAATGTTTTTTTTATTATGATCCTCATAATAAAAAAAAAAACATACTCTATAGTTATACAGCTAGTGGCTGAACTGCAACATGGATAGTGATGAAAAATTCTCTTGTCTGTGATTTGAGTGCGTATTTCTTCATTTTCACCCTTGAGGTTATTTGGAAGAGGCGATGGTTAAGTATAGAACCATTATACAAAACCATGTATAGAACTTGTGAATTTTTTGATAGTTTAAATGGTCTTCTCTGCAGTGGAGGGACTGTTGTATGTGGCTCATTAAAAAGCCTTTTACAAAGGTAGCACAAGAAAGGGTTCCACTACTTTGCTTTGAGAGTAGGACTCTTTTGTGTTCCTTGTAATTCTAAAGACATTTGACTTTAGAACTGAAGGAGAACTTACACAAGTAACATAATGGAACACAATATCCTCAATGCAACTAAATAATTTTATGTAGTATGTAAATGCTGTTTACGTTTCATTCAACATTCAATTCCAGTTCATTTGGTCATGCATGGAAAATAAGCTGCAAAATCAGCCTGTTGGAACTCACTGTCTTCGTATAACCAACATATTTACTTTTGTCCATCTATTCAGCTTACAGCAGTTTAGCCCCATGCATCCACAGTGAGGTCATAAGGAATGTTAGTTATTGAGTGGGACAATACAAGGCAGCCAATTTACACTTCTCTGTCTTAAAGGCGAGTTCAGCAAAGTGAGTGTTCATTTCTTAGGGATGAAGAGAGGTTGGAAAAGTCAAAATATCAAATGAATGAATGACTGTTTTGATGCATCCAGCCACATAAATGTCATTAGTGGACCCCAGAGGAAAAGGTTTTGATACAAGAAAAATGTAGAAGATGGAAAAGGAGAATGCTTCCCAAAGCAGATGATTTTTTTTATCTTGTACCTCCTCACGGGTTGAGCCTTTATATAATGCGGACGCTCATTAACAAAAGTGGTTCTGTTTTAGGGAACTAAAAGCGATTCTTCTACTGCGCCACTTCTTGGAAAAGAAATGCTCTTATTGGCACTAAGTGTTAACACTAAGCAGGTAAGTATTCATTCCAGTTCATTGACCCAAAGTCCAGCTTTCCCAGCCAAGAAACCATCCCATGTAGAAGCAAAACAATGGGGTCAAAGGAGCAGGAAAGTGACCTAGCAGGGGCTGGACAGAGGTGATTGTCCAGGCCTATAGCATTCAGCACTCGGAGAAAGCCGCCACAGAGAGTAGTGGGCCTGGGCCCAAGCATTGTCCATTCATGGCTGACAGTTTTCATCTGAATATGAGGGTTGTTTACTGTCCGTGGAATAAATGCATGGAATGTACACCACAGTTTACCAAATAATGTCACTATGCTACCACCTCCTCTCAGCAGCCGCGATCACATGACCCTGCAACAGCTTCTTCCTCCTCAAGGGCCTCACTGTTACTGGCAAGAATCTGAAAGCCCTGAGCGACATAGAGGCTTTTATTATGGGATTCCACACTGAGGCTCGGCTGGGGCGGACCGTGTAAAGCTCTCCACAGGGCCTGCTAACAAAATGCCATAGGATTTGATTAAGGGGTACAAAAAAACATCCTCATACCGTCATGTCATGTGATATATGTTTGGAGCCAATTATCAGGTAATATCATCACTATCATATCAAAACCTATTGTTTTCACCATTACAGTCAAAGGTTTTCAACTTTGATGCCTGTTAAAATAAGATTTTATTCCAACTGATCCAGGATCATTTCTGTTGGTCCGTTTCTGGTAAAAGCCTTGTCACTAAGGTCAGTGTAGTGAACATGTGTTGTTTTGTAAACTTTTAAAATATACAATTTCCAAAACACTCTGACCTCCTTCCCTCACACACACACACACACACACACACACACACACACACACACACACACACACACACACACACACACACACA
>JBBJLR010000111.1:3421596-3449181 GCA_037577145.1 Brachypetersius gabonensis
TTATGTTTTTGCATACACCTATGTCATTTCCCGTCTAAATATGACTTGCTGGTTGAATAAAATCAACTTTAAGTGAACATTTGCCTGGGGTATGAATAATTTTGAGGCTCACTGTATATATAGCAATATAGCATGAAAGGACAATATTTCTGAAAACTGAGAAGTAAGAGAGAAAAGGAGAGTGAGAGAAAGTTTCAGTCTTCGTCTTGTTGATGTTTTATCTGGATGTAAAAAGGACTTTTCGAGTGCAGCTGAGTGCAAGGCCTCCTTTTTGGTTTTTGCAGGGGGTTTTTTCTTGTGAGAGTACTGCGAAACACATTAAACCAGAATAACCATCACACAGCAAGCAGTTCAGTTATGTGGTAATCACTATGGGAGGCCCTTTACACCCAACCTGCACTGGATGAATTTAATCTTTAAGCTTCAAGTCTACTTTGTAACTCTTGCCTCTACAAAAATATACAGTATACAGTATACTCAAACAAACACCTGGTGTGCTGCTTTGCCATATGGTTTCTGGCGTAAAACAAGCTTACAGTCAAGGATGCTGGAAGATGTTTTAGGCCCAGACATAGAATATTTTTAATTTGAATATTTTGAATAATAATCAAATACGCCATGCCATAATGTGCTGTAATATGAAGTGATGGCAGTACACACATATAACTGATCCATTGAGCCATTGATGCTTCTCACTCTGCTCTCTTTTTCTGAAAAACTTTAGGCAAATGACCATTCAGATTGTTGACATGTTACAAGTACACAACTGCAAGCAGAAGATTCAGCCTCCTCAGCCTAATCCCACATCCCTGCTTAATATGTGCTCTTGATATATAAAGTGCTCTTGATGCATAAAGGGAAGCTAAAGTTGACCTAAATTAAACTAATGTATATAACTGTATATGGTGTAAAAACAATACGTCATATCAAATAACAACACCTACATGTCTATAATATAATCTGGATGCACAGGAGAAAAACAGGACACTGCTGAATTTAATTTAATACTTTTTTCATATTTGTAGATAACAGTATACACCTTTATTTCTTCCCAGATATTCGGGAGACTGCCTTTATGAATGGAATTACTGCTGCTGGAGTTTTATATGCAGTGGCACAGGCCTGCAGCCAGGGGGAGCTGCTAGAATGTGGCTGTGTAACTCTTAAGCGATTGTCTGAAAGCCATGAACGAGGCAAGAACTATGTGCCCAGTCAAATCCCTGCACTCCAGGACCAACGCTGGGAGTGGGGTGGCTGTGGGGATGATGTGGACTTTGGTTACGAGATTTCCCGGCAGTTTATGGACACCCAGAGGCGAAAGGGCAAGAGTGACATCAGGACCCTGATTGACCTGCACAACAACGAGGCAGGAAGACTGGTATGGAAACAGAAAATGTGTTGATATTTACAGTAATGTGCAAAAGCAAGAGATGGTTCTTTGCAGTTATACATGTTATTAATTTTTCAGTATCTGGTAAAAGCAGAAAATTACACCAAATGTATAAGTGTTTCATTTGTTCGCTCTTTACTTTTGTGTTGACACACATAAGGGCCAAAATCTTGTATTGGGATCTTATATAAGTTTGCGAACCCTCCAAACAAGGTAATTGTTTTCAAAAACAAAATTAAGAAAAAGAGATATATTTTCATTATTTATTCAAAAGTAAATCATTATTTTTTCGTAGCATACAGAAAATCTGCCATGTGCAAAAGTATGCAAACCCTTGTGAAATCTCCTTTTGCAGCCAATACTTCGAACAAATGTCTTTTGTAACCACGAACCAGTGTCTCACATCTGCTTTTGGGGATTATAGACCACCTCTCCTTGCACCGCCCGCTTCAGATCTTGCCACATCATTTTTATGAAATTGAGGTCCGGACATTGACTGGGCCAATCCAGAGTGCGAATCATATTTGTCTTAAGCCATTCCTTGGTAGTTTTGCTGGAAACTTTGGGTCATTGCATAATCCATTTCCATCCCAGCTTCAACTCCCTGACTGACGGCAGGAGATTCTGGTCCAGAATATGTTGATAGACCTGGGAATTCATGGTTCCCTAGATAATATAGAGTCATCCATTTCCAGAGGCAGAAAGGCAGGCCCAGACTTTCACATTTCCACCACCATGCTTCACTTTTGGGAAGTGGTTGTTTTCTTGATATTTAGTGTTGACTTTTTTTCTGACATGGTGTCTGTGATTATGGCCAAATAATTTGACCAGGGAATGGACTTCCAGAACCTTTCTCTTTGGCAAAGTTTAAACAGGCAACTGTATTTTTTGAGAGCAGAGGCTTCATTCTAGCTCTCACATGAATTCCATGGCTATTCACTTTTTGCCTCATTGTAGATGCATGTACATTTTTCCAGATGCTGCTAAAGAGGCCCACACCTGAATTAAGATTTATCTGGTGCTTCTTTGTGAAAGTTTTGATGCCTGTCCCCTTCTGGGCAGAGTTGCAGTGATGCTGAGTGCCCTCCATTTGTAAATGAGTTGTCTTACTGTGTTTGGGTGGAGGTGAAATATTTTGGAGATGGTCTTGTAGCTTTCCCCAGACTGATGGACTGTCACCACCTTCTTCCTGATGTCTTCGGATGTGTCACAGAAATGAGAGACCAACCATTATACCCATGTAGCATGAAGGATAAACCCATTCGCAGAGAGAGTAGGTAGTCCACACATTTTGATCTGAGAATTCTCCCTGAAAGAGAACGCTCCCTGAAAGTGTAAGGATTCTCACCGGAATCTGCGTTCTCATTCACACATGTATGAAACGTGAGTTCTCATGGTCTTGGAGAGATGATCTAGCAGAGTGGGCCACCCATGCCAACAGAGTCATCATCATGCCTAAAGATATTCAGCTGGCCCGCTGTAACCGTGGAGAGTGTGCATAAAACAACTGCGCTTAAGGTCCCCAACGTGGAAAGCCCTCCCTGAACATCTGAGGATAACACAAGGATTATAAACTCTTCTTAAATAAATGTATCTTATCTTTTGGTTAATTTTTATTTCTTAATAACTTCTGTTAAGTGACCTTGAGTGATGTGAAAGGTGCTTATAAATAAAATGTATTATTATTACTATCATATAAAAACCAGCAATGATAGAACAAGACAATCAACTTTCAAGCAGCACTGTATGTATTTCCTCCTGGATGACAGCACATCACCTGAAGCTAGATCCCAGCAAAACAGATCTCCTGTACATCCCTGGGTATGCATTCCCAAGACCTGACCCAAGACCTGGTCATCAATTTTGGAAATGCTGATCATCATTCCCACATCAATAGCACGAAATCTAGGTGTTCTCTTGTTGGAGCTCTCATTTTCATCTCACGTCAATAACAATCTGTCCCAAACTTGAAGATACCATCTTTCTAACATCAGGAGAAGTCACCACTGACCCCACTCAGATACTTATCCAGTCACTTGTCATCTCAAAACTGGACGACTGTAATTGCTCCCAGATGGCCTTTCTCTGAAGACCATTACAGATGACCACTCCACTACTGCAGACCTCAGATACAGAGATTGTGAGGGATGTGCTTTCTTATGGACCACAAAGCGCCTAAGAACATCGCTCTGGAGAAGAGCATGTTCCAAATGCTGTAAATGTAAATGTAAGAACTGACTGTTCACTTACTGCCTAGTTATTCACTTCACTTGTTGCAGGTTTTAATGTAATTGTTGATGGATGTCCCCACTATATAAGTGATTACAAACTGCATCCCATTTGTTGTCGTACACATCCTGTCAGCCCCCCTCTACCACATTCTTCATCGGTCAGCTTGTGACCATATGACAGCTGCTGACTAGATATCATTTGGGTGATGAACAGTTACCTCAATACAGCAGTGATTCTGATCCGATAGTGTGGATGGGTAGGATAGTGTGTGTAGTGCTGGTATGAGTGTATAAGCAGGGTATAAGCATCTCTGTGGTGAAACTGAATTGTGATAGGGCTCTTAACTGTACTCCAGCAGTTCGAGCTACAAAGTAGGTACAAACTGGCTATTGATTGTATAAAACATTGTGGACACTTCCAGTGGTGCCGTGATGGAACTTCATGGAGTTTCTTACTCGTACAACAAAGAACATGCAGGCACTGTTTTCAGGCTGCCTGTGTTTTGGGTCCAATACAGATACAGCTCTCTGCAGGAACAAAACACATCTAACCGTGTCAACTTTTTTTCCATTAACACTAATCAATGGGGCATGTATGGGATTTATTTGTTGATTTTTTTTTACTACCATTTCTTCCGCTTCTTATGTGCCTGTATCTATATCTGACTTTCATTTTTCCACTTTAACTCTCTATCACCCACCCTACAGCCCCACCATCACCCCCTTTCTCGCTCCCTTACTCTTGTATTGGGTGACCTCCAGTGAGTACTCTTCCATTTAAGGATGTGTTTATGCATGTGTAAAGTATTATAGCATACGTGGACATGTGTGTGTGTGTAGATGTGTGGGTGTGTGAACGAGGGAAGTAGTAAGATGTTGAGATGAGAGGTTTGCAATATTTCTATTGTCTGATCCAGTATCTTCGACAGATAGTGTAAATAATGTTGTATTCTCTGGCTGCTGAGACAGTCTATAAAATATTAAATTGGAGAGGGGCTGGCAGCATGTCAGCCTGCGAATCACACATTAATTATTGCTCTTGTAAAGTAAGAGTCAGCACAGGATGTTAAAAGAGCCAGATGTGTACCACATTATATTTGAATAATGGAACTGATTGAAAACATCTCCTAAAATATATGTTAACAACAACATGTAGTTCTTATAATGAACAGTAATAAAATAATTAATGAGACATTATGAGGCTTATTTAGCAGAACTTGTGCTACTTTATATTTTTTTACCCCCACCAATGAAAGTTTATAATAAGCTGACCCAAATCTACCCAAACCCACACGACCTGTGAGATTCTAGGGTTACAGGTTGGTCCGTGTATCACCAGCGGAATTTTAAGCAGTTTCATTCACAGTCAATAAAGTTTTCCAATTCTGATTCTGACTCTCATCACTCTTTCTCTCTTTCTGGATGTGTGTTTGTGGGGCAGGCTGTAAAGACCCACATGAGGACCGAATGCAAATGCCATGGACTGTCTGGCTCCTGCACACTTCGCAGCTGCTGGAGGAAAATGCCTCTTTTCCGGGAGGTGGGTGACCACCTCATGAAAAGCTTCAGGATGGCGGTCCGTGTGATGGGCGGCAACGATGGCAAATCCCTCATTTGCTTGGAGCCAGATGTCATGCTGCCAGATGCCAACAGCCTGATCTACTCGGATGAGTCCCCAGATTTCTGCATGGCCAGTCGCAGGACGGGCTCGGAGGGCACGCAGGGTCGAGTGTGTAACAGTACAGAGGAGGGCCCTGGAGCCTGTGACAGGCTGTGCTGCAGCAAAGGCTTTACACAGCTCTCTCTGGAGTACGAGGAAAACTGCCAGTGCAGCTTCCAGTGGTGCTGTGTAGTGCAGTGTGAGAGGTGTATGGTGAGGAAGGAGGTCAGTGTGTGCCTTTAGACTCTATTCTTCTTAGCCAAAGCCTCAGAAGGCCCACCCAATGAGACGTCATTGTACTTTTATATGTATCAGATATCTGATACTTGTACTTGTACACTAAGTTGACCACAGTCTTGAAGATTTTGTCAGTTACAGTATCCGTACTGCTGTGTATGCACTTATGTGCACTGGTTTCTATCACTTTTTTTCACTTTATTTGAAGTTGTCCCATACAGGGACACATGCATTGGCATCATGCATAATATATTTAGAAAGCAATACTTGAGTTTTCGTGAACAGGTTGTGTCAGCAATAAAAAACGATTTGTTTGTGATGTAAATGACATTTTGACAAATGATTACAGATATTTGTTCAAAGAAGTTGTTAGTAACTACTCAATTACTGATTTTTAAATACATTATTCAGTGCTTATGTTACGAAGTCTCTGTGTCATTACGTTCTAATGATGTGTTAGTTTTTTTATCATAAGGTAGTCTTCAGGGGCAAGCAGCTGACTGCTATGCATGTCATGATCACATGTTTTCTAAATAGAGCAATTTATAACAAGTGGATGTATTATGGTAACTTAAGGTCTTCATTCAGTTTGATAGTCAGTCAGCTAACCCCTGCATATCACATTAGGTGGTTGTCATGGTGAGCCCTGTGAACCCATGATGGTGAATAAGGCCACAGAGCAGCCATGCCTTTGCTTAGGAAGTTTATTTACAAAACTGAAACAAAACAAGAACATAAACCTGGCACAATGGCCGATACAGATACCCAGAATCAGGAACGTGGAATCAGGAAAACACACACAAGCACAAGACACAAAGATGACGTTAATGACCCAACAAGGAGTGTGACACTAAACAGAACTTAAATACAGGAAACATAGTACACATACAACCAATGAACAGACAGAACGTGTTACCCTGAGTACTCCTCAGCTGAAACCATTTCACAGGCCAGGAGTACTCAGGGTGTCAAAATAAGAGTCCCCAAAAACACAAATCAGAACATGCACCCAGCTCCACCTAGTGGTAGCTGCCTGGACCGTGACAGTGGTTCTTAAAATAAATCAACCAGATTTTTTAACCTAATTCCAGAATCGTAGTGTTGCAAGAATAGCATCTACTTATTCGGAAGAACCCTGAAAACTACACCCATTGGTCTGTAGACAAAACAACACTGTGGAATTCCACATAGAGTCAATTCAACAAAGTATCATCTAGGGCTGAAATTTTCCCCACAGATTTGTCAACCACATAGACTTTCATGTGTCTTTACAGACTTCTGTCGACCAAACATAATGATAACTGGGGAAATATTGCTCTAAAATGGGCTTACAAATGATCATAACAAGAACAAGGTGAATGTTATGACTATGCCATGTTAGATTTTTGAGAAAATCCTTTTTTTCTTTCTTTCTTTTTTACTATAGAGATTCATCTTTATGGTGAAACTATCATCAATTTGTCTTTACAGACTCTTACAGACCTAAAGTGGTGATGCTTGTGGACATAGCTGTAAATATGATTGATAACTTTTTATTTATTTTCTGGCTGCTACTAGCATTACCTATGCGATGCTGCCACTTGCTGGCTCATTACTGCTATTACATGAATATAACAACATTTCTGTCTCTGTTTTTTTGTACAGATGGTAGAAATATTTGCAAAATGTGTATATGACTATGTAAATGTTTGTATGACAATCATAATGACCATTACTATGTGTGTAAAGTGTTGTCGTAAAGTGCACTTTTTTAAGACAGTCAACAAGAGAATTGCCAAATACAGCCATGGTTGAATGAGGCTGAGTGCCTGTTTTTCCTAGTGTTTGTTTAAGAAATATTTTGGGCTAGCAGAGTCAAAGCTGCTGATCGTGGTGCTTAAGCAGATGGACAGCTGTCATTCAGTGTAGCGTTGTCCATGGTTCTGAGTTACTGTACTTGCTTAATTTCCCTAATTAAAACATTTGATTCACCTCATTCAACAACGACAAATTGTTAGGTTGGAGCAAAATGCATAAAAATGCATCCCGCAGAGAGTCCCATCATTAGGGCCGAAAACAATAGTGCACGTCTATGTTGAACATTAGTTAGATTGGCATCATCATGCCCAATCCCCGACTAGACGCATGGCACAAATTGACCACTAGGTGGAGCAACTGCACGCCTTCCTGGGTCACTTGCATTGAAACATATTGCTTTACACCAGCAGATGGATTTTAATTTAGGTGGTATGGCATCTAGAAAAGAATATGAAGTATCATTTTAGCATTTTTTTGCTTTTTAATAATGTATGTCCAGTTTAGAAAGTCCCTCAGAGTGGTGCTAAATGCTCCGTTCTGGAGCAACAGCGCTTTACAGTGGTGGTGAAAGGAACCAGACATCTGAAGCACAGAACATAAAGTTACCTTACAGAAAGTTATTACATGAGCTGATATAAATGTGCTGCCTGATGCCTGAGACATAAATCTTTTGCAATAAGATCCTGGCCTATAACAGATTTTTTCATCCAAATAATAATAAAATAGCATCCAAATAAGATTTCAGATTTACCTTTATTTTTCCATAATCAGTATTTATTACATGTGAAAACTATACATGTAGGTTCACTGGTCATACAGTTAGATCCATAAGTGTTTGGACATTGATGATTTTTTTTTCATTTTCTCACTGTAAATCAACACAACAGATTTGAAGTTCATCACAGTGTGATGGAAGTTTCGAGTTTAAGGGGACTAACAAATGGTTTGCATAAAGCATTCAGAAATAACAGCTATTTTATAGAGGACACAGTAATCAAAAATATATTGTATGCATTATATTATGCAATATGTATTACATTAATACTTGGATTAAAATCCTTTGCAGTTACTGACTGTCTGAGGTGTGGAACCCATGGACATCACCACTTGCTGAGTTTCCTCCCTTTTTTGCCATGCCTTTACTGCTTCCATCTTCAAGGGCTGCTTATACAGTGAGGAACATAAGTATTTATTTGTCATTTGTCATTTATTTGTATTGCACTGCTGCACATTAGTATTTGAACACCTGAGAAAATCAGTGTTAATATTTGGTACAGAAGCCTTTGTTTGCAATTTCAGAGGTCAAGCGTTTCCTGTAGTTCTTGACCAGGTTTGCACTGCAACAGGGATTTTGGCCCAATCCTCCACACAAGATCTCCTCTAGATCTGTCAGGTTCTGGCGCTGAGCAACACTGAGTTTCAGGTCCCTCCAAAGATTTTCGATTGGATTTAGGTCTGGAGACTGGCTAGGCCACTCTAGAATGTTGATATGCTTCTTACGGAGCCACTCCATGGTTCTCCTGGCTGTGTGCTTTGGGTTATTGTCATGTTGGAAGACCCAGACATGACCCTCTTCAGTGCTCTGGCTGAGGGAAGGAGGTTGTTGCTCAAAATCTCACAATACATGCCCGCATTCATCCTCTCCTTAATACAGTGCAGACGTCCGGTCCCCTTCATGGAAAGCCTCCCAAAGATTTACATTTACAGCATTTATCAGACACTTTTATCCAAAGCGACTTCCATTCCTTAATTACAGGGGACAGCTTCCCTGGAGCAACTTGGGGTTAAGGGTCTTGCTCAGGGACCCAGTGGTGGCGTGCTGAAGGTAGGATTCGAACCCATGACCTCTTGCACCAGAGGCAAGTATCCTACCACTAGGCCAACAAAGCCTGATGTTTCCACCCCCATGCTTCACAGAAGGGATGGTGTTCTTTGGATGAAACTCCTCCTTCTTTTTCCTCCAAACATGGCAAGAGAAGTTTAGTTTTATTTTAATCTGACCACATGACCTTCTCCCACACCTCCTCTGGATCATCCAGAGGGTCATTGGCAAACCTTCCGTGCAATGACTTTTGAAGCTGTGGTCTCGGATCTCTTCATGTCATTGACCAGCTCCTCCCGTGTAGTTCTGGGCTGATTCTTCACCTTTCTTATCATTAGTGATACCCCACGAGGTGAGATCTTGCATGGAGCCCCAGTCCGTGGGAGACTGACAGTCATTTCCAGCCTTGTGGAGGTCCACAATTTTGTCTCTGGTGTCTTTGGACAGCTCTTTGGTCTTGTTCATGGTAGAAGTTGGAGTCTTACTGACTGTGGGGTGGACAGGTGTCTTTAAAGAGCTCAGAGAGGTGCTACTAATTAGTATTACGAAGTGAAGTAGAGGCTTTTTAAAGGCAGAGTAACAGGTCTTTGAAAGCCAAAATTCTTGCTGATTGCCAGGTGTTCAAATACTTCTGTGCAGCAGTGCTATACAAATAAATTATTTACAGTCTTTTTTTACATTCTGTCTCTCACAGTGGAAATGCACCTACAGTGTGAATATCAGACCCATCCATGATTTCTAAGTGGGAGAACTTGCAAAATCACAGGGTGTTCAAATACTTAGATTCCTCGTTGTATGTTGGTCTTTCTGATTTCAGTTTTGTCTTCAGTAACTTAAAAGTTGTTCTATTGGATTAAGATCAAGTAATTGATTTGGCTACTAAATAATTTCACATTTCTTCACCTTGAGAAACCCTTGGGTGGCTTTTGCAGTATGTTTTTGGTCATTATTAATGAATTAGGTGCCTTCCGATTAGTTTTGCAGCATTTGGCTGTATCTGAGCAGTGAGCATTGCCCTATAATTTAGAGCTCATTGTGCTACTTCTATCAGCAGTCACATTCTCAATAAACACCAGTTACCTGGTTCCATTGGAAGCCCTCCACTGCCTCCACCATGTTTGACAGATGATGTGGTGCTTCAGATCATGAGCTTTCCCTTTCTTTCTCCATTTTTTTCTTTTTATTCTGTTACAAGTTGATCTTGCTTTCACTTGCCCAAAGCACCTGATTAGATGGTGAGGTGTTTTGAAGGGAGTTTTCTTCACCAAGGCAAGAATTCTGCAGCCATTCATTTTAGTTGTATTCCATGATCTCCCAGGCATTTTGATGAGCTTTGCTGAGCTAATCAGTGCATTCCATTTTTTTAAGAATGTGCCAGACTGTTGATTCGGTCACTCCTTAATTTTGAGCTCTCTCTAATAGGTTTATTTTTGTTTTTTGGGCCTAATGATGGCATCCTTCACCTTCATTGACACCTCTTTTGACCTCATGTTGAGTTTCAGTGAACAGCTATTAAATGCAAATTCAGTGCTTTGAATCAACTCCAGACCTTTCATCTATTTAATTTGACATGGAATAGGGGTGAATGGGCCACACTTGGCCATGAAACTGATCGTCAGTTGCATGTTGAGCCTCTGAAAATGGAGGGACTTCGTGAAAAATGGGTTTAACATCTAAAAGCTTAATGCAATACTTTCGCTTAACTCTTTTAATACCGTGATCCCTAGTGCCTATCACCACCACTGTAAAAAAAAATCTGACCGTGTAACCACTCCGTGGCTTTGTTTACATTTTGAACTGATTTTCATTTAATAAATAAGTATTTCCTTTCATATGTATATTGTGATATGTATATTATGTAGCATTCATCTTATACATCTTTACATGCTCTTAAAATGGTTCTTTGGATGTCATACAAGAACTGTCAATATATGTTAAAGGCATGAAAAGCATTTACATTTGTTAAAAAGGTCCTATGTCACATGAAGGGCTTTCCTAGAACCATATGGCCTAACAAATTTGGCCGACCAGTTCTGAACATTTATCGAGGATATTTTAACACTTTTTGCACAAAGAGTGCAAAAGCTTAACATATGTCTAATAATGTCTAATAATTGCTAAGGAATCAATTAAAAAATGTTGAATTAAAAATAAGACAATCAAATCATTAATGCAGGGTTGTGGTATAATCATTTAGATAAAATGAAATATAATGAAAAGTTCATATATTTTTGCGAATATCGCAATAATAATAATAATAATAATAATAATAATAATAATAATAATAATAACCTCAAATCATATAAGAATGCCACGACTTTGGGGCTCCTTGAGGCTTTGCCATTATAATGATTGACATAATGAGTAATGGCAGTAGAAAAGGTAGTAGTAATAATAATAATAATAACAGTAATAATAACAAAAAAAAGAATAAGAAAAACACCTGGGGTCCTTTGAAGCTGTTTTTAGCCATCTGCTTATAACAAGAAACGACACTGTTGCAAACAGGGGGGTGAGAAATGTTTGTGAGGCTGAGAAAGAGATGTACAATGTGATGTGTGAATTTGATTTCCCCTTTTCAAATCCCCTCTCCCCACCTCCATCCTCCCTCTATCAGGTTTGCCTCGTGCTTTTTAAACCTCTTGTTTATAAATCACTGCTCAGACGCACATCTGTGGCACTGCCATCCTTCACCAATCAAATCAGAAAATATAGTTTACATAAACGCTCCTCCATAGCTGGGTTACATCAACAAAAAACACGCAGCCACAATCCGGAGCAAAAAATAGAAATCTGAAACAGACTGTCTAACCTATAAACACCAGCAGGCGAGACATATAATGTCGCTTTTTTCGGAGTCACTCGCTTGGCGGGGAGACCTGTCAGTCAGCCCGAGCCGTGCTCTGATTGGACTAGTGACGGAGGTCCCACCCGGTCCACAGATCTGCACCGCGTGTTTTTGCCCGGCTACAAATTCCCAGGTCCTGCCCCTTCCTCGCGCTCTGGCGGAGGCTGCGCGCGCACCGGGGATGCAGAAGGAGTGGTGGAGCGCGTGTGCGTGAACGCTGCTCTCAAACACACTCACACACACACACACATTCGCTTGGGCTCCGTTTAGCCTCTCTGAACATCTGGATTCGTGCTTGTTCAGGTTCTCCGTGCGATGCTTCAGTGAGTCGTAAATGGACCCGAACCTCTGGCTGTGAAGTGGCAGCCCGGACCCCCGCCCCGACCCCGCCGGGGCAGCGCGCGCGCGACGCAAGGCGAGACGTAGCGTTGGGCGGTGAAGAAGAGGGGGCCCGGTGGGTGTTGGTCGCGAGCTGCGAAACATGGGCACGGTGCTCTCCATCTCACCCACCTCCAGGAAAGGGGGGATGGTGGACGAGAAGGCGGCGGAGGCCGCGCGCGGCGCGAGTGGCAAGGCGGAGAAGAGCCTGAAGCGCCACTCGGTGCTGATCTCAGCCCTGACCTGGAAGCGCCTGGTGGCCGCGTCGGCCAAGAAGAAGAGCGCCAAGAAGGTGAACCCCAACCCCGCGCCGCTGGGGAACCCTGTGGAGCAGCTGAACACTGAGAACCTCAAGAAGTCCCAGTCCGGGTCCGAGCGCAAGAAACCCGGGCCTCTAGCCGTACCGGTTCCCACCGTACCCGACAAGAACCTGCGGTCCGGATCGGCTCCCAACGGCTCCCAAGGAGGCAAGCAGCTCCTTTCGGTTCAGAAGCAGCCCAACAGCCGCTCCATCATCTCCCCTCGCCGCGTGATCGTCCAGGCCTCCACCGGAGAGCTCCTGCGCTGCCTGAGCGACTTCATGTGCCGAAGGTGCTACAAGCTGAAGGAGCTGAGCCCCAACGAGATCATCCTGTGGTTCCGCAACGTGGACCGTTCCCTGCTGATCCAGGGCTGGCAGGACCAGGGCTTCATCACCCCGGCCAACCTGGTGTTCGTCTACCTGCTCTGCAGGGAGGCCGTGACGGAGGACGTGTCCAGCGAATACGAGCTGCAGGCCACGTTCCTCACCTGCCTGTACCTGGCCTACTCCTACATGGGCAACGAGATCTCCTACCCGCTCAAGCCCTTCCTGGTGGAGACCAACAAAGAGGTGTTCTGGGAGCGAGCGCTGCGCATCATCGACCGCATGAGCGCCAAGATGCTGCGCATCAACGCAGACCCGCACTTCTTCACAGAGGTGTTCCAGGACCTCAAGAACGAGGGAGGCTCCAAGGACACGGACGGGAAATGGACCAGTAACCTGGACCGCTAAGGCCGCAACTTGCGCGCGTGTGTGGTTGACCGATTTTAGTTTATTTTTTTGGCAAAAGGGAGGGAGAAGCTTAGAAGCTCCCCTCTCCTTCACTCCCGTCCACCAAAAACAGAGGCGGATTTGAATGTAAAGGCCCAAAGGAGGACGGGCTCCTGCGGTTTCTCGTGCGGTTCTTGACAGAAACAAGAACCATGGACAGATGTTTTCTCTCCCCACAGGAGAGGGGGGTCCTGTTATTATAAATGTGTATAACATGACCCTGTGAATGTCACGTCAAGAGGGGGGAGGGGGAGGGAGCGTTCTGGGGGTCTATTCATAGTTTACTTAAATGCATGCTTTAAGATAATCTCATTGTATCTTCATTGTGGCTTTTAAAAGAAAAAAAGAAAACGATAAAGGAAAACGTTGCTACCTGGTGCCGGGCTACAGTGAGAGATGTATAAAGTGTTAAGCTTGTGCGTCAGTGTTCCAGATCTTTTATTCCTCTAATCGTTTGAGGGTTTTTTTTTTGTTATTATTATTTTTTTTTCTGGCCTGAGAGACTAGAAGCCGATGTTGTCACCGACGCTGAGCTGTCCAAGGTGCTGGCCTACAACACACACACTGCACACACACACACGTCTCCTGTGGCGCCTGACGCTATATATTTGAACGCTGAATGTACTATTTTACAAAGGAAACGATTCTCTACCGTCGAAGAAAAAAATGTGCCAATTGTTATAGTATAAAACGTAATGTTTTATATTGTATATTTGAGAAAAAAATATATATCTATGAATATAAATACATCCCCGGGCTCGTTTCTATCACTTTTGTTAAGGATGGTTGTTTTCCTTTTTAAATCACAGATTTGCTACGGTTTTACGTCCATTTTTCATTATGCATAAGCCTGACTGAAACAAGGCTTTGAGTCGTTTTGATTTAAATATAAAAAGCAACAGTGTGCCGGGCCCTGGGCTCAGATCTTTGCGCCATTGCTTGGCAGGCAAATGACCACGCTTGCACGGTGGAGATGCGGATGAAGGCTGTTTCAACGAATATTTCTATTGTTAGAGAACGCGAAAGTTGAGCGAGGTCCTGGTGACTCTTTTGAATAAACTGGACCGTGTGTATACTGATGTGTGTCTTCGGGTGGGTTGTGGGGGCTTCGATGTTCCTCGCGTTGGCCTCGTCGCTGTCCATGGTTCTGAAACTTGTGCTTTTGTAACAGACTCAACTAGAAACTACATCTGGGATTGTAAAGGGTTAATCCTTGTACAACGCCAATAACGTGGTGCCCCAGGGGTCCGTTTAGCTCTTGAGGTTCCCCAGACACGACCCAACGTCACTAAATAAGGTTGAGGGTAAAAAAATAAAAAAATAAATCTAAATAACATTGAATGAAACGTTTACATTTAATTTCTATCGCATAATAAACGGACTATACAAACAAGCATAAAATACTGTAATATGTGACATGTATTTCAGTTTAGATCTCTTCACTTTAGCTTGGATTATCTTGCCCACATTTGTTACGTATTGTGCTCTGAAGGATCTTGCTCACATCCTAGGGAAAAGGTCTTATCAATGAAATCTCGTACGTAGTGCAGGTAAGTCTAACAGAGATGCATCTGTGCCCAGAGTGCGGGGGGCGATACAAGGGGGAGGGTTGCATGAGTCACCGTGAGTGTATGGAGCTGCTGCTCTGAATCGAGAGACCCCCGAATTTGTGAATAAAGCACGTGGGTCTCAGTCCTGCGCGCCCGATTGGCTGGAATTTGGCGCAGTCTGGTGGAGGTGTCGCTGTGACGGAGGGCTGCGGAACCGGCCGCGTGCCTGCGCGCCTGCACTCAGGAATTCTGCGCGCAGGAGCGCATGCTGCCTCGGCACCATGGCAACGGCCAGATGAGCGCCAGCCAGCCAAGAGCGTGGGCAGTGAGAAGCGCTGCAAGACGATGCTGAGTCTGTGTGTGTGGAACGAAAATCCATTGCAGCAGCCCATTGAATAATCTACTGTATCCAAAACATTCACACACACACAGTTCCGACGGGAGATAGTCATGGGGGTCACGGGTCCGGCTAAAGCGCGATGCGTTTGGAGACGCGTTGTTCGGCTGCTGCGCGTGTGTGTCTATCGCTGGCCTGTTGAATTGCAATGAATTGTCGTTACACACACAGACACACACAGACACACACACACACACACACACACACGGCCAGCAGCCAAACCGCGCGTCTCTAAACGCATCACCCTTAGCTGAAACTGTACGACCAGCGTCTCCCATGGCTTTTTCCTGTCGATCGGTGGTCCGTGAAGGGAAGCATGTCAAAGGGGGGGGGGGGTTTAAGAGATGTGCGCGTGCATTTTAAGTGGTTCTACAAAACGAGCTATTCTGGCTCGTCTGGGTATGAAGAACATGCCTCGGCCCCAAAGCGGCGTCCTTGAGCGCGTCCTGCCCTCAGCTCGCCCGGGCCTGGTTAAGTGTGTCAGTTATATAAGTTTATTCTAGAGTCAGCACGAAGGGGAGCAGGGAGGAATGCGGTTGCCTAGGAGACGGGAGAAAAGGAGAGACAGAAAGAGAGGTATGGAGAGAAAGAGAATGAGAGTAGTAAAAAAAAGCTGGAACATCAATAATTTAGGAAAATTGTAGAGTGGGCGCCGCTCTAAGCCCTGCTGTTCGAGGCTCGGTGTGCGCCGTCATGTCAGAATCAGGCTCGCTTATCAAGACGCGACAGACCAGTTTTTCAGAGGTCATCGTCTTGAGTCCTCGCGTGCCTCGTCTTCTCTTATTCAGCTGCCGTATGTCTTTGCTGAAAGCCTCTCTGAACCCTCTCAGGTCGTGTCCTTGCCTTGCAGTGGGTGAATATTCTATTTTTGTGACTGGCTCACAAACAGGCCTTTCAGTTACCATCGCCATCGCCATGGCAACATAGGTAAAATCTCTACATGCAGAAGCACAGACACACACACACACGTGCATTCACAAACACACATATGTACACACATAAACACATGTACACCCAGATGCAAATAAATGCACGCACAGACAAGCATGTATACACACACACACACGCGCACGCACACACACACACACACACACACACACACACACATATACTGTTGCACATATGCTAATCCTAACCCAAGCAGAAGACAAATCAGTAATGCTTTATTGCAATGAAAGCTTTGCAGCTTTATCATGAACCAACATTCAGTTAAATATTTAATTGATGTTGAACTTTAAGTTGTATATGAAAGATCATATTAAACCATTCCCTAAATCTAATTCTCACTCTTACCCAAAGTATTAATATAATTGTAATGTCTCGCCAGTGGCCGGTAGAGGTCACTGTTTTGGGTTTTAGGTTTGGGACTCTTATGTTGAAATCTGTGTATGGTTGTGTCTTGTCTCAGTTTCAGGTGTCCTGTGTTTTCCTTAAGTAATTATGTTTGCTCATTGGTTCATGTACAGTATTTAAGTTCTATGTATGTGTATGTCCTTTGCTGGTCATCCCTCACAATGACCCTCACCTTCCCTGATCCTCATGTGTCGTATATGTGGTTTTGCTTTCTGTTTGTAAGGTCCTCGTACCTGTTTGTTTTGGTTTCTAGTAGAGTCTGTGTCGTTTTGTTAATAAACTTCCATCATTGGAACCTGCCTGCTTGTGCCTCACCTCACTCCCCCGAGCATGACCCGATGTGACCATAATATGAATCTTAGACTTATTTTTGTTAGTAATCTACTGGATAATTTCTTAACAATTTAGGCACATGTGGATAATCCATAGGGGAAAATGTGACTGAGAATAGTAGGCTGTATTTGTAGCATAGATCTAATACAAACAAGGGTGAAAAAGAGAAATATATCATTTAGTGAATGTGTATGTTTACTTCTTACTGAAACCAAAACTCTGATTGTAGAGAGAGAAAAGTTTACTGGACATTGAGATTTGCGACAAGTGCCTTAAAAATTGAAGTTACAATTCAAGGAAGAAATCATTTTTTCACATGGAAATTGAATTGAGTAAATTTACTTAGTTTCAATAATTCAACAAATCATGTTACTCAAGTATTATAATCATACCTGATTATAGAATGCACTCTTAAAAACTTAGGAACTTTTGGTTCTTCAGAAAAAACAATCGTTTTGGGGAAGTTGTTTTTATGAGTGAAATATGTATGTAAAGCACATTAGAGTTTAAGGAACCTCTGTGCAATGTAAATTGGTCCTGTTCCTGTACGTTCATGTTTTACAAGATTCTTCACACGATCTTTTTCAAAAACTGTTCTTTAGAGAACTCAAAAACTTGATCTAACAAGTGACATGGATAGATGATCTGGAAAAGATGTTCTTAGAATCTTGGTTCTTTAAAATTTTAACAGGTGCTTGGCAAAGATATACACTGATCAAAAATTGCTCCCATTTTTCGTGAGCTGAATTCAAAGATCTTAAACATTTTATACATACACAAAAGACCCATTACTCTCAAATATCATTCACAAATCTGTCCAAATCTGTGCTAGTGAGCACTTCTCCTTTGCCGAGATAATCCATCCCACCTCACAGGTGTGGTAGATGGTGCTGATTAGACAGCATGAATATCGCACAGGTGTGCCGTAGACTGCCCACAATAAAAGGCCACTCTAAAAAACAGTCAGTGTGTGGTGTGGCCACCATTTGCCTCATGCAGTTCAACACATCTCCGTCGTTGTTGATTGTGGGCTGTGGGATGATGGTCCACTCCTCTTCAATAGATGTGCGAAATTGCTGAATATTGTCCGGAACTGGAACACGTTGTCGTATGCGCCGATGTAGAGCATCCCACACATGACATGTCCGGTGAGTATGCTGCCCATGCAAGAACTGGGATGTTTTCAGCTTCCAGGAACTGTGTGTAGATCCTTGCAATATGGGGCTGTGCAATATCATGCTGCAACATGGTCGTGGATGAACGGCACAACAATGGACCTCAGGATCTCATCACGCTATCTCTGTGCATTCAAAATGCCATCAATAAAATGCACCTGGACAGTGAAAACTGGGACTCATCCATGAACAGAACGCCTCTCCAATGTGCCAAACAGCATCGAATGTAAGCATTTGCCCACTCAAGTTGGTTTTGACAACAAACTGCAGTCAAGTCCAGGCCTTGATGAGGATGATGAGTGTGCAGATGAGCTTCCCTGAGACAGTTTCTGACAGTTTGTGCAGTAATTTATTGGTTATGCAAACTGATTGTTGCTGCAGCGTCCGTGTGACTGGTCTCAGACGATCATGCAGGTGAACATGCTGGATGTGGAGGTACTGGGCTGGGGGTCTGTGGTTGTGAGGCTAGTTTGATGCACTGACAAATTCTCTGAAACTCCTTTGGAGACAGCTTATGGTAGAGAAATTAACATTCATTTCACAAGCAACAGCTCTGGTAGACATTCCTGCAGTCAGCATGCCAACTGCACACGCCCTCGAAAGTTGCGGCATCCGTGGTATTGTGCTGTGATCAAACTGTACATTTCATTGTAGCTTTTTAGTGTGGGCAGTCTAAGGTACACCTGTGCAAGGTTCATGCTGTCTAATCAGCACCTTGATACGCATATTTGGGAGTAATGGGTCTTTTGTGTACAGTATGTTTCAGATCTTTGAGTTCAGCTCATGAAAAATTGGAGCAAAAACAAAAGTGTTGGGTTTATATTTTTGTTCAGTGTATTAAAAAGTTTATCCAAAAATTGTCCATTGAAAGTCTTTTCAAGGTTCTTCACACTTTCTTTTTTAAACCCTCTTTTTTAGGGAACTAAAAGTTGTCCTTCAGTGGCACTGGTCACCAACCCTTCCCTCAAATCTAAACCACTTGATCCTGCTAATTAAGTGCATTGATGATCTGGATAAATTTTCAATCAGAACTGAAAGTGAAAAAGAATTCCCAAAAAAACAGCCTTTCTCTTTTTGAAAGATGTAGCAGGCTTGATGACCAGTTTCAGTTTTGTTAAAGAAAATCTAAATTTTCTGATCATCTGAACAAACTGCCTGAACAAACTTCCTTTGCAGACGTTACATATAAAGGTTCTATGAACAAATGATCTTTTAAACGATGCATTTCACTATTGTAAGCTTCCCCAGCAGTTACTAGCAGGTAAAATAATGTAATCTGTGTGCCCTGGGTCATGTTTTGACTTCCCTGAATTCAACTGAGCTATAAACATGCATCAACATGCATAAACATACAGAACACATAAACGCCCCTTTAACATTGTTATGCTGTGAGTCCACCTACACACCAGAAAGGAGGTATTTTGAAGGAAAGTAGACTGAGCTCAAGTAACTATTTCTGTAATTTACTCATGGAGTCTGTGTGTAGTCTGATGTAGGATCAATATGTGATTTTTTGCATTCATAAAACTGAGTCTACATTCATGTTCTCCACCCACACTGGTTAGGTAATAGAAGAGTGGGGGAGTCATCCATGAAGCGTTTAAACATTCTCACACAGTCCAGGGGCCTCGCAGAACAATAATGGGACAGAAGACATGAGATGATTAAGGCAGTGTCTCTGGAGATCTGTTTCCTGTGAGAATGACTCAGCATCTTTCAAATTCTGCTAGTCCTATCTTGGGCTATTGTTTTTTCTTGATTTGAAAAATCAATTTGAATAAATTATTTATCATAAGATATTGCGGTCACAGAGGCAAGACAAGAACGTACTTGAACCCAGTGTAGCGTAGTGGAAGAACCCAATCGTGGACACCTGAGAGAGTCTGTAAATCATGCACTTTAATCTGAGAATGCTCCACAAGAGAGTAAAGATTCCCACTGGAAACCAATGTTCTCACACACTAGGTATAGAGTGCTGTGAAAAAGTATTTGCCCTCTTCCTGATTGAACCGCCTTCTTAAGGTCATGCCACAACATCTCAATTGGATTCAAGTCCGTACTTTGAGTAAACCACTCCAAAACCTTAATTTTTTTTTTTTTTTACCAATTTAGAGATGGACTTGCTGGTGTGTTTTGGATCATTGTCCTGCTGCAGAACCCAAGTGCCCTTCAGCATTAGGTCAGGAACTGATGGCCAGACTTCAGGATTTTTTGGTAGAGAACAGAATTCATGGTTCTATCAATCACAGCAAGTTATCCAGGTCCTGAAGCAGCAAAGCAGCCCCAGACTATGACACTACCACCACCACGTTTGATTGTTGGTATGATGTTCTTTTTCTGAAATGCACAGGGAGAGGTTGAAGCCTGCCCAGAGTGGGTTGGTTGGAGGACTTGGCCCTGGAGCACACAGCACACTTGGATGAACTCCTAAGTGTCAGCCACCATACTGGGCCACCAGAATGCATGTTGGAGGAACGTCAAGGTTCTGGAGGTGCCAGGATGACCAGCCATAATAGAGGAGTGGGCCCAGTGGAGGGTGTCCAGGCGGGGTGCCTGCCAGAGAGGGCTTCAAGGTCTGCCCCTGGTGAATTCAATTTTCCAACTCCCAGCGAAGAGGCCACAGAATGAGATGAGGGGGCTCTGGATCTGAGAGAGGGCATCAGCCTTGGTGTTCTTCGACCCCAGATGGTAAGAGAGTGTAAAATTAAACTGTTTAAAGAACAGTGCCCACCGTGCTGGTCTGGGGTTGAGCTGCTTCGCCTGCTGTATGGTGATCAGGTTTTGGTGGTTCGTCCAGACAGTGAACGGAGCACCGCTGCCCTCGAGCCAGTGACGCCATTCCTCTAGAGCCCCCTTGATGGCCTGGCCTGTATCGCTGTTAAGTGGGATTGAATTTTCTAGAGAAGAAACTGCATAGATGCAGTTTCTGGTCTGGACCTCGCTGGGAGTTGATGCCCACATCGGAGGCATCCCCCTCCACAACGGATGGCTTGGCTGGATCCCGGTGGGTGCAGAGGTAACCTGACAACAGTGGAAGGTTTGGATGGCTTCTGCATGGAAGGTGAAAGGTGTCCTGGAGGGTTTGGTGAGGGCAGTTAGAGGTGCTGCAGTTGAACTGAAGCCCCGGATAAAGCTGACAAAGTAAACGCTGAAGCTGTTTAAGCGTCTTGGGTAGGGGCCAATTACGCACAATTGTTCTTACAGTTGTGTAAGAACAACTGATGGCACAGCAACCTCTTGAGGACTGCCCTGACATGCTGGGTGTGCTCCTCAGAGGTCTTGGATGTCATCAAAATAAACAAAACACCATCTACCGCGTATGTCAAGGAGAATGACGTTGATGAATTTTTGAATGACCACTGGACTGTTACAAACAGCATAACTAAGGTTTTGTAGTGGCCGGTGGGAGTCATGAAAGCCGCCATCCACTCGTCACCCTCTCTGATGTGGACGAGGTTGTAAAAATAAGATCAGATGTGGGGAGGCAAGGTGAGATGGTTGACGAAGAAGTGGAGGTCTACGGTGTGGTTGGCGATGTTGAGTGTGAGAGGTCGAGTTTGGTGGGGGATGGGACTGGATGACAAGGGCCATCAACAGCGTGATGATGACTGACTGAGATAAAGCCTCACGATCAACACCCAGTTTGTCCACATACACGTGATCGACATAATTACCAGTCGGCCCCAAGTCAACGAAAGTGGTGGCTACGATCTGTTTGTGGCCCAGCTGGATGCATACCAAAATATTCACCTGGTCTGGTTTCCCGAATGAAGAGATGGTGGTTGGGGGAGGCACAACAGGCGCAGAGGCTTTCACGATAGCGTAGCTCCCTCTCCGCAGCAGTCAGGGAGGTGCAGCCTATATGCATGTGATCCCCTGCTCCTGTTGAGTAAGCCTCTAATGCAGGTGAAGGTCTGACCAGATGGAGTGATGACTCTGAGGTGGAACTGGACTTGGGCTGTTGCTCGCCGGAGGCAGGGTACGAGGGGCTGGCCTCAGGCGAGAGCTCATCTACAAGTCTACATGGAGACTAAGTTTAATTATACCCTCCAGGTGTCAGGAAGCTCTTGCCCAGCGAGTTCATCCTTAAAGCGATGTGGGGGTTCCATGTCAGGGTCCATGTCTCTGTGTGGTTCTGGGGGGTTATGTGCACAGTATGAAGTCACAACTTAGGTACGCATTTGCGCTGTGAAGACTGAAAACTGGTGTGCATTTTGCGTACCACTTATGTCAATCCCTGTATATAAGCTAAGAGAGAAAGACGTACTGGTGCGTTTGACAATTAGCATATTTAAAATAGTAATTTTGCTCTTCCCTAGCATAAGAAACAGCATGATGGACCCACTGTTCTTCACTTTTTCTTGCCACAGTAACTTTATTGCTTAAAAAACAATTAGCATTAGTGGTTAGCCTTTGCAGCATGTGAAAACAAACTCTCGTACACAAAAGAAACGTTGAAATAAATCTCTCTACCATCATGTTAAGACAGGGCACAGCTTACTGATACTAAACAAACTGAGATAACAGTAAAATACGAGGACAAGACACAGGGCAGTCATGCTACATGCTGCAGCAGCTTCTTCTTCTTCTTTTTATGGCGGTTGACAACTTTTCAATTTGGTTCTATGAAAAATCTGTGTTAGACTGAATGCTGATCCGCTGAGGGGCTACTACACCTCCAAATCTTCCAATAAAGACATATAGGAGTGGATCTGCATGTTTTTTTATTGTTCTTCTTGTAAAGCTCTTTTTTAAAACATTTGTTTGATCCCTTATGGTTTGTTAAAATCCCTGCCTTTTGTAATTCCCTTTCACTGAACCTTGAACACTATCCTGCCGACACCCTAATGCAAATGAATATTCATGCGTTTTCCTCACACCTACAGAACGTGGTGTACCTGGTATTTTTACACATTTCTACATTGCAGGGATTAGCTTATTCTTCTACCTGACTAAGTAAAGTCCTAGGACTAAACATATCTCGGTCTTGATGGATTGTAACATGCAATAGTCTCATGCTCTGCGTTTCCTTGATGGTGTCTGTAAATCACAACAGGCGTATATAAGAAACAAAAAAGTTTAAAACTGGTAACATGAGCTCTGGCTAAGAAAACCACAGCATTAAACTGGAAAACAAAGCATAATGTCATAATGTCTCAGTGGCTAATCTCCTAATGATGATCTAGCCAGAAGAAGAGCAAGCACAACACACTGCAGTTTAGCAAAAACTGGGGTACAGTTCTGAATTATTTAGTGGCACCAGTAAATTAATGCTCCAGTATGCATCCTTCTACCCTTCTCTCTGTAGTCCCACCAATAATGTCATAGTTTGTGTGATAAGTTTCTACATAGGTTGATCTTTGGCTGTCTGTCACCAGCTGTCTCCATGTCTATACCATGCGGACAGGGGGTGGGGGCAAGAGAAAGAATGGGTATATTCTTTTTTCACACAAAAGGGGGTTGTCACACCATGATTTCACACTGTACAAATGCTAAAATCAGCAAATTCTAGGGGAAAAAATAAAAACTAGCTCTTTTATAAAGTGAGAATTGTTAAGGAGAATGGCCTGAGTAAAAAAATAGGGAAAGAAATTATCCCCCACAGTATCTGCAGACATTCAATCACAGAGCAGGACAGGGCCTGTCTCACATTATGCTAATGATCTAATAATACAAGCAAGAAATCCACAGTCTACCCATTAAACAGAATCAGCTGCTGCACAATTTATCAGCCCCTTCTACCCCATCCATCATTTTAAAGGGACCATGACAGGAACACTGTTGATCAGATATTATCTGGGAGCAGTGAATGGGGTTTATTTAAGTGTATCAGACACAGCAGGGCTGCTGCAGTTTAAAATATTGTGTACACTTGCTGACCACTTTGTTAGAAACACCTTGTGTGTACTTAGAGCTTACTGATTATACACAATTCAGGCATTAGGGGGATATTGGTCATGGTTTGGGCCAGAGCTGTCAAACTTAGGTTCTGGTGGGTCTCTTCTACTGGTGTGTATCCCCAGAGCCCCCCTCCACATAAAACATGTTTTAACAGATCATCCCAGGCATTCAAAAATTCAGTGGTTCAGTAAGTCTTGTATGGATACACAAATAACTTATGAGATTCTACCACAGCCCTCATTTACAAATGTTCGCATCATGAACAGGATCACTGATGGGTCTATCCAGCCATGGATGAGCTCAGCCCCTGATAATGCTTCACAATAACAAGTACAGCATAAAAATGTGACATTCTAAAGATGTTCGTAAGCTTTGAAGTGGGTTTACTTACTAATTTGATCTACCCAACAAATAGCATAAAAATGTGGTTAAACATTTGAATTTTAACACTAAGACAAAGTTTTAGTATGCCAGCTAACTACCGTTGGCTTGTTTCATTTGCAAATTAGGAGGCATTAACTGCATATTATTCCGTCAAAAATGCTCATAGTACCACATGTTAGACATATTTTGCATATTGGATCAAAATGATCACAGAACATCCAAAAATAGCTTGCTAATGGGAGCTAGCAGTTGTTTGACTGTCAAAACAGCATCCTGGACCTTTTTTTTTTTTTTAATCATTCAGTGTCTCACTGCTACTGTTACCAGTTTTCTGCTTTAGCACAGGCAGAATACCTTTATAACTTTTATTTAAGATCATGTTTCATGGTGTGTTCTGTTTGGTCAGGCTCTGTAGAAAGTGACAGCAAGTCCGAGCCGAACTCCGAACCCGTTCTTGCCTCCAACGGAGAGCAGCCGTGATGGCAGAACAATTTAAAATTGACAGAAATGAACAGAATACAAAAACGAACAGTATGGGCTGTAAAATTATTTATTAATTGACTGGAACAAAACAACATTTGTTTAATTTTGTCAAAAATGGAAAGGGCTGAGCTGAACTTGTTCATGAGTCATGGCTTTGTTGTGTAACTGAATGTAAATGATTATTAATTGCAATATTAAAGCACACAATGCAAAATTCCTTGCTTGATTTACTGTCTTTATTTTAAAAAACTGTTGTACAAACGCAGTAGAAGACTCCACAATTTGTGTAATCATGAATAACCTACAGCAACATTATCACAGACATGATTTGTGATAATGCAGCCCCTCTCATGTTCAATGGCTTAACTAGGCTCATATCATGCTGTACTGATTGAAACCAGTTACCACTGATGAGGTGCAATAAGAGGGAGATGAACAGACATCAGGGCTCTGTGTGTGTGTTGGAAGCTAACGCTGTTACAAAGCTGTGCAAAGTCATACATGCACAGTGGTTTTACATTTTTATTTAATTTGGAAACACCAACAATCCATTACAGATTCATGAAATAAGAATTGACATAAATGGTTCGCATTTACTTTGGATAAAGTAACTTCCATTTAAAGTTCTCAATATTATTTCATTGTCTCACAAAGATACCACTTTGCTTTGTCCTGACAATGAATATGTGAGGAGCTCAATAAGGATTTTAGGGGGCCTAGTCACTGCCCCCCACCTCTCTGGCCACAGCTCATCACATTCTCTTTTCTAACAGTCCAAACTCAACTGACAAAGGAATTGACCCACGAGGTAAATCTGTAGTGGCCTGTAGAAGGCAGAGCCATATTGTATTCTGTGGTGTGCTGGAGGCAGCATGAAAGTTGCAGACACTAGAAGACCTAAAAAAAAAAAAATCATCAGGGAAGCTGTTTTGGTGGTGGATGATGCACTTGATTACTTGGCAATTCCATCAGGCTCTATAACTCCTCCCCACTGCATCACTCTATAACTCCTCCTCCCCGTTTCACACACCCATCAGACTCTATAACTTTTCCCCCTGTCATACACCCACCCATCAGACTCTATAACTCCTCCCCCTCTCACACACCCATCCATTAGAATCTATAACTCCTCCTCCTCTCACACACACCCATCAGAATCTATAATTCCTTCCCCTGGCACACACACACACACCCATCAAACTCTATAACTCCTCCCCACTGCCATCATTCTATAACTCCTCCCCCTGTCACCCACCTACCCATCAGATTCTTTACTCCACCCCCTGTCACAAACACACACACCCATCAGACTCTATAACCCCTCCCCCTGGCACACGCACACGTTTGTATGTATAATCCTTTAATCTTGTATTGACATGTCAGTCAGTGTAAATGCTGAGCTGACAGCTGCGACCTTCTGAATCAATTCTGGTTACCAGGGGTTCACTTATAGTTCCTTTCATTGATCGACAGAGACTGGCAACTCAACACACGGGCTGTAATCAGTCACTGTGAATCTAGAACATGCACCTATATGGTGGGTGTTTCAGATAAAATGACACATGGATGTAGACACAATGTAGGTGTTTTCGCTGGTAACCCAATGTAAAACACCATCGGTGTGTCTGAAATCGCACACTTACGTGAGTGCACTGAAATGCAGTGCATATTGCGCACTGAGGATACTTTCAGTGCACTGAATTTTAGCTTAGTTTTCAGTGTGAGTGCACTATGCCCTAAAAGTGCACAAGTGCTAAAAGTGTGCAAGTTAAGACAAAACACATCATTGCTCACACTAATGGAAGAGAAGGGAACCTTAGTGTCCCTGTGTGAGTCCTGATTTCTGTGTGAGTCCTGATTTCAGAGTAATCTTTGTTAGGTGTGGCTGAGTGACAGACAGGCACAGTCATGGCAGAGGAAGGAGTCGTATCTCACCATCTCTGCCTTGGCCTTAAAGGGAATTGTTGGCAGCGTGTTGCCATGGCAGCAAGCGGTGGCACTAGCAGGAGACTGAGGACGAAAGTGAGACTCTTGAGTAAGGAGGAAGGGAGAGATGTCTGGCTCGGAACACAGTGATGAAAAAATAGAACAGAACAGAACAAGAAGACACTTTGAGCCTCAAAGGGAAAGTACAGGAACAACTAAGGGAGCATAAGCAAAAAAAAAAGTGTGTCAATAATCTAGTTTGTTTATTTATGATGGATTAACGGCTCCAGTTGAATGGGCTTGCGTAATATCTGGTATAATTAGCTTTATCTCTACAGGAGGGGGAGCGGATGTATTAATGGTGCCTGCATGATGTTCATTCACAGCTGCAGATCAAAGCTTTTCTGATACTGAGCAAAATGTACTGATACAGATTATACTTCTGTAAACCACACAGCTCCATTCCAAAAAGTAATGCTTAATCACCCACCCAGCCCAACCCCCACAAACAATAATGATGATGATGATGATGATCAACAAACTTAGAACCTTAGCTACCGATTGTGAAAGACCTGTTTGGAATGGGGGGGGGGGGGGGGGAGTGTTGAAAGGAAACTGATTAGGCACCTAATTAAGCCTTTCTTTCTT
>JBBJLR010000111.1:3452254-3467863 GCA_037577145.1 Brachypetersius gabonensis
GTGTGTGTGTGTGTGTGTGTGTGTGTGTGTGTGTGTGTGTGTGTGTGTGTGTGTGTGTGTGTGTGTGTGAGTGTGTACTGTACCGTTGATTTGTTTTGCATACATTGTTTATACATGTTTTACCCACTCAGCAGCTGAACAGTAACAGAGTGAGATAATAATGTATAGTAACTCTTACAGCGCACTTGATTGGTCTGAAGGAGAGCAGGTGCTCAGTGCGGTAGCTGCTGTTGCCACTCCAGGCCTGGTAACAGGGATAGTCTCCCTTCTCCAGGATAAACTGCTGGCCCTGATACTCCGGATACTCATAACCCACCCAGCTAAAAAAAGAAGCAGATCATCAAGTAGTTTCATAAGCATCAGCACTGGGATCAGTTCTTTGCAGGAATATTCCAGGATTTTCCAGCCTAGCCTCTATCTGCCATTTCTGTAGCGTATCACCTCTGACAGAACAGAACATAATATTTCTATTTTTGTCCATTTTTATTTTTTGACACAATGTGAAATCCCGGCTGCCCTTAACATTGTATCAAAAGTTCATGATGATCAGACAGAAAAAAAGTTTTATATTATATCCATTTTAAGTTAAGAGCTTTTTTCCTTACACTGAAAAGTTATTATTTTAGAGATATGAAGCACAAACAGCAACAAGGTCGACCACAGACAGCATTTTCAGTGCTTCTTCCTGTATACAGAACATAACAGAAAACATGTTGTATTTATAGATATTTAATATTACAGATGTATTCATCTATTCATAGATGTTCTTATAGAGATGGTACTATTTAGTTTGAAAGGATGAGTTTATGGATTTTGTTCTGATTGGCCACAAAACCTCTTTTGCTCCGGTGTTCAAAAATTAATTTATTTTTTTAAAAAGTTCATAACAGCCCTAGTGCGACATTCTTTCTCGCGTGCCTCGTCTTAACAATTGTACTGTTTGGTTGTAACAACCCTGGTTTCAAATTCACATATCATCAGGTATATCAAGCATTTTCTTACAGAAGTCAGCAACTGCCCAAAGGCTGCCATTATAAAGTTTTGAATCAACTTATTTCTGTTCTTCTCTAAACAGAGGAGATATGTTGAAATTATTGTCAATGGTAACTATCAATTGGTACAGATCCTGCAGATAGACACTAGGAGTCTTCATTTATTACTTAACTATCAATAGCAAACCTGAGGAAACCTACCTGATTTTATTTCTGCATAATTAAGTGGTTTATGATTTATTCTGAATTATCCACACTAGTGGGAACAGAAACCATCAGAAGAGTTAATGGCTCTAAAAACTCCCTCACAGGAAATACTTACATTAAATGCTTTTGAATACATTGCTTTGTGCTTTAGTCTTTTTGATGGTTTTATGCAAGCCTAAACATAGCAAAGAACATGATTTTAACATGATTACTTATAAAAGCTCAGAAGACACACAAGCTACCTGATAATGCGTAGTTATTAAAACAATTATAGTATTTCAATTGCAACCATGGTTCTTACCAGCACTACAAAGAAATCCAGGTATGTTTCTATTCCATGCACGTTTAGATCTCACTCTGATTAATTAAGAATAAGTTCTTCAGTGGAATTCCCCTTCAGTCTCAACCCAGTGTCTCCAAGCCATTCAAACACAGAGACATTTGTACACACTTACGGGCCATTCTCAACCTTGATGGATCTGATCTTTCGGAAGTTCCTTGCCAGGATATTGGGGCACTCCACCATGAACTCACAGCGTTTTCCCTGGAAGTCTTCCTCCTCCCATACTGTGATCCTGAACTGACCCCTCTGCTCCATCTGCTGTTGCTGGGTCATTATGGCCTCCTGTCTGCTCTCTCCAGCTGTGGAGATGAGGAGAGCTGTGAGACCACCTGCATTCATTTGACAGTGCTACCACTAATTAACACCAGGTGACATTAAATCATATGTTTTCAGTATGCTGCTGTTAATCTAGGGCCACTGCTCAGGGAATTTCTTGTCTTTGAGTGACCTTTTCCAAGTCATGGCCCTGAAGCATCCCTCTACGTGCTGATTTCCTGTTTCATTTGTTTTGGGGGAAACCAGCAAAATATGCAGGACAAAGCTATTCCAGTCCAGGGATTAAAGTACTGTAGAATCTTCAGCCTAATCTCTCTCTGCTGCATCCTAAGCAGTCAGCCCCTATAGACAATAATTTGGATGTGTGCAGAAAACCTGTTCTGTTGCAAATGAACCACATTTACAACAGAAGCCTATGGGCAGCTGCGTCAGCACACATTTAAGATCTTCTGGTCTTCTTTTCTTTTACCAATTATGCTTCAAAATAGTATTTATTGGCACCATATGCTACAATTCTGTACTAAATATATGGCATATAGAGTGTAGAATGAAAAATGTGGAAGTATTCCTTTAATGGTCCTTTAATGGTAAGGAATCATTGGCCGTATTCAAGTCCCTTGAGCCTTAGAAGTAACCACAGAAGAAAGTCCTGCAGACACTGTATGGACACTCATCCTGGACCTCTCTGTCCATAAACCCAGGAGTGAGTAGTATCTTGGCCTGACTGGAGCCTCTTGAGTCCCGTGATGAATGGCTCAACGTGCACTTATTACTGCCGTCAAAGAGATGCAACAGTGGGCAAATGCACAGACTCTCCACAGGCCTGTGTTAGACACTTTCAGTCCATGACAGGAGTCTTCCATACACTAGCACTTTTATTCATATAGGCTTTTTTCCTCACTCCCTTAGGAAGTCCAAATGACTGTATGTTGAATATTGTTTCCTCAGGGCCCATCCTTCTTGATACAGAGCGTGGAGGAAGCTCCATACTTACGTGCCAAAGTGGGAGAGATGTGGAGTGATGTATGTCGGGGATCGTTCCCCCCAAGAGGGGTTTATATAGCTGTTGTCGCCGTGGTTACTGCAGAATGTGCAGCGGGATTGCCTGCTCAGCAGCATGGGTCAAAAGAGAGCATAAGTCCTTTTATTGTTCATGATGGCCTTCATTGCTCTGACTCATCGAAAACACTCCCTGATATAGATACACACACACATACACACATTAAATCCCACACCCTCACACCAACATCATCCCTGCAGTGTGTCCCCTAGGTTCAGGAACCAAGATCTGAAAAAAAGCATGCAACGTGTGTCTTGATGAGGGTTCCCTTAGGGCACACTTGCCTTCAAGAGTGTATATTCCTGCTATTGTCATCACTGGGATGGAACCTGGATACCTTCAAAGCCTTTTCACTCACATGTACATTTAAATGTTATTTTCAGTCTTTTCTTCTGTAAATCATTACACTTGCATACATACAATCTTCCCTTCACATTACTATCCATTTGAATGATAAAGACAATTTGGAGAGACTTTGCTACTTATTCATATCTTTCATGCAAATTAGTCACAGCAATGTCACTTTTCATAGCCTCTTCCATGGGAACATATGTTCTGGTTGAATGTTTCTGAAAACGTCCCGCTCTCCGAACTTCAGGAAAACGTAGCATCATTGTTATGGCCCTGAACAAAAGGGGTCAATGGTTCTATGGCCTTTGTCTTCTGTGCTACAGTAGATTGACTGCCACTGATGGTCACTGCAGCATTCAGCTGTTTTCAGATTTAAAATACATTATATTCACGAAAGAACTGGGACACTCCTCATCATTACCAAATTCAGGTGAAGTGAAATCTTAACGCTCAAGGATAGCAAGACATTTTGAATAACACCATGCTACCATATTCCAGCATGACTGTGCCCCAGCGCACAAAGCAAGGTCCATAAAGACATGGTTTGGTGAGTTTGATGTGGAAGAACCTGACTGGCCACACAGAGCCTCAACCTCAGCCCCATCCAGCACCTTTGGAATGAACTGGAATGGAGGACTTCTAGTCCAACATCAGTGTCTGACTTTATAAATGCTCTACAGAATGAAAGTCCCTGTTGGTGTAATGATCATGCGTCCCAAAAATGTCCATATAGTGTTTCACAACCACTCTTCAAGAAAAAAATATTTAAGAATGATTTATACAAACCAACTCCATTCTGAATGGGTTCCCTGTATTGTGCCATATTCGAAAGGCTCTTCAGGCTGAGCAGCTCCTTATAACTTCATTGTGAATAGACAGGACTAAATTGCTGAGGCATAAATAGATGGTGTATGAATGTGCTGTGAAATACAAAAGTACTGATACTTAACTTTTTATAGGGATTGTATGGGTTGGAGAGTGAATGGTACATTATGAAACATGAACAATATTTTTATTTTACAGCAAGCATGTTTACTTCATTAAACGAAAAGGGATTTGAGTTTTCATGTGGTGGGCACTGTTATAATCTAAATGTTCTGGTCACCTGCTGACATCTTGAGGTAGTTGTGAGAAGAGCAACTGCTCAATTTGCTCTGTTTTCGGAAAGGAGGCTTTCTTGGGAATTTAAAATTGGGTGGTGGTGGCCTAGTGGTGGGATACTTGCCTCTGGACCAAGAGGTCATGGGTTCGATTCCTACCTTTAGCACCACCACTGGGTCCCTGAACAAGACCCTTAACCCCAAGTTGCTCCAGGAAGACTGCCCCCTGTAGTTAAGGAATGTAAGTCGCTTTGGATAAAAGCGTCTGATAATGGCGTTAAATGTAAAATTTGATGCTTCATTCAAATTGAGGTTTACCTTCAACCCAGGCTGTGTTTCTTTGATTATAAAGTAGTTTAAAATTGTAGTAACGCGTGTGTTTATATAGAGACATAGTTAGCATCGCAAAAACTGTGTGGAAGACTCGCATTGTATAATTAAAATTGTGCGTGAAAGCTCTAAGATGGCAGTGGCAGTCATTTCTATTGTAGAAAGCAAGAGCTGATGTGCATGAGGAAGCTGGAATTGCAGGGTGATCACATCCGCGCATCACTTTAGCTCTCATTTCATAGGGAAATGAGTCCATTTACATCACACACATGCACACACACTGACACAGTCACATGGACATGATAACCATTCAAAGCAGCTCCACAGGACAACTATGAGCAGAAATGAGGGGTTTGGAGAAGCTGTATTTTGACTTAGTACCCTGTTGATTATAATTCATAAAACCTTCCCACCCTGCTCTTTCACCATTCATTCACATCACTCATTGAAAAAAGCAGACCTGACACAGGAAGTCAGTGCCATTACACAGTAGGTTTTTAGTCCTGGAGCAGCAGCTGTCTGGGCTGCTACTAAATCATCACCTGTTCTCCATCGCCCGGGCCTTTCAAAGCATACGTAGAGCAAACAGCCCATGTTTACACATCTGCCCCCTCGCCTGCTGTGTTCTGGACACCATGCCCTGCTGCTCTGCATTATGTGTGTTTGTGTGTGTATGTGTGCATGAGTATATGTATGCATGTGGGCGTGTTGGGGTGGTGTTTAGCAACTCCATCTCCACCATGGTGACAGATGTCATTTTGCCCCTCTGTCTCTACCTCTAGATCTCTGTCCAACAGTCCAGCTGCTTGCTCTGACCAAGGGTGGAGCTAGAATTTTTTATTTTTTTTAGAAGTGCTACAATGGTGCTAACTAAACATTTAGAGGGACTGTAACAAGGATCCCTAAGGGATAAAGTGAAAAAAATGAATGGGCTCCCAGTGAATAAAATGTATCACTTGCTTGTCTACTCCTTATTACTACCTCTCTGCAAAGCTAGTGCAGGCAGGCGTCTTAGGTCAAGCAAACTTTTTTAGCACTGTACATTTAATTTCGTGTATGTAAATTACCTTTCCTCTGATTGGCTGCCCTGTAAGGTGGTTCATTAAACCAGAAATCCAACTCTTCCTATGTATTCAGCACTAAAGGATAGGGATAAACTGCTGTGAGATGATATAGCATAGTGTATCTGCCATGACTTTAATTTAAAATGGACCACTTTTGCAGTTTAATTTCGATACACTGATAACCCACTTCGTATTAAAACTGTTCTGTCAACAGCATCCAGTGGCCAGAAACTGACAACTGATGAATTACTAGAAGATGACAAACACAAACTGCACAGAATCAAATAACCTATCAGTAATTACTCTCCATCCATGGCAACAGGTTAGATGTGTCTAAAAACATGGATGGAGATTGGACTCCACCAGCACTGTTGTGTGTGATACAACACACACACACACACACACACACACCCACACACACACACACACACACACACTCACTTACTGCTACTACCATGTCAGTACGGAGAATGATCCACCTAAATAATACTTTCTCACCGGTTGTCCCATTGATGAAGAGGCTAAAGAAGGCTAAGAACAACCCCTTACACATTTTTTTACACACAGTAATAAAAATAATTTTAGTACTCTACATTTAAGTTAATGTATGTAAATGACCTTTCCTCTGATTGGCTGCCCTGTAAAGTCAATTCGAGCTAAACTCTTCTAACATTTTCAGCACTAAAGGGTAGGGAGAAACTGCTGTGAGTCCATATAGCATAGTGTATCTGTGTGTGTGAAAGTTCTAAGATGCCAATGGTAGTCATATTTATATATGAGTGTATTTGTGAGTAGTGTCACAAATACACACACACTCATACACACACACACAGACACACACACACAAACAGACACCGGCCCCATATCAACATGCTCGTGTTGTCATGAAGGTGAAGGAAAATTGTCCAGCCTGGATGACGCATGTCTTCAGTGCTGATCATCACTGGGCTGTCCTTGGCTCTGTATGTGTTGCTCCAAAGTTAAGGGCAGTGTAATTTAACACACGTCCTGCACTCATACACATACACACAACAGTTACTCCCATTTCACTGTCAAATTTTCCCATTTGCATCCTATAGGGAGATTCCATCTGACATGCAAACTAAAGAGGCCAAAGAGGTACAGTGTAGAAGTGCAGTAAAGAAGTCAACCAAACAGTGTGTGATGGCCTGTTTTTATTATTAAATGTTTTTGTGGGGATTTTCTTACTATTTAATTGTTATTATCTTGCCCTTATAAGTGGTTAAACATTTCTCTGTCATTATCAAAGTGTCTGTAATGATCCAGTATCTCACGCTTTGGCTCACAGCTTTTGAAAATTCAGAAATGTTTGCCATATGTTCTATGAATGGCTCTTGTCCTTATGCACATCACAGGCAGTTTGAATAGTTAGTTGACCGAGAAATTACCTGTGCCACATGTCCACCATTTCTATGGCAACTAATCCCGAACTGAGCATGTGCAAATAAAAAGACCCTGACGGCTCAAACCTAGGCAGACAGCATCTGTTTTACCAGCACTGTGTGTGTATATGTGTGTATGTATGTGTGTGTATATGCACGTTGCATGGGTACATCTAAACCTACATGTCCCTTAAAACTGACCTTTCCATTTCCAACTAAGCTCAAGACCAACCAGAGCCCATTCAGTGATGAGTGATGAGTAACTTAATATGCTTTACATGTTATCATTAGTTTAACATTGTGGGTCTTTTCGTAAAACACATGGCCCCAAGAGCCACTTTAGTGATAGGGGACAATCAATGGCCTTAAGCGACTCTGTAATTGAGCAGAGTTCTGATCTAATAAAGTCTGGTTAATTAAACATCTGCTCCAAACAATTACATTTCTGCTTTCTGGCAAAGTGTATTTTGGATTATTTATGATTCTGGACCTGCGCTCTCAGACTACATTGTGCCTCTTTTGTGCTGTTCAAAGAGGAAGTCTGGGGGTGGGGGGGGGGGGAGGTGGATTAATGTTCACGTCATCGTATGATCATGCAGCATTGAAAGAGTGCGTTGAGGATGACGGGATACAGAATTAGGGGCCATAAATGTGACTGAGTCCGCACTGTGAAAGCGAACAGGTGTGTTTGTGAGTGAGTGTGTGCATTGCGCACTGACTGGTGATTTATTTGAATCAATTTGACTTCAGAGATATGGACTCCATGGCTACAGAGCACTCAGACCTGCGCTGGGCCCTGCTGTAAGTGCCCTGGGCAGATGGTCTGTCTGATGGGAAAGTGTTGAGGCCGGGCTTCAGTAGTTAATAGTTTACCCTCGGCCTATTAGTGCAGTTTACACATTAGTCTCCCCGCACGCACAGACTCGACTCAGAATCGGCCGTTGCCGTGGCAACCGTGGGCCGCTGCATTTACTGATCTTGACGTGTGAGGTTGCACACCTGCAGATGAACATCACCGATGCATTTTAATTTGTATATTGAATAGTCTTCCGAAGGGACTTATTACAGGTTGTTATGAATTTAAGTTTAAGGCTTACTCAAGCAACACATATTTTGACAAGAACTGAGCATAGCAGGATGGTGAGACAGTCCATATAAAGAGTTTGTAGTTTTTTATTTTATTGCATATGAATTTTGCATTATATAAACACATTCCATAATGAATGGACCAAAGGAAATGGTCTAAAAATGACTCTGGAATTAAAACACATTATTATTAACTTATGCCAGATGTTAAGAACTGCAAAGTTTTTTCTACAAAGTTAGAATTCGTTAGAAGTTTCGTTATGCGGCGCTATGTTTCCTTGTATCCTTTCTTTGTACAGTATTACAAATGCTGGAGTATCTCCACAACATATTTTGGTGTTATTTCCCACTTTTGACAATAGACTCATCAGCTACTTATCAAGTCTTGTGAGTTGACCCAGTTTTGTTAGAAGAAGAGATAATGCTACAGTTAGGAGGTTCTTGAGACAAAGAACTGGGAAATTATGTTAATTCTATAACTTTGATAACATGGAAATAAGGTCTGGGTGAATTTAATTTACTACTCCTTCTTTGCTAAAAAGGTGTCTAATAAACCACAAAAAGTCCAGTGCATTATTTTGTCCTGGATGTCCAGCAACAGTATTCTTATGTTCTTTGCTCCAATATGTCAAGAAACCTATCCAAAAGATGCCAGGAGGTCATGAAGCTGAAGACAGTCTGCACTTGCGTAACGCGAGCCGAACGAACAAAACTGAATCCTCATGTATTGTGCGCGTGGCTCAACGTAAAGCAAGTACAGGTGCTCAACCTGAACCTGTGCCTTTCTCTCCAAGTGTGTGGCACTAGCTTCCCATCCCAAGACCTGCAAAAGAAATAAAGTTGAATTTACAAATATCACTTTCTTTTGAAATAAGTAAAACTAATAGAAATAATAAAAATATATATGTATTACAGATACACATAAATGTACTTTTTTCGTTTTATTTAAGTTTTATTATAGAATAAATAGGAAACAGTAGCAGAAGTAATTACTTGACTACCTGTCCCATCTGTTGGCCGCTCTGTCCTGAAGGGAGTGATGGCTGTCCTCCAACTGAGCCGGTTAGGAA
Source organism: Brachypetersius gabonensis (assembly GCA_037577145.1). Lineage (NCBI taxonomy): Eukaryota > Metazoa > Chordata > Actinopteri > Characiformes > Alestidae > Brachypetersius > Brachypetersius gabonensis. The sequence goes on from JBBJLR010000111.1 coordinate 3,461,537, forward strand.
AGTGATCCAGCACAGCAAACTGTGGGTTTTTATAGTCCACAAACACTCGCCCCCTTTTACTTTCCATTAGCTGGCGAGGATCCCTCTCCAGTCCTCATTGTTCAGGTGGAGTGGATGCAGCCTGGGCGGGAGCTGCTCAGGGTGGAGGAGGTGCGGAGGGTCATGTTTTCCGCACCCGTATTGGGACAAGCCACGCACCATGCCTTACTTCCACCCACAAGCGCTGAAAACAACCCCATTTTTAACTGATGGGAATACTGTATACTGGAGCGTCTAGGGATTCGTGAAATGAAAGCAGTCATTCGAGCTCTAAGGAGAGTAGATCAAATTATTATTTTACGCGAAACAAATAAAACTAAAAAAACTAAAATTAGATAGCAAGGGCTGTTCGTCAGGTCACACAACTTCCAGCTATTCCACTTGCACAAACATGGACCGAATGGTTTTGACTTATCTGTAACCCCAAAATGATATTATTAACCATAACTAGCCTTATGGTCGACTTAGGGTCTACCAGATTAAAGATTCAAACATTAAAGATTCAGGCGTTTCATCTTCTTTTTATACATATAAATATATAATTTATACAATATGTCATATATATTTACGGCCTGTCCCCGAGCAGGGGGCGGAGTCTATCTGAAAACAGGTGGGATGTGTAAAAACAGGCGGCTGATGGTGATTTCCGTGTCCGATGCAAGGAAAAATCTCCCCCTCGGTCAGATAACGCTCTCAGTGACCCGGCATATACTACTGTAACAATGTAATACTGTTATACCATGATGCTATAATTGTATAGTACTGTAACACTAACGCTGTAATACAGCAATATTCTAACACTGTAACAATGCAATACTGTCCACGACTGAAGACAAGTGATAAGTTCCCCAACGCGAGGAGGGGGTGGGAGCGACCTCACGCATGTGTCATTTACACAACATTTACATGAAGCTTGCAAATGTCTTACTTTCTTAATTCAGGTTCCAGAGACTCAGAGAGAGAGAAAGAGAGAGAGAGACGGAAAGAGAAAGAATGAGTGATGGTTCTATTACTGTAGTAGGAACATTATTATTGACTCTACTGAGGATTTACTTGCTACATCTAGTTCCTACCGCTCAATACTTTATTTTAAACATATACTTTATCACAAACACACACGTTGTTTTAAATATAGGCTATATATTAAATAATACTGTACATCCTCACGGCCAATAAAGCTACTTGAACCGAATAGAGAGAAACAGAAAGAGAGAAAATGAGAGAAAGTTGAAATATTGACAATAGTGCCCCCATGCGATGACCAGGAGGCTCTACATTTCGATTCACTGTCTCAATTACACTGCATTTTTAATACAATCACTCTATTTTTATTATGTTATTAATTACCCACATTGATTTAATGCTCAAATATCTTTCAGTAAATCCATCCATCCAATTATGTCATTTTCTGTTCATTTAATTCGTCACAGGATTAGAGATTGTGGTCCTGTAAGTTTTTCAGCCACTGGGGACAGCTCTGGGTTCAACTCAGCATTCCAGTACACTAAATTGACGAAAGTATTGGGGCACACCTGTTTATTTAGGGTTTGAGCTAGGTCCCTTACTTCCAGTGAAGGGCAATCTTAAGGCTTCAGCAAACCAAGACATTTTGGGCAACGCCATGCTTCCAACTGCTGAACACAGTTTGGGGAAGAACGGCATGACTGTGCCAAAGACACAAGCAAGATCCATAAAGACTGAAAGGAATGTAATTTTTTTGATGCCGTTTTTTTTTTTTATAAGTTGCCTGTTATGATTACAGTTTGTGCCAATTTCGATCTCAGTGACTGATATATTACCCAAAAAAACAAAGAACAGAGGACACCAGGGCTGGACTGGTCATCTGGCATACCCGGTGGGTCGATGGTAAATTTGGGCCAGCGCGGAATCCCGTTAGCACCCCCCGCAGTCCAGTGATGATGGCGATATTGCTGGAATGTCATGGTCATTGGTCTGCTGGATGGCAGCGTGGGCCTGGCTCCAAAATTCATCGGCACCAACTGTTGGGCCGACGGTACATCAACCTCCGCTTCTTGTTCAAACATGAGAGGTTGAAATCCGTAGCATACCTTGAACAAGTTGACCCCTGTAGCCGATGAGGCGAGGAGATTGTGAGAGAGCACAGCCCAAGTGAGGTAGCCGGCCCAGGAGTGCTGATGGTCAGTGATGAAACATCTCAGGAAGTGCTTTAGTTGTTGGTTGGTCCGCTCCGTCTGACCGTTTGTTGGCGGGTGGTAACCAGAGGAAATGCCATAGAATGAATCGATCAGATGACAGAAGGCCTTCCAGAATCTGGCATTGAATTGAGGCCCTCTGTCCGTGATGATGTCCTTGGGGAACCCATGCAAGTGGACTGCATGCTCTATTATCAGCTTGGCAGTGGTTTTAACTGAGGGGAGTCCGGCGACAGCAACCAGGTGGCCAGTCTTGGAGAGCCAGTCATCAATGGTCAGAATGGTGTCCTTCCCATCCGACTCTGGCAGGCCAGTGACAAAGTCCAAGGCGATGTGTGACCAGAGACGATGAGGTCCAAAGAGAGGTTGGAGCTCTCCGGGAAAAGGCTGGTTGGGTGACTTGGCCCTGGCGCACATCATACACGCCTGAACAAACTCCTTGGCATCTTTAGCCAAACTGGGCCACCAGAAGGCCCTTTGCAGAAGGGAGAGAGTCCTTTTGACTACAGGGTGGGCTGCCAGAACCGAGGAGTGACCCCATTGGAGGACCTAAGAGCCGCTGGGATGTAGAGTCATCTAGGCGGGGTGCCTGCTTAAGGGCGCTCCAAGGTCTGCCCCTGGCAGATCCAATCTTTAATCTGCCAACAGAGGGGTGAGATGATGATCTGGGGAGGTAGAACAGGAGTGGGGTCTGCCTGGGGGCTGTCTGCCTCATACTGGCAGGAGAGGGCATCTGCCTTGGTGTTTTTCGACCTTGGATATTAAGCTGTTCAAAGGACAGTTCCAACTGCGCCTGCCTGGGGTTGAGCTGCTTGGCTTATTGGATAGTCATGAGGTTCTGGTGGTCCATCCAGACCATAAATGGGTCACTGCCGCCATGGAGCCATTCTTCCTGAGTCGACAGAAATGAGCAAACCCCAGGAAGCACTGTAGCTGCTTAAGCGTTTTGGGTAGAAGCCACCATCACATGTTTGGTGTGCGAGACAGTTCTAAACTACGACTGGACAATCAGTGTTTAGTGCCAAGTTTAAATGAAATGTGGGTGTGGTGATAGGAGCCTGAGCAATGACTGACAAACTCCTCAACAAATCAGTGCAATTACTGCTTCACTTGATGAATAGTTTAAATGCAAAGAAAGAATTTCACATTGTTCATACTGTGTGCTGTTCACGCGTTCCTCATTGGTGACTCCCAGAGGCTCAGAGGCCATTCCGGCTCGGGGCATTTTTCACTTATTTAAATGTGTCACATTTCCCATCACTACAGTTAAAAGATTCGGCTCACTGAACTGAATCTGAAAAATTCCCATTACTACAGTTTGAACTTAAAAGTTCACTAAATTGAATCGACTTTCAAATCACTAGAGTTCCGTTTTAAAGAATCTACAGTCTAAAATCCCATCACTGCTGTTCAAACTTTAAAGAGCCAGTGCACTAGACTGACCTGAATGGTTCATCTCTACAATTCAGTTTGAAAGAGCAGGTCACTAGTGGCACCTCAGAGGTTTCTTGAGCAAGGTAATGTCCCCACACACTGCTCCCCGGGCACTGTGTTCCTGGCTGCTAGCTGCTTCACTTAGTGAATCGTTTAAATGCAGAGGAAGAATTTCGTGCTGTTCAGACTGTGTGGTCACCTATGACAGTGTGGACACCTGTTCAGACTGTGTTGTCACTTCACTTCACTAAACTGAATCAAAATTATTATCAATACACTTCAATTTAATAGGAGTCAGTTCACTAAACTAAATCGAATTTCCCATCACTACAGTTTGAAAGAGTTAATTTACCAATCTGAATCAAATTCCAAATCTGTGCAGTCAAAAGTTGAAAAGTCTGGGCTCACTAATCTGAATAGAAATTCCCACGGCAATAGTTTAAGTTCAAAAGAGTCGGTTCACTAAACTGAATCGAATTTTCTGTCGCTACAGTTCAAGTTTAAAATAATCGGTTCACTAATCTGAATTAAAATACCTATCAATACAGTTTAAGTTTTTAAAAGAGTCAGTTCACTAAACGGAATCAATTTCAAATCACTGCAGTTCAATTTTAAAAGAGTCGATTCACTAACTTCATCGAAATCCCCCTCACTGCATTTCGGTTTCAAAGAGTCGATTCACTGAGATGAATCGAAATTCCCATCACAATTATTCATTTTGAAAGAGTCGATTCACTAAACAGAATCAAATTATCAGGTCAGTTTGAAAGAATCGGTTGAATTTAAATTTGACTCTCATCACTACCGAGTGTCACAATCGAGTGTCCTATATTTTTTTCCTCCACCCCGTCTGTTCACGTGAAATGGTACGGCCCAGATCTAGTGAGGTCATGGCCATAGCTCTGCGTGGAGAAGACCATTCAGTTCTCACTGTTTGGTGCCCGCTTTGCTCATTTGGCTGTTTCTCAAATCAACCATGTAGTCATTTGTAACACGGTGAAAGAAGGAAGACGGCGGCTGTAAGATCTCCAGCTGGAGCAGAGACTAGTGACGGCCCAGTGGGAGAAAGTGGGTGCCTCAGCAGTTTTGTGCTGAGGTGTTTTGTTTTTTTTTTGCCATTTGGACCAAGTGTGGAGAGCTGAGGAGAATTTCTCAGGCCTCGTTGAGCGAACCGAGTCAGAGATGCGGCTGATGGCTGGTTGGAACCGGGACCAAGGACGCAGCCCGAGCGCTGGCGAGCGCAGGATGCTCGTGCCCATTCCTCTCGACCAGGGTGAGTGAGTCCACATCTTCATTCACGTTCCTCTCCTCTCTTCTCCTCGCTTTGTTCGTAGAAAGGGAGATGGCAGCCAGGAGCTGGACCACTTCAGCTTCTGCGTAAAAAAAAACAGGTATGTGATGGAAAAACACACGGAGTGTGTCCTAAACCAGCAGCTCTTTAGTTGGCACGCGCCATAAACACGACACCAAACACCATCAAGATGTCATGGCCTACTTAGCCCATCTACTTTCTCGTCTTCAAGGTTTCGTGCCGTGCTGGGTCCTCATGATCTGCAGAGTGTCGAGCTCGACTCCTGCCATCATAACGAACCGCAGCACATTTGGTTCTGGACAGGTCGCGCGCCTTTAATGACGCGTGGAGTTAGACATGCAGGTATACAGATGTCAATAATGTGATTCTCTGATTTTCCTCAGTCCTCCCTTCAGTTTATGGACGTGACAGATTTGCCATCCATTTTGTTGGGGTGTGCTGTATATTTCATGGAACTGCTGAACGTGGTGCTGTAAGTGGCCCAAGGCTTTGGCTGGGCTTACTGGGTGGCTCACCATTAACCTCAATACTGCACTGATATTTCTCAAAGAAAAAACATTTAAGTACTCCTATATAATGTACTCAGAGGTCAATGTGCAAAACTTTTAGACACGTATGCAAATTGTTGAAAGCCATTTTTCTAGGCATGGGATTTTGTTTGCATGCCTTTCAGAAAGCAACAATTACAATACATGCAAACAAACAAGAAAGTAGTAAAAAGTGTCAAGATTAAAAGAATAAATAAAGTAGCTTTGTACACTGGTAAGGAGACCACAGATTTGGTTCCAGGTACCTGTCTCCAGCCTTTGACTGGATTTGTGAAATTCCATCAGCAGCTCCTGGTTTAATTTAATGAAGGTCTGATTAAGTAAAACCTGGTTTCTGATGGAGTCTACAGTTAATACTGGATTTCCTCAAGGAACATGCTGACATACTGAACATAAAATAATAATTTACTGTATAATGTTATGTATATGTATTTTTTTTGTATATTTAATAATATTGATGTGGTCCATCTAAACAGTTTTAAAGATTATTTTCTCAGGTGCCTAAGATTTTGCACAATACTATGTCTGAGTCTAATTCTGGTCCTGGTCCTGATTTATTGCTTAGGTCTCACACCCCCTTATCTGCAGTTTCCCGCCTCATTCCTATGATTCTGTTTCCAAGAGACATTCTGTCTGTTGGTGGAGCATGTTGAAGCACGCGGGCAGAGAGAGCTGTGAAAACAACCCAAAACAAACGGCAAGAGACCTCTGGCTGGTGCCTCGAGTCATTCTCTCTGTCTCTGTCTCTGTCTCTCTCTCTGTCTCTCTCTCTCTCTCTCTCTCTCTCTCTCTCTCTCTCTCTCTCTCTCTGTCTCTCTCT
>JBBJLR010000111.1:3467963-3489001 GCA_037577145.1 Brachypetersius gabonensis
GTGTGTGTGTGTGTGTGTGTGTGTGTGTGTGTGTGTGTGTGTGTGTGTGTGTGTGTGTGTGTGTGTGTGTGTAGGAGTACGCATGTGGGTGAATCACAGTTTATGCTTTATCTCTCAGCCAGCAAGTTAGTTGGTGCTGCCACTGCGTACCTCAGGAGGAGACACCCAAACCGCGGAGAGCTGGCAGGGTTCCTGATTGGCCGCCAAGCTGTTGCTATGGGGGGCTAGACTGGTCTCCCATTGGTCTGTTCAGACCTTGGTCCATAGCAGCCAAGGATAGCGTTCCATGGTTGTTATGGTGACAGACAGGAAGTAGGAGGTTGTTATTGTTGAGGGACTGATTATGCTATGAGGGCAACAGTGGCGCTTGGACAGTGGCATGCAACGTTAATTCTGTCCAATGCACTCCTCCTTTGACTGGCCATGGATTTAATAATCCCCAAAGGAAAAGATGATTATGACCAGACATGTTTTGAGAGAGCTAAGAGTGAGTGAGTGAGAGACGAGAAAGAGACAGACAGAAGCAGGAGGGAGATGAGGGGGACTTTTCCATGTACATCTCATGCTGGCTTATAATTTGTTACAGGCCCTTTCACATCAAGTCAATGCAGAAGACATGTTAAATATCAGAATAGTAGGTCTGAGGAACAAACTCGTTTTAGTATGCGCTGCATAATGCACTGTTGATGAATCACATGGCTTTTAGCTTGAAATGCCCATTTCATCAAGTCTCTTCAATCATTTCTAAGACAGTCTATGATGGACTCAAAGACATATGATGGATTCTTATTCTGTAGATATTCTTTAACCCAGTGTCTGGATCATGATGGACATTAGGATGGGATGAAAAGTGAAAAAATATGTAGTTATCAAAAAAGTCTACCCACCATCAATATGTCTGATTGTTGGTTTTTTTACAGTCAAATTGGGTCGTGGTTATTTATTTTTTTTGCCTATTTATTTATTGAATTAATTTGATTAATATATTTATGTAAATCCCGTAGTAATTTGCTGAAATGTTTTTTAATAGGCTTGGTTTCCATATTTAAATAACAGCTAACATCAAGGTATTGAAAATAAACAAATTATTTATGTTTGTTGGATTGTTGAATTTTGTCCAGACATCCACAGAAGTCATCTCAAACATTTGAGGTTGGTCAGGAAGCTCTCTGCGCACAATAAAATGGTTAGTGACTGCTGATACGCTCAATTTGAACAGTGAAGCCTTTGGCAAGATCACTTTGGCAAAGGTCACTATCATATTTACTTTTCTTTGTTCAGTTTAAATTTATAAGGACGGTACACATGTAATAACAACGGGCTGATTTTCAGCTGTAAACTGTTAATTAAACATTAATATGGTATATTAATATAACACCCTACTTTATACTCCTGCTGCACTCATACTGTCTTTGTTCTCATATAAATCTTTTGCTTTATGTATATAACCTCAGTTAAAGTAATCATTGCTACAGATATGTTTTATGTCTCATGTCTCATCTGAATAGAGGAACCAATAAGTCAGTCATAAAGACGCTGTTATGTTTAATTCTAAGGGTAAGAGAGCTTGTAAAATGTAATGTAAAAATGAATTCTGACTGTTTTTGGTTAAATATTCACAACAAAAGTAGGATATTAGCCATTTAACATTATGTAGGAAGCAGAAAATGCATCTCAGTTCAGTGATATGAAGCATGGAATGAACTTTGGCCCTCGTGAGAACATGAGGGTGTAGTAAAAGATTACATCTTGCCTGAACAAGCAGATAGAGAGTTGTGGGGGAAGATGATGAGAGAGAAGAGGAACCGCACTTGTCTCACAGGAGGGTGTGGCTTTTGGTGTCATGTAACCCCAGGAATGTTATTTCACGCAGAAAGCAGTCACAAAACCTTCAGGGTGAGCTTTAGAAACTGAAGAAAGGAGAGACTGAGAAGAGAGAGTCTCAGAAATGTTTGTATTTTTGAATCTGCTTGTTCAGTCTTGTAACCTTTAAAAGTGTTGCAGCTGAACATTTAGACCTTTCTTACAGTTTTTTTTCTCTGTTACTTTTTCAGGTAGATCCATGTGAACAGGAGGCGGGCCTTGATCTCTCAGCCCCTCCCCTTTCCCACCCAGACCCCTCCCTGCCTCCTCCCATTTGGGTATCTCTCTGGCTGTCACGCTACTTTGACCATGACCTCCACACTGCAGACCCTGGCCTTCAAGCTGGCTCCTCCCCCAAGAGAAGTGGGTCCAAGGCCTTTGGATCCTTGCGATGAGGGTGCGGGGCGTCGCTACGAGGTGGTGCCCTCAGTGGTCTGCTCTATGTGCTGTTTGTTTGGCATCATCTACTGCTTCTTCGGTAAGTGGATAAATACATTTGAGGATGTGTTAGGTTGGTATCTGAGTCAGTCAAAGAGTGTTTTGGCTTTATTAAACCAGATCATGTTCTGTCACTTTGTTTAGACCCATTTACATTTTACTTTATGGTCATAGAAGAGACAATATTCGTAATTTGCAGCAGGAACTTTTTTCAGTTAACTAGCCGCAGCATGGAGCATTTTCAAAGTACAACATGAAAATAGCCTAACAATACCACAATTTTGCGAGTCACAGAGCTGCTTTCGTCTGCATATCATAGCAATTTGATATGATTATCACATGAGAAAAGTTCACATGGATCATTTGGGGAAAAAAGTGCACTGAAACATCATGAATCAATGCCTTTTAAACTTATTTTCTCAACAACAAGGCTAAACGTTTGAGAGAGGGTCATTGATTTCATTGCTTTGCAGTTAAGAGGTGCATGAACAGAATAGTGCTCCATGTGTCAGTGTTCAAATTTTAAAATCACTCTTTGGGCATTAATTGTTATTTATCTTTTTATGTATCTTTCATTGTTTACCTTTCATTGATTTTAGATGCACTAGCATTATTTTCTTTATACTGTTGATTTTGTCATGATCATATATCTACCATGGATTTAGTCATTTTGAATGGATGAAAAAATTTACCACACAATACATTCTCATTTAAATGCACATGTTATTTTTTCCGTCACTTTAAGGTGGTTAGATTTGAATTACCTGGTTTCTGTTTAGGATGCAGACTTGACTGGAGACACAATACTGAAAGAAATACTTACATACTCGACTTACATATCAATAATGTACTATTATAGTATATTTAAATCAAAGGGATTCAGTAATGGGAATAGTCTGTACAATTTTGATCAAAATTGTTATATATATAAATACCTTTATTCGCCAAAATACACACATACCTGAAATTACGATTGGTCAAGATGTCACAGCCCTCTTGCATATTTGCGTTTGCATATTACCATTTATGGAAAACTTGAATATTGTAAGAGTCTTTAACACATGTTGTGTTACACTATAGACGATCGTCGCATACCTTAAAATGAAATTCAAGTGGAGACCCCTTGTTCTTAGGAAACTGTACTGCTTTTGTTCAGCATAAATCTCTGTTTAGTCCTCTCCCTCTCTTCAGTCAGAATGTGGCCTCTCGCTTTTCAATATTGATGAAGTTGCAAACCAGGTCGGCGACTGAATAACTGCCCCCCGTGACCCACGCTGTGCTAAATGTTCACTGCAGGTCATCAGCTTACATTTAGCAGAAACCAAATGAGCCACATGAGCATGATGTTTTAGCAGCAGTCCATGGGTGATCTTTTTTTAAATAATCTCTTTTTGAGTTTCTGTCATGGGATCCTCCAACGTTCGCCCGTAACAAGCCGGTAGGTCGGGTGATTTTGTCAGTGTACAGGTGGAGCTTAGTGGTGGGACCTGTCTCAGTAAAGTATTCTCTATGTGTAAATTAGTCATTGATGAAAGTGCAGACATGCTAATGAGATCTGAAAAATCACAGCATCACACTAGTGAGCCATTTTAGAGCTGTGAAATCGGCTCTGCTGGCAGATAATCAGGCGCCACCGGCAGCTCTCCTCTCCTCCACTTATCTTCTGAGCTTTCCCCGTTTTACATGACTTTCCCACATGTATCCTATCTATCCTATCCTATTCTGCATTACACAGTTCTCTTTCTGTCTATACCTCATTTTCCTACTCTTTTAGGTTTTGTCACTTAACAGAAAACTGTTTAATGATCTGGAAACTCTAAAGAGGAGGTTTAGGTGGTGTAGGAGGTGAACTGAGTTTTGTGTATAAAAAAGATCTATTAAATGTTACAGTATGACAGTTTTCTCGTCTCATATGGATTTGACCCCTTTTGGCTGAAATCGCATCCTCTAAATTTTTTCTGCTTTTTTGCAGAAACCTTCTTTTCAGAGTTATTGCTAGGCGCTTGCATGCATGGATGTTGAATGATATTCTGGGAAAATGGGAAGTCTGGGAAAAGTGAAGGCTGTTTCAAAACCTTCATCTTTCATTTCTTGAAACTGTTCAAGGTTGATTTTCATGTATGTTGATGTAATATTCATTCAACAGGGTCACAATTTATTATGCTCTGTAAATGTCTACACCTGACCTACACTGAGGCCTAGTCTGTCAATTAAGCTAAACCCCGCCCAACTACCCCAAAAAAATAGTGGATTGACCGAAAACAGTACCCAGACTCAAAATACAAATACATGATATTATTAACAAACATATAAAACCGTATTGGTATATAAATTGAATTAAAAAAGGTATGAAAACAATACACCATCTGATTTCACCAGGCATGTGTGAACATACATGTGAAAGTTCACACATCAAACATTTGTTAAATAACCGATTAAAATAATAGCATTATGCCTAACTATACAGTGAGTAAGTTACGCAGCATTACAACAAGAAAATCTCATGGGAGTTCAATGCAAAAAAGTAAATTAGCAAGCTAGGGTATTGGTTTGCTTCTGTCAGTCTATGACCAGGTTAAAAATTAAATAAGTGCTAAAATAAACTTACACTGAGAGGCTGAGATCATTGCAGTAGATAAACAGTACCTAGTTAGGAGGAGCCACACTGTTTGTTAGACAAGCGTCTTCTTTTATGTTTTTCAAAACCAGGTTTTCCTGTAAGTAATACAATATAACATAGAGCGTTATTGAGTGCTTTTGCTTCTGAAGGCCCCTAATTGGCCCTTTGCATAGATGTTAGTGTCAGTGTTTGACCCTGGGCTGCTTTTTGAATGAGTCACAATACAAGGGAGCGAATCAGAACATCTTACTTACATGTTGGTCTTAAAGTCACAGTAATAAAACACCATGTTTATTTCTACTCCAGGTTACCGCTGCTTCAAGGCCGTGCTCTTCCTGACAGGCCTGATGTTTGGCTCAGTGATCATCTTTCTGCTGTGCTATAAGGAGCGGGTGCTGGACACACAGCTGAGTGTGGAGGCCAGTGTGGGTATCGGCCTGGGCATTGGCACACTGTGCGGCCTGGTTACCATGCTGGTGCGCAGTGTGGGCCTCTTCATGGTGGGTCTGCTGCTGGGTTTGTTGGTGGGCATCGGCACACTGGTGGGCATGGAGGAGCTGTCATCTCAGCCGCCGCGCTCCGTTTGGGTGCCACTGGGTGTGCTGCTCGGTCTGGGGATGCTCTTCGCCGTGCTCACCCTACAGTGGCAGCGCTGCTTTACCACCCTGTCCACGGCCGTATTCGGGGCAGCCGTGATCGTCGTGGCCACCGACTACTTTGTGGAGCTGTTCTCCTTGGTGCGCTACGTGTACGAGCGAGTGAAGGCAGCGCCCGCACAGCCACAGTGCTGGGTCACCTGGGTGATGCTGGGGGCCTGGCCTGCTCTCGCCCTGCTGGGCGTCCTGGTGCAGTGGAGGGTGACTGCGGAAGGCTATTCCCATACTAAAGGTGAGTGGGGAGGGAGGGAGGCAGGGAGTGAGTGAGTTTGGTTGTGAATTGTGCTTGGAAGAAAGCATTTTCTATGGATTCCATTTATGACATTTATACAACCAGATTTGATGTATTTTTGAGACCATGATTATTCATGAATGTATTTATTTATTTATAACTGCTGTTGATCTTTTGCACACACCAAGCACATAATTACATTCCAGTATAGTTGCTTTCCAGCTGACTGCTGATGCAACATTTGCACAATTCTTTAAATGTTAAAAATGTACCAAATTGCACACTTTACTTCTAGTTTAAGGTACAATGATACAATGATAGATCTGTAATTAGACATGGTAATTCAGACCAAGAAAAGAAGAACTTTTAAAACTGAGAAAATGAAAGCCTATGAAATAAAGAAAACTATTCAGAAAATGGTTTGAATTGAATAATAAAAGCACCAGCAAAGAAGCCTGTTTCTAAGGAAAACAATACGTTTGGGAACGGACACAGACTGAAGAACTTTTATGTCTCAATTGTGGTGTTTGTTTCAAGACATCACACTTTCTGTAAAAGCCGAGGATGAATAGAGGATTGCTTCTATAACAGAAAAAAAATTCTTAACACACTCAAGAGGTGCAATCAGGATTGGTCATGGCCTTGAAGGCCCCTGACCTAAACCTCAATTAAAATCTTAAAAGAGCAATGCATGCACGATGGCCCAAGAATCTCACCGAAATAGAGGAAGAATGACGGAAAACCTCAGAAACAAGACCTAAAAGACTATAATGCTTGCCAAAGATGGTGTTACTAAGTATTGACTGTGCAGGATGCTTAGTAACAGAAACTTGGACCTGTGTGTGTTTGTGTGTCTGTGCACAACATACAGGAAACTGTCACATGCAAGTCCCCCTACTGAAATTCCTCCAGTAGGGTATGTCAGAAATAAAAAGCATAACATGGATCTTGTGCATTAGTTAAGACACATTATATATATATATTTCCCTGTCAAGTCTTTAACTTGACAAATAAACAGAAATCATGCCCTAAAAGTGTTCTCTGTACAGTAGATAACGTGTTCACAGTCCGTGAATAAAGCCATTTGTCCATGGGGGCTCATATTGTGACATTCTTTGCAGTAATGTTATTATACTGTTGGTTATATTGTTTATATTATGCCTCTGTGTATAAAGTAGTGAAACGAAACAATCATGTCAACAAGGTGACATTGCAGCCCCTAGGGTGTTGAGTGAGTAGCATGGAAGACCAGGTTCCATTCTGCCACCGGGGCACAAGTTTTTGAATCCCAGCCATGGCACCACCGGGCCGGCTTCCTGATGGAAGGATGACCCAAATCCTCATGTAAATTATGTTTTTCATATTATGGAGCCTATGATTGGGATACTACTGGTTATTTAACAATATATTGTGCAGCTCTAGGTCATTTGCTTGCTTGTATTTGAGTGTGAGTGAGTGATTGCATGTATGTAGACTGTGAGGGAGAAGAGAGAGACTATGCACTTGCTTGTGTACATGTGCATCTGTGATCAAGTATGAGTGTGTGTTCAGTGTGGCAGATGGCCCTGTCTGTCGGTGTGCTATGAGGAGTGTATCAGGGACAAGCATTGAAACACAGCAGGTCATGGAGCATCAGACCAGCTCTGACTGTGTGATTATGAAGCATGCACGAACTCCATGTGTCTGTGTGTCCGATACACGGACCGTTTTTGTGTTATAATTTAATGCACAAAACCAAAACATAGAGCAGCTACGTAAAGTTGAAGCATTTTCCTGTTTCCATGTAAAATTGTGTAGTTAAACTGGCTTTGACCTCTCGAAGATTGAGGTTCATTTTTAGGTTCAAAATGATTGTAATGTTCCAAAACTGGACAATTCTCTCTCTTATTATTTTTCATTAAATCTCATTCTTTCTAATCCCCCCCCCCCCTCTCTCTCTCTCTCCTCAGTGATGATAAGCCGGCAGCAGCGACGAGTGCAGCTGATGCGAATCCGTCAGAAGGAGGAAAGAAGAGAGAGCAGCAGGAAGAAGAGAAGGAAGCAGCAGTCCCAGCACTCGCACCACACACACTCATCCAAAGCCATGCACCCAGAGCCGGCCTACCGCAGGAAACCCAACCCCGTCCGCCGATACGATGGAGACGTCCTCTCTCCAGTGAGGGACAAGAACCCATCTCCACATCCCGAAGCTCTTGCTTGTTCTTTCTTGCTAACTCAAGCAGCATTCACATTATTGTAGCAAATTTGGATTACACACGAGCCTTTACATCTATTCGAGGAACTCCAGCAAACCCTATAAACAAACTTGCCTAAATATTTTATGAAATGCGAATTACACATTTTTGGTATTCCGCTGTGACAGAACATGAAAACATAGCCGTTCGTCATTAGCTGCACATTTGACAGTGTATCAAATGTTTTTTTACATTTGCTGCTCCACAGGGTGAAAAATCACTGTTTTGAATCGGAGTGACCGAGGAAGCAGCAAAACCTTTTTGTTGCAAAAGTGTAAACGCTGCCTCACTCATTTTTCTAGTTCATCATAGTTCTTGTTCCATCTCTTTCTTTCTTTCACTTACTCCCTTCATCTCTGCTCTCTCTCTCTTGCTGCCTTGCTCTTTAACTTACTCTGTTACCTCATACACACACAGGCTCACATACCAAATAGCTCTTATTCCGCGGTTCTTCATGATTTGTCATTTTAGATTGTTCCACTCTGCTCTCTCTGTTTCAGAGCTACATCCAGAGTTTTCGTGACCGGCAGGTGGACGGCAGGTATCCTGGAGCCAGGCTGTCTGGGGCACACACTGCTGTAGACATGGACTATGACTGCGGCTCTACTGTACCCCTCACAGCTGGGGCTGGACCCAACCTCCGGGTGTGACAAACACATAGACAAGCATAGACACACTTGCACATTCTCACACACTCATCTTGCTGTCGTGGTGCTGTCCCCTGACTTTTAAGATTCTACACAGCTCTACACCAACTGCCTCCTTATTGGTCAATCAGTGTGTTATATGGAGAACTGTATAGAGAATGAATGGTAAACTACAGGCCTGAGCATGTTACTTAAGGACTGTGGGTGTATTCAAGGCTTGCACGCACAGACAAACACACGCGCAAATACACACACACAGGCACGCACGCACACACACACACCCTAATACTGAACTCAGCCTGAGCTGTGGCACCTTGTTCCCCAAAAATACTTAGTGCAATGAAGTGAACGACTACAAAAGAAATAAATCTGGGCCTGGTTACATCACGTTGTTTTATACATAATGTCAATGTGGCAAAGCTGTGAGATGAGCATCCATAAATGTTCGATGTCCGTCCTACATAATTGAATTTTTACTTTATTTTTTCTTGTGAAGATTTCATCTCTTGGTGCTGAAACGTTGTCTCTGTAAAGCTGACTGACCTATGCCCTACCACTTCTCATTGTAAATCTGTGGATCCTACCAGTCAGTGTCTGTACTGTGTTATATTCCACATTCTTGCCCTGGACTGTACCAAATAGCTGTGTATGGTGTTGGTGGGGGGGTTTGCCTTGGGAGAGGCTCCAGCGGGAGGTTGTCTCAGGAGAATCTGCTCCTTGGCCTTGTTTCAAAGAGGCTGCAGGGGAAAGAGCCATATTACTGCAGACCAACTGGTCCTCTCTGGGACTTGCAATGGCTGGTGGCGGTGGGAACAAGAGGATTAGAGGCAAACAAATAAAAACGAAGAACAAGAGCTACTCAGGGACAGCCGGAACAGCATGAACTTTAAAATTAAAATGGACCTGTCAATGCAATCCCAGGACCAGCTGGAGGATATGAAAAAAAACGAAAGGGTTTGATGTGAAGATTTTTGGACCTTTCTAAAAGTGCAGGATTTTTTCCTTTTTAACAAATTCTCCATAATAGTTCACTTATTGCTGTGTATTTTTGAAATCGTTTTGCAGTGCCATCTAATGTCTATAGTGACGCCTTGTAAGTCTATGCTAATGTCTATGGTGTCCTTAAGAGCTGGCTGGTGAAATAGGCTCTGGACCCAGAGGCTCCAGAGGGTTGAAAACGAACTTCAAACTGAAAGAAATCTGCAAGGCCAAAAATAGACACAATGCTGCCCTTCCCACAACTCACTTTCTTTTTCTTGTGAAAAAAAAATGGAAAAGGGCAGTTACTGCCAGGGCATCTTTTGTTAAAGGAATATTCCAGTGATCTTAGTGACTTTCTGCCATGTCTGTAACATATGCTTAATCACAACAGACGATGTGTTACACTGCCCTCGACTTGGTAAAGGAATAGAAAACCTTCTGACTGAAGGAACTGTCAGTTGGTCACTCGTATGTGTTTTCTATTTCTTTTACAAGTGTGGGTTCTTGCAAAACTATTGTTCACCATAGTCACCCGTGCTACAGAAGGTTTGAACTTGGTCAGATTAAGTTGCAAATCACTGAAGTATTCCTTTAATTCTAGTTTTCGCTGTATGTCTTGGCCAAGCCATTATGCTTGTTTTGTACATAGCATATGCACATTTAGTATAGCCATCTCCACATTGCCTTTCCTATTTATTTGACTTGATTTGATTATTATAATTTTGTTTTGTTTTTTTATAGGTGCATTGGCCCTGCTGGGTGTGTGGATGGCTGTTTTTTATTTATTTGTTTGGTTGTCTATTTATTTGCTATGAAATGCGTTTTATTTACCATGTCCCGTCTGACTGCAGAGTTTGGCCGCGAAGAACTGGAAAAAGCAGCTCTCATCTGGCCATAAAACTTATGACAATCTACCATTATTTATTATTATTATTATTATTATTATTATTATTATTATTATAAAGCATGTGTTTGTATGGGCCTGGATATTCTGATAAACTATGTGATTCCAACATGTGTTTTATGTTTCTTCAGCTTTCATTAACTTGACATTATTGTCCATTTTATCAGCTCAGCTTACCATACAGATGCACTTTAGTATCAGATGATAGTTTGTAGGCTGTAGTTTGTTTTTCTGGTCCACTTGTTTGACACACACTAACTGAAAACTGCTTAGCGGCGGTTCTGTGGGGTCCTGACCCCTGACGCACAGGGCAAAGAAATAGATACTATTGTCTATAATTGTATCTCTATGGCAGGTAGGGCTGGACAATGAGTACAGACACTAGGTAGGTCTACCTAATAAATATATGAATTTGTGTGTGTGTGTGTGTGTGTGTGTGTGTAATACCCCAAGCAACCAAAAAAAAGTGTACACAACAAAATGGGGCTTTTTAAAAAGCATCTTACCATTTTTCTTTGTCCTGACATTATAAAAAAAAAAACTTTTTTCTTTTAAATTCCAACAAAATTAAGTCTAAATATACAAACCCACAAGTGGACCAGCTTATCAGAGCGGTTGATGCATCTTTGGTTTATTCTGAATTCTTCATACCAGTTTCCTCTTCACACACAATGTCTGAGATCATTCTCTCCTTTGTTCCCCTCCCTCCTCTCTCTTTCTCTTAATTTCCCCAATTAAGTACCTACATGACAAACCCCATCCCTTGCTTTCTTCTTTCGCCCTGACCAGAGAGTGAGTACAGAATGATATTTTGCATGGATTCCTTAAGAAACTGGTTCAATAAAAAGCATAAAATCTCTCCTCCTTTTGGAAGGTTTGTGCTCACGCCACTGATAAGCTGTGATTGGAATAATGGGGGATGGGGGGGGGGGGGGGTACAGGATGTGAAGGCTTATTGGTTTTATTGAAACTCCTCTTGGTTTGTTCGCTGCAGTTTACATGATATCCTGCTGGTGCTGTGTAGATTCACTCACCACCTGTAGGGAGCAGAAGAGAGCAGCTATTGCGTAAAGATTGAACTCAACATAAATAAAAACACGGGGTGTCATGTAATGACTGAAAAAATGGTATCAGGGACAGTCTCAGCGCAACCCACAAAACATGAAAAATGTCTTAATATTATTGTCCCCCACTCACTGGTGCATGATGATGTAATCAAAACTCTCAAGACATCAAGACGGGCAAAAGTAATCAAACTTCAAACTAAAAGTTGTTTCTAAAATGGTATAACAAAGCAAGAAAGGTCAAGTTTGATTATGGTTGATGACATAATTCATTTTGAAGTGACCATTTCACAGCTTTTCTTTATCTCTTACAATTAAACAAGCTGTGTTTTTCCCTTTTAGACTGTTTGAAATAAATCATTACCATTTGCCATAAATGGTCTTTTCTTTCCAAAAAGTGAAGATAATTCAGTTTTCCAATATATGGGCCCCTCAAATACACTTGCTGCAAGCCACTAAATAGTGGTGTGTATGCATGCGTGAGTTTGTGTGGGAGGAAGTCTACACATGTTGATGAATGAAGGATATGCAGACAGTTTGTTTACTTGTTGTGTGTGTGTGTGTGCGCTCTACCTCTCCATCACGGGTCTCAATGGTCTTGATAAGGACTGTTTTCTTGGAGTGCATTTCAGAGGCTCTTTGTTGGTGCTCTGGGCTGGTCTCTGTGTGACAGTAAAACAGGGTTAAAAGCTAGAACTGGGGCTGCAAGTAACAATTAGTTACAATCTATCACTTGATTAATTAACTAATTGAATCATTATTCCTAACATGGGTTCCTCTCACTTTGTCCCTGTCAAAGCACAGCTGTCTTTCAAAGGCCTGTCTGTGCAACAAGCATTTTTTACGCTATTACAAAGCATAAAAAATGTGTTTTTCATAACTGACACTGACAGACCTAACCTAAAGCCTCTTTTTGTTTCAGGGCCTTTTCAATCTATGAGATAACCTCCCCCCCCCCACCAAATATATATTTTTGCTCTATTTAATATTATTTGTCCAAAGGATCTGTGAGTACAGCGTAATCTCACATTATTTCTTCAAAATGAATGATGCATGCATTCTTGGTCTATTCTTGCATACAAAAGAATATGATGGGGTGGGTGGAATGTTGCTTAGGGCCTCCAAATGTTCAGAAATTGGTTTACATCCAAGCCCTGGAAGATTACACTGTTCATGTCCCCAAAAGAACATGTCCCACAGCATAGATTTGGCTCCAGTGCCGTGAAAACTGCACACCGGAATCCATTTTAGCATTTTAAGATTGGTCTTTACTGTTACTGTTTTCAGGGTTCTGTTTATGGAGTCTTGAAGGCTTAACATTTCTCATTAGCATTTTTGAAACCTCAGCTGCTCCAAGGCCTACATTACAATCCTCATCTGTGGCTTTGATTTACAGCACAGTAACACAGGAGCTCCAGTGGACCTCTGAACATGTGGACCACAGTGCCCCCCCTTGGTGCGTGATGATATCTAAAAATAAAAATCATAATAAAATTACCTCTGAAGCTTATGGTGGAGTAGCTCTGCATTGGCAGCGCGATCCTGTTGGATGAAGAACAATAAATAAGACGTTAGAGATGTTTGAAGATTAATGTATGAGGCTTGTATAGTCTTGTACATTCATATATATAAAATTATACACTAATATTGGATATTCACTTCCAGTACTTAAGCACACCAAGATAATTTGCACAATGCCATGCTTTCACCTTTGTGGACACAATTTGGGGAAGAACCTTTTCTATTCCAACATGATTGTGCCCAAGTGCACAAAGCAAGCTCCATAAAGACATGGTTGGGTGAGTTCAGTGTGGAAGAACTTGACTGGCCCGCACAGAGCCCTGACCTCAACCCCATCCAACAGCTTTGGGATGAACTGGAATGGAGATTGCGAGCCAGGACTTGTTGTCCAACATTAGTGTCTGCCCACACAAATGCTCTACAGAATGAATGGGCACAAAACCCCACAGAAACTCAAAAACCTTCCAAGAAGAGTGGAAGCTGTTACAGCTGCAAAGGGGGGGGGGGCAACCATATTTAAATCTATGGATTTGAATGCAATGTAATTAAAATCCCTGTTGGTGTAATGGTCAGGCGTCCCAAAACTTTCGTCCATACAGTGTATGAATTATAGAATGACAAGAGAGCTAAACAAATGAAAAACATCTTATATTTTTGTAAAGTATTTATACATTTAAAGCAGCCACTGATGTCAGCTTTTACACACATTCTCTGAAACATTTCCCTTGGGTTCCTGTACGTCTATGAATATGAATATCATATCATACAAGGTGCTTCCGAACATTTGACTCGCATCACATGTGTATCATAATCACTGGTGCCTTATTAGTCCTCTTTCGAAGCACTTCTTTGTTGATTTGAAATGGATGATCCCTCTCACAGCCTAATGACTGCAGCTCATTTGCTAATGCTCTCGTAACACTCAGTTATTGATTAATGTTTTGTGAGCTTAAAAATCCTACCACTGCACATTTATGAGTGATAAAATATTTTACTTAGTTTCCTGTAGTACTCCAAATGCAGCTGAGTTACACGAGATATTTATACATGTTTATAATAGGGCTGTCAGTAGATTAAAATGTTAACTCGTGATTAATCTCATGTTTGGCATAGTTAACTCGTGATTAATCGCACCTTTAAGTCTGTCCTAAACATACTGTTTTTATACTCTTATCAACAAAGCAGTAGACAAATATGTTTGCTTTGTGCAGGTTTATGTTTATAATGACAGTCAATACTGTCAACACTATTTTTTTCAAAAAATAATCTTACACATATACCTATATTAATGCTGGGCAACGATTACAATTTTATTCAGGGTTTTCTGCAATGAATTGCATTGTTATATGCGAAATTCAATCATTAAAACTAGAGTACTGCGCACCTTTATTTTTTAAAGTACTGCTATATGAACAAAAACTTTAAACAAATTAGGGGCTTTTAACAGCAGTGTTCCCTTTAACACAGTGACACAGCTGCAGTTCAAATACTTCTGTAAATATCAACTTAAACATGAATGTAATCAAATCAAATATAAAACCAAAGCTATTTGCCACTGCAGGGCATTCACGTTTTATCTAGCCTGTTATTGAAAACCAAGTTTACCCCCAGAGTCCAGAGCATGGGGGCGGAACCACTATGGCAGCTGTAAAGAGGAACCAACTCCATGTGAAAGTCTACGTATCTGAATGCAGTGTTATTAAAGTCCCATATGGTGTAATGATCAATGGGCAAAAGTAATGGGAGCGCTGTACGTGTCGGCTGGTTCTCGTGGGGGCAGCACGGCAGGACCGTACCTCCCCCTGAGGCTTTTCTGTTGTTTTTGGGGAATGTTAGAGGGGGGTAGCTTGTGTTAGTAGCAGGGTTTATTATACGTTAAATGTGTTTGTGTTGTTATGTAGTTAGTTTGAGTCCTTCTCACCATTCACCCTCCTGACTGAGCGGAGTAATAAAAAGACGACTTTGATTGGAAGAAATTGTGTTTTAGTGTTCTCTTTCACGCTCGCCGCGATAATAAATAGCTCAAGGCTCGCATTATTTCTGTGAAAACACTGAACTTTCAAAATAAAAGGATTTTTTAAAAAAACCCTGTGTTTACGCGCAATAAAATAATTGTTGGCGTTAAGTAAATAATGCATAAACACATTAACTTTCCCAGCCCTAATTTATGCTTATTGTTTATTTATTTTGGAAAACTACTAAAGCCTTTCAAGCAGATGGTTATGGTCAGAAATCTTCAACTTTCCTTGTTATAATGCTCATTTTAGTAAGTTTATAAGAGCATTAAACATCTTTTTGTTGTTTTAACTAATTACCACCCAATTCATATCTGGTTAGCATTGGTCCTGTGGTCAGATACTGACCAATGAAAAATGGGATTGAGTGTGGCTGTCAGGCTTGTAGGCTACAGTCTGTAACTGTTCCTTTATATTTTGGACATAAGCAGTGCTAGTCCTGGATCCTCATGTTTGCTGTCTTACCTGCTCTCCTCTCCCTCCAGCAGTTTCCTATAGGTGGCGATCTCCACATCAAGGGCCATCTTGACATTGAGCAGATCCTGGTACTCGCGCAGGTGCCGGGCCATCTCGTCCTTCATGTTGGCGATCTCAGCCTCCAGTCTGGCAATAGTGTCTTGGAAGCCCGAGGCCTCGCGCCCATGCCTGTCCTCCATATCCCTCATCTGCCTCATCAGAGACTCGTTCTGTGGGTCAAGTGAAAGAGAAGGTGTGGAAATGAGCGAGACTTGTAAAACACTTGTATGGATGTTGTTTTCAAGGATCCAAATTCAGTTTTTTTGCAGATATGTTAACTCTTCGATTTTGAATGATAAACAGGGCTGCAGATCATTCTGTAACAGTAGAGACATCTCTATAACACTGGTATAAATAAAGATGTGTCCACTGTAACAAATTACATTGTCAGGCAACTAGTAAAAACTAGGGCTGTCGAATTAACACGTTAATTTAGATAAATTAAGCATATAAAAAATACCGCGTTAAAAATGAACGCTGATTGATCACACCATGTGACTTTAACACGGTCAGGCGTTCTGTTCGAAACATGCTACCCATCGAGATGTGCTACACAGCCCTTCTGCAGAATCTTGGGATTCTTGGGACGCTGGCAGACGTTTAAGCTCACAAGCAGCATTTTTTCACAGGGTAGCATGAATCAATAGACTCTGCTGTCGATTTGGGCTACTGTAGCTTTTTTCGACTAGGCAGCATGAATCGTCAGAACATTTCTCAGTGTTAGAACCTGACTGTATTAACTGGCTCGATGCACTGGTAAAAATGTCTATCTAGCTAGGCTCTTCTCATTTAAATAAAATATATTTTTCTCAGATATGCATATTATTTGCCTATTTCTCATCATTATCAGTCCTAAACTGACTGTATAAACTGTACAAGCTTCAAGATAGCATTTTGTGACAAGGCAGCATAATTGATCAGAACACCCATGATGGTACGTTGGACGTCTGTTGATCATTCACTCATAAGCCAAAATTCGTTTAAATTTTTTAAATACTCTTACAGCAAATATGTTTGTGATTAATTTAGATTAATTAATCAGAGAGCTTGTATATAATTAGACTGTTTTTTAAACATGCGACAAAAACTATAAATAAACAGTAAAAAAAAAGTTTAAAAAAACTGTACAAACGTTTTTACTTCTGAAACAAAAAAATATTTGCCAACTCATTTTCATCCACAAGCAATTAGTAAATACTAAAAACATAATTTAAAAACAACAGTAACATAAAATTGTATTAAAAAAATAAATACGTGCTTACTTTAAAAAATTACATTTACAGGCAATTACTACAATGTATTCAAAAATAGTAAAAAAAAATTATAAAAAAAAAAACAAATTGTGCCAACTATAAAAAAAATACACTATTTAAAGACTTTAAGAAGTGTATGGATGGTACACACTGTATGTTGATGTGTGTATGAAACTCACTGTGCCCTTGAGAGAGTCGATCTCGCAGGTGTAAGACTGAATCTGGTGTCTGAACTCCATGGTCTCCAGCTTGGCCTGTTTCAGTGCTTCGTTATTCTTGGTCACTGCTTGGTTCAAATCTGATACCTGTGTGTCAAAGAGCAAAGGTTAGGGTTAGTCTACACGTGGTTCTATGCATTTTTATGTTTTAAGCTATCTGTTCCCTGACTGTTTTTATCCCTTCTATTAGTACTGTTTTATTCTTGCATTGTTACTTTAGAATGAATAATATTTACTTTTTACTGCTCTATATATATTTGTGTTGATTTTACATTATTTTTGACTTTTTATATTATGTAAACCTCCAGATCCAGAGTAAGTCTAGACAAAAAATATCTAATGTTGTTTTACTTTTAACACTGCAGTTTAGTTGAAGACAAATCTCTAGTTTGGTCAAAAAGCAAATGTACACAGTTCCTAGCTGAGATGTGGTGGATAAGCCCAGGCATGTTTGGTGAATAAACTTTTAAGTTTTAAGTTAGAACTGGAGCGACGAGGCCAAGACTACAAACAAACAACAGAAATCAGTAACCACCCAAACATTTACATCACTAAAATGAAACCGCATCAGCAAGTCTTTGTTAAAGTCTTTAATGAAAAGCTGGATGTGCGTTAAGGAAGACTGAGAGAAGCATTGGTGGTATAATTTTATTTTTTGTATGCAGCATTAGCGCTGTTGCTCCAGCACTAAACTGGGCACTGAAAATGGGTTGGCTCAACTACACCTAATGGAAAACTGTAAATTCAATCATTAAAGGAAACCTGACTTTAAAGGAATACAGGTAGCTTTTCAGCTTGATCTTTCTCTGTGTGATCTGTAGCACACAGATGATTCCCACAGATGGTAATGTTTCCCCATTCTTAATAAAGGAGCAAAAAAAACCACTGTTGACTCTATTTACAATAGAAGTTCATTTGCAAGTACCAAAAAATGTTGTCCATGATAATCAACCATATGCTACAGATACAGAGATCTAGTTAGAATTCCTTTAAAGTGTAAAAGGCACTGTGTAATACAATTAAGTTTCTCTCTCTCTCTCTTTCTGTATGTCCATCAATGTCTGTCACCTTGGACTTGTACCAATCCTCGGCCTCAGAAATGTTTTTGGCGGCGATGGCCTCATACTGAGTACGGATGTCCCTCAGAGCTCCCGTCAGGTCTGGCTTGGACAGATCCATCTGGATCTGCACCTGAGTCTCCTGCATCTGGGCCTGCAGCTCACGGATCTCCTAAACACACAAAGGAGGAAAGATGAATGTGTGCATATGTGTTTGTCGCTTAGTGTTCTGATGAAGCTAGTACAAGATTGCCTGATACACTCAAACATGTGTGTGTACATATGACCCTTTAAATGCAACAGGTTCTACTGTATTTTACAGCAGTGGTGTAATCTGATGCGTGATGCGGTGCCTTACTTTTAGCTCTGTGTGGGGGACCAAAGGTTTCCAGGTTGCAGGAAAATATGTTGTTATGGTCTCCATAAGGATTTTTTGTTTGTTTTATTGTAAACAAGCAAGCATTTATTTGACAAAGTTAAAAATAGTTTCCTTTTGGATTTTGAGTCAGTGTTACATAAAGGAATGGTTCACTGAAAGTTCTGATCACACAGCCTTATGCTGTATGTTGTCAATCAGTCAAATCATTTTTGATGTTTGAAATTTGCTTCTTTAGTTCTTTAGCTTTACTGAAGCAGTAGGGCTTACTCAATACATTACTGGATTGTTAATTAAGTCTTAAATACTATTCGGACAGGATTCTTTTACACGAGGAGAAGGGGGAATGTCATTTTACAACCGAACATCAGTGATGTTTATGTCCATTTCACGCAAAAAATGTCTGGATAAATGACACAAATAATGGGCAACACTATATTCTAAGAAATGTAAAAACTGTGTGAAAACATAATTTAGCGATCATTTTGTTTACCCTAACCGTTTGGCTTGTTAAGTGAATGCTATGTGCATTTAACATTGTCATTATGGAGATTTAAAGTCAATAGTGAACTTCACTGTATAAAAATAATGTCTACTTGCTTTAATGTACAAAGTTATACACCTGAGGTGGGACAATATACCCCTCAGCTTGATTTGAGCCAACTTTTATCTGAGATCCACCAGGGATGCTTTTACCTGGAACCAATCCCAGGCAGGGCACCAGCCCACCACAGTAATACATATATATTTTTGCATAAAATGGGCTGCAAGTTTTCCTGAGTGCACATTCTGTGAAAATAACTGGAATAGCAACACTATAATCAATGGGAGAGCCAGTACATTTATACTGCCCCACCTCCCCATGTAAACGAATACTGTCTGACATCCATTTTATCGTAGCTACAATAGTCTAGTAGCTGCAATGCAAATCAAAAAAAGTAAATTTCAGACACTAAACATTAGGTAGGGGGCGACTGTGTTCATTTGTAAGTGAATTACTCCTTTAAAAGAAGTACCTTACATAGACAAGGAGACAAATGTGTCTTGTCTTTAAGTGGGTAGGCTGATATTACCTCTTCGTGGATCTTCTTGAGGAAGGCAATCTCCTCTTGTAGAGTTTCTATGCGCCTCTCCAGGTCCAGACGGGCCAGTGTGGCAGCATCCACGTCCTGTTTTAGGAAGAGATTTCAGTGTTAGATTCACAAATTAGATCATCATATTATTTTATACTGGCAAATCATGATGCTAATAAAATCCTAAAAAAAAACAATAGTGTTCCAGCATAGCACTTCATACTCAGAGAACAGGAAATCAAAGTGTTCTTTCTTAAGTAAAGCTTTTAAAAGTGATGTTCCACGGTGAGTGAGTGAGATCAGTACATACAGCTCTGAATGCTGCCAGGTTGTTCTCAGCTTCCTCTCTCTGTGCGATCTCCTCTTGAAGCCTGCCATTAGAGACAGTGTACAGATATGGAGCTGATATTTATGAAGGCTGCCTCTTTCCTCTCCTTTTATAGAGGCAAGCACACTCTCATTTGTTCTCTCTCTCTCTCTCTTTTTCTCACTCTCATACACACACTACCACATTCGCCAGCGAGTAGTGAAGGCCAAAGACGTCTTGAAACGACATCCTGAATTGGAAGAAAAGCTGAAGAAATGTAAACTGTGTGTGTCAGTGACTTCCTTTGTACACAAGCCTCTTAAAATCATTAAACAGCTTCACTGTCGAGTGTTTTCTAATGAAAAGGTCTACATTGGAGCAATCTAGACACACACTGATCATTAAAGGAATATGGATACCCAGTATTGTGTCTCTAAGATTGGGTTGTAGGTAGAAGTATAAAGATACAGGCTGTATAAATCTATTCAAGATTCACATCACATATTTGTGTATGCCTTGTTGCGCACTGAGAGAGAGAGAGAGAGAGAGAGGGAGGGAGAGAGAGAGAGAGAGAGAGAGAGAGCTTGTAGTTATGCTTCCAACTTTCCCTGTTTACTTTAGATCCTCTGACAGTGTTATATCAGCTCTTTACTGTATGTGTTTGCGACATTACCGGCTGTAAGTACCTAGTTGATATGGCGCTGTTGTCCTATTTCTGTTTATTTTCAGAAAAACGCTAGATTAGCCTATAGGTTAATAAGCTAAAGAGAAAGTAAAGGGGCTAACTGTTCGTGACTTTACTGTATATTCAGGCACGTTGTTCTTGTTTGAGGATTGTATTCAGATGAACAAAACTTACTTGGGTTCTGAACTTACTGAATAATTAGTTTATTGTTATAGATTTACACATTTAGCCCATCTACCATCTGTTTAACATAAGCAAAGTGGTCATTTCTTCGTTTGTTTGTTACATAACGTTATGTCATTTAAATGGGCATTAAACATCCTCCAGACCTGAGTCGTGACTGACATCCCACAGCAAGCGTTGTCCTGCTGCAGCAA
>JBBJLR010000111.1:3503420-3536392 GCA_037577145.1 Brachypetersius gabonensis
GTGTGTGTGTGTGTGTGTGTGTGTGTGTGTGTGTGTGTGTGTGTGTGTGTGTGTGTGTGTGTGTGCGTGCGTGCGTGCGTGTGCGTGTGTGCGTGTGCGTGTGAGAGAGTAACATTCATGCATTTTTTCAGAGCAGTATCCTGTGGACGGTCAAACTCGTCCTATCATATCTGATAAAGCACTTCTTACCTAGTAATCTTTACAGTTGCGCCATATCTTGAAACAAACGTATCACCAAACGTGATCTTTCTGCAGAAGAATATTGAACTTTGATAATTCATGCAGAACTGTCACATCATTTTGTGGTCTTTTCCGTTTTGCTTTCCACAGTACTTTGTGACCCGAAACTACTCCACCATTATTGCTTTTGCAGTTGGCGGCCGCTACAAACCAGGAAATGGCTTCTCCATGATTGGAGCCCACACAGACAGTCCCTGTTTGAGGGTGAGATTATGACACTGTCAACTCTCAAGTTCACCTTTGATGGTGCCAACAACCTGTTTGGTGTTGCCAAATTAGTTAGGATTGATAGATTGAGCGTTTTAGGATACTTTTATATGATGATTATTTGTTTGAACTGTAACAGACAAGTGCTTTTTAAATTAAAGTATGATAACTAGTTCTGATCCTAATAAGAATAACAAGAAAAATACATTTGTTATATGAATGCAAAACACAGCTTTATTAATTCTTTTGTATTAGAGTAGAAATACACATCTGTATGTTGGAGATATTTGTAGAAGATGTGAAAAATGTGATACTTGCAGGTGGGAATGTAGATCTGTATGTGTGGGAGTGTAACTTGGAAAGCATTCCAGTGAGGGCATCTCTCAAAATGGCGGTGGTGTCTACGGACATCGTACTGCACAGTGCAACACTAATGAAATGTCCCAACCCTGAAAACTCCAGTTGTGCATGATGTTACTTATGTGTAGAAAGAACATACGACAGAATATGTTTATGCTTCTGAAGAAATCATTAGACTTGTGATATTAGTTGATGATGGGTTACCAGGGGCTCTGCAGATATGTATGGGAAAAGACAGATATTGTATTATTGATGTTAAAAGAACAGAGCACACATTTTGAGTAGGGTTTTAGAGGGGTGCACCCTTTAAAATGGTGTATTTCACCACAGTCCTGCCCTAATAATGTAAGTTTCCCAGATGTCTCCTTGTTACAAGATCACAGCCTGCTTCATGAAGCAGTCCATTCAGTTTGAGGTTTTTCTGCTCGAACACACCTGATTCAACGCAGCAGTAAACATTTAGGTTTCATTTCTAGTTCACCATCCCTGCTCTGGGTGATTTGATCTAAACTGTTTTTGTGTGTGTGTGTGTGTGTGATCAGGTGAAGCCTCGCTCCAAGAAGACAAGGGTGGGCTGTCTGCAGGTTGGTGTGGAGTGTTATGGTGGGGGAATCTGGAACACGTGGTTTGATCGGGATTTGACCGTTGCAGGCCGTGTCATGGTCAAGGTACACAGCTTGATTAGAGATAAACACTTGCTCTTACAGAAACTAAGACTGCCTGGTTTATGAGCCCACCTTAATACAGATGCTTTATCATGTTTTCTTGCTGTGCACGTAGAAAGGAGATAAGCTGGTGCATCGTCTCGTGGATGTCCAGCGGCCCATCCTGAAAATCCCTCACCTGGCCATTCACCTGCAGAGAGACATCAACGATTCTTTTGGACCCAACAAGGAGAACCACTTGTGAGTCTTATAGTTGAAAAGCAGGAGAATAAGTGCTATGGAGATAGCATTGGGAATACTGAAGATCACTGTTTTTAGTTCATTTATTATGGTGTGTGTGTTCTAGAGTGCCCTTCCTGGCAACTGCAGTTCAGGAGGAGTTGGAGACGGGCTCTTCTGCCTCTGGTGATGCGTGTAATGCAGCATCAACAGTAAGATAAAAACTGTCTGCATCTTATGTACACCGGGGGCTCCCTCATTCACTGATCAGCCTTAACATTAATAACGCCCACCTAACATTATGTAGTCCAAAATACCTCTGAAAGCATGCCTTAAGCAGGTCCTATAAGTCCAGCAAGAGAGGTAGGGCCACTGTGAGTCTGACTGGTTTCTCCAGTACATCCCACAGATTCTCAGTCGTACTGATCTCAAGGGAACTTGGAGGCCATTTGAGCTCTTTCATGTTTTTCAAACCATTTCTGAGCATTTTTTGTAGTGAGACAGGGTGCATTATCTCAGTAATGGCAGTGGCCTTTTTCAGAGAATACAGTCGCCATGTGCTTGAGCCTTTGGGTTCCTCTACCTCTACTTCCAGCAATTTGAAAAGATTTTTGCACTGAGGTGGTAACTGTTAGTTGTTCAAATGGCTTTGTTCTGAGATAGCTCTGCCTAACTCAACCGCTGATTAATTTTTACACAAGAATTTAGTTTTCTCTTTCAATTATTTTGTAGCATCCTTTCAGTTTGGAAAGAGAAATTGAGCTTTTCTTAAGTATCTCCAGAACTTCTTTCCTTAAAATCCTTATGTTAAAGTAACCCTTTAGGATAATTAACACGAAAGTGATTGTTTATTAACACTGTATTGACGTCTGCTTTATTAGGGCAATGATCTATGCACAATTTTGAAGACAGAATATTTCTGTAGGACCACTCATTTTATTATTTTCTTGAGATCCACTTGCAATGTTAATGTTGGTTAGTGTAACAGATGCGTGTTTAAGGCTGATTTTTGTAAATGAGCTTTGTTCTGATTGGCAGTCCCGTATTGGGCCATATTCAGAGGGATGTCTGGCCTGAAATAGTGGCGTGCGTGCGTGCGTGTGTGCGTGCGTGTGTGCGTGCGTGCGTGTGTGTCTGTGTGTGTGTCTCAGTCAGAGAAGCACCACCCGGCTCTGATCCGACTGCTCTGTGGGGAGCTGGGGGTCGAACCTGACGCCCTGCTGGACTTTGAGCTCTGCCTGGCAGACACACAGCCTGGGGTGAGTCCTGCTGCTCTCTGAGCTGAGAATGTCACAGAGTGTGTTGCTGCACACGCAGAAGATTACAGGCTGCTGGTGTCTTGTCAGAGCCTCCAGCAGCAGCAGCTAAGCTCCTGTTGGGTTGGCTAGCCAGGTCTGTCTTGAGAAAATAAATTAGAGCGCAGAAGAGGGTTCATTCTTGGTGCTATATCTCCTGCTGTCTCTCTGCATTAATCTAAATAATGAATTCATCCCAGCATCCAATAATGTGCTCAGAATATCCAGTTGCAGTAATCACTTCAGCACATTTTCGTTTAGAGATCCTGTAGAGAATTTGTCCTGGTGTAAATGTTCTATTTTTACATTTATTTAAAAATTTTTTTTAATATTTTGCGTGTGTGTTTGTATGTGTATAAATCTATGTATGTATGAATCAATATTTGTGTGTGTTGCACTTTATAGACACTAGGAGGAGTATATGAAGAGTTTATCTTCTCTCCTCGCTTGGACAATCTTCACAGCTGCTTCTGTGCTCTGAAGGTACGTTTCTTTTCATCTCTCACTTGTTCAAAGCATACAGACACACACACACACTCATAGTTGCCCTACTCTCTATCTAAGGTCCTGCTTTTTCATCTGAAAACTTCTGTGCTGCATCCTAATCTCTTTCAGGCTCTGATAGACTCCAGCACAGCTACCTCTCTGGATGCAGATCCAAATATCCGTGTGATTTCTCTCTACGACAACGAGGAGGTGAAAGACCCTTAAACTTCACTGTATCAGAACCCTTTTTTGTAGATAGTTTGTATATTGTCGCAGTCTGAACAGAACCTTTGTTTCTTTTTTTTTTTTAATTAACAAGATGAGTTTGTAAAATTAACAATAGAATATGCAGTGTAGAGTCTGAAGTATAAGAATAAAGAGTAAAGCATTTTTATTGCTATAAGTCAGTCTGTCATGCTATGCGTAAAACCCTTTTGATGCACATAAGTGCACATTTACAGAAACGTATCTAACTTCGCTTTCTAATGTGCAGGTGGGGTCAGAGAGTGCTCAGGGTGCTCAGTCTAACCTGACGGAGCTGATTCTGCGTCGTCTGGCATCCACACCTGACAACCTGACTGCCTTCCAGGAAGCCATGCCCCTCTCCTTCATGATCAGCGCTGACATGGCCCATGCCGTGCACCCTAACTACCAGTCAGTCGCTGTGGCAACAGTTGCATCTCTCTAGAAACCATTTAGTTATCTGTCCCAAGAAACACACTTGTCAGACATCAGCCTGTGCTGTTAAAATGTAACATGATGACACTTCTGGCACCACAGCACTTGGCAGTCACAACACAATCAAATTGTGCATATCTCAAACCAGTACCACAAATTATTAAAATAAATCCAAAGTTGTGAAATAATGTCCTCTAATTTGTTAAATAAATATTACTGCTTTTCATTAAATGGTTAGCATATATGATTCCTAGAACCTCACAGTGAAGTATGGTGGTGGGAGGGTTGTGCTCATCGAGCTTCTTTTCTAGAGATGTAACAGGAGCTATTAGAGAAAATTTTAAATTCATCTGCCAAGCAATGGGAGAAGAGGGTTTTTTTTTTCTTTCTACAAGACAGCAACCCCTTAGATACTGTCAAACTCAAGACTGGTTACTGGAAAATGTGAAGCTGCTTGCAAGTCCAGACCAATCACCCGAATTGAATCCTTTTAACCATTTATGAAAAATGCTATTTAATAATGTCTAATTCATGTCTCTATCAAATTTTTGATATGTATTTTTTCTATATTGATACACCGTTCATAGTCAGGTACTAGAAGTAAGTGTTAATGCATTTTGCTTAGTCTACAAACATCCTCAGCATTTGGTCCTTTGACGTTCAGTGCCTGTACCTCAGGGCTGTAATGTGCTCATTATGTTTATTGCTCTTTACAGAGAGAAACATGAGGAAAATCACAGACCAGCTTTCCATAAGGTATGGAGACCATTAATGCAACTCACTTAAACACACAGAGACATATGTGGCTGTTGGCTAATTGTCTTTTTGCATTTTTGGGTCCAGGGTCCAGTCATAAAGTTTAACAGTAACCAGCGATATGCCACCACTGCAGTAACAGCTTCTGTTTTAAGAGAAGTTGCAGGGAGAGTGGAAGTGCCTATTCAGGTATACTTTAACCTTTTTATTCAGGTTCTCTTACTCTCATGCCCTGCATCTCAGTTGTTCTCTGCATTTCCCTCGTTCTCATTGTCTTTCATTGTCTGATCTTCTGAAGGCTAGAGGCTGGTTTGCAAATAAATCACTCTGTCGGTTTTTAATGCTCCACTATGAACTTGAGCCAGTGTGTTTCATTGAAAGCCATCTGAACACAAGCATAATGTTCTCAATGAAAAATGTGCCTGGAATTGTGACAGAGAGGAGTGGTGATCGGTTCACTGAAGCATCAGATTAAGAATAATGCTGCCAATGACCAATTTCTTGGCCATTTAAGGCATATTTTCTCAGCTCTGGTCTTGGAGGCCTCCTGCTCCACACATTTTGGCGTTTTTCATGCACGAATAAGCTTGATGCCAGCGAACAGCTAAATACTAAGCTATTTCTAGAATGAAGTCAGTTTGTTAGAACATCAAAGCACTCAAATCTTTAGGAGAAAGGACCTCCAAAGCCAGAACTGGGAACCTCTGTGGTGTTCAGTCACTTAGGAATGACCTGCGTCAGCAACCGTAATTAGTGAATGACTCTCTGTGTTTTCTAGGACGTGATGGTTCGGAATGACAGTCCTTGTGGAACAACCATTGGGCCTATTCTGGCATCTAGGTTGGGAATTCCGGTGCTGGACATAGGCGCACCACAGTTGGCCATGCACTCCATCAGGGAGATGTGCTGCACCTCAGGTGTCCTGCAGACCACCACTCTCTTTAAGGTACTATGGACCTCAGGCTAGATCTGAGCAATATGACTTCAAAAATCTTATCCCGTATTTGCACAGACAAGCCACTTTGTCTGGTAAACCTACCTTGTACCCACACTTCTTGTGCAACAGTCTATTCCTGAAGTTAATGTATTGGAAGTGGGAAAAATGGGCAAGTGAAACATTTGGCAAGGGACAAATTGAGATGGCTGGATGACTGGATCATATCCTCTCCATAATGAGTCTTGTGGGCCTCTAGAGCTCTGTTTGCAAATGTTAATGATGCTGAAACCACTAGAAAGGAAATATTTCAGCTCTGTTTTGTTAATGTGGAAATAGTAGATATATGAAGTTTCCATTCCATTTTGTTTTTTGCTCCCCATCTCCTGCCTATTCCCCATTCCTTTCTGTCAGACCTACCTCTGATCAAAGGATCGAGTTCTCCAGCTTAAGTTCATAGTTATCTCTCTTCTAAAGTCATGCTATGCCTTCTCATATTACCATATTTTGAAATTATGCTCTGAACTAGCAAAATATATTTTGTACCATTCTCAAGAGTTGTCTATGTAAGAGTTAACAGCAAACTCTGCATTTCAATCCTTTTCAGGGTTTCTTTGAACTCTTCCCCACTGTGAGGAACATGCTTGTGGTGGACTAGGCTGTGCTACTGTGTTGCAGTGATGCAGCCAGACCGGTAGCCGGATGTGTTTCTTCTGGAAAATCGATATTGGTTCACTTCACTTTGCCACATCTCAGTCCTTTCTGCTGGTCCTGCCCTTATTGATATGAACAGCATTATGTTTAATTGCTGTCAACTGAACTTTACGCTCTGTTGCTCTTCAAGCACAGTGTAATTTTTAAACACACAATAAACATTTAACTTGCAACTTTGTCTCTTTATGTTCCATTAGACTGTCCTTGAGTTCTGCACTGCACTGTTCTGTGTCCTCTCGGCTGTACCACCCCTGAGTCATTTTTTTAGCTAATTATTAAGCCCAACCTAAGTTTAATCTAGTGTGTTGGAGTAGGGGAAAAAATCCAGTACTACATTCGCCATGTAACTTGTTTGCCATGAACCAGAATTGCATCATTAGTTAATGACCAAGTTCCTTTGGGGTGCATCAGATGGCTAAAGCAATGGTTCTCAACTGGAGTCCTGGAGACTAGTTTGAAATGTTTTAAACTACTTCCTACCCCCAGCACACCAGCCCAGCTGCAGTTTTCAGATTTGCTGAATTTGGAGCAGGTAATAGGCAGAGCTGTGGTTGGGGAGGTTCCACAGTTCTGGGAAGCTGTCATTTGTCCAACATAAACACAGCACAGTACATTGTGAGTAGCATGAAATTGTTTTCTACATTTAACCCATTCACTCAAGTTAAGCAGCGGGTAGCCAGGAACGCAGCGCCTGGGGAGCAGTGTGTGTGTACAGACCAGTCCCTTAGAGGTACCACTGGCAGTGCTAGGCTATGGATCCACAACCACCCAGGGCAGAGGCAGACCCCCAGCTGCCCCATGATCTTCAGTACTGGCTTAAGTTATCTGGCAAACCGATAAATCCGGCTCTGTGGAACACTCCCCAGGAGTGTTCACCTGCTAAGATGAGTGTGTCAGCAGGGCGCAGAGTGTTGTGTGTAGTACGTGGGTAGTAGGGGGCTGAGTACAGGGTTCAGGGCAAGTGATCAATCTGTCATATCTGAACACACAACAGCATGAAATTCTTCCTCTGCATTTAGTGGTGTAGGGATGCAATTCTTTCTCTGCATCCCTATGGTGTAGGGGGCAGGGTGTGGGGAGCTGGGTGTAGGGGGCTGGGTGAAGGGGGCAGGGTGTAAGGTGTGAGGTGTAGGGGGCTGGGTGCAGGCTGGGACGACAGACTTTCGCCTCACATGGTGTTTTCTGAGTGGCGTGACGTCATCGCGGGACTCCCCGCCCGTCCTTTGCGCTCAATAGCGCGCGCAGCTGTCCGTTTCTCTGCATCCTCTCTAGCTCTCCTCCTCCCTCTTCCCCCGTTCTTCCTTCACGCGCGCGGCGTCACAGCGCTCATTCAGCGACTTAGCGATGTGGGCGTGAGCGTGGGCCAGAGAGAGATAGAGAGAGAGAGAGGGAGAGGGAGAGAGGGAAAGTGAAGAAAACCTCTGTTCTCGCCCGGAGTGAGTATGAAGTCCTCGCGGCTCTGGGCGCTCCTTGCGCTGGTGACTGCGTGCTGTCAGTTCTGCAGCTGCTCCAGATACGGTACGTGAGCTCACGCGTTTGATGCTGCAGGTTGGACTGAAAAGAGGACCGGGGATGTTTCCTTCTGCCAGTTTTCTGGGTTGTCATGTTTGCACCGTCAACTCTAAGAGCAAGTAGCAAAGGCCAATAGTAATAAACGATCCGTATACATTGTTGTTGTTGTCTTATTTGTTAAATATATCAACTGCAGAACAGAAGAGAAAAAAGCCAGTTTCTTCCTTTTACGCTTGTTTTGCTCTTATCCCCGCCCCCCTTGCATCCCTTTAGTGGTCGTAACAGCGGCTGAACTTGTTGTTTCGCGTTGTTTGTGCGTGGACAGGATTGTGTGGTTCCAGTATGTGGCGACGTCACTGAAATGCCACTCGGTGCCCACGCAGCGCGAGGGCCAATACAGCTCCAGATCAAGGCGTGATTCATCCACTCGTGTCAATGGTAGATTCGAGCGAGAGTCGTGATTCAGCTAGTCCTCAGTAACACCGGCTTTGGGTCAGTTTATCGCCACTTTCTGAGCACAAGATCCTCCTGGTCATCTCTGATTAAACGGCAGATTCAAGACATAGACGCTACATAAGTTAATAGTCCTGTCTTTATGATTAATGGCGCTCTTGGACTTGCTGAGACTTTGTTGTGGTAAACAGTGGCTGCAAAGCAAAGAGCTACCACTGGATCTGTGTTTTTTTTTTTTTGTTTGTGCGGAAAAGATGGCATCCTTTTCTCACGGAGCTGTCAGCATGCACTATGACTCATCCACGAAGTAAAGCTGGCCCAGCACTGCTCCAGCAGTGTCGCAGATGTGGCCTGCTTGACTCTGTGGAGAGTCTTTTATGCAGAAGAATATGTTTTTCTGAGATCCAGCTTGCCTTAGATGTTTAAAACTTCTGATAGGCAGCATTTTCCTCAGCAATTAAAGCAACAAATGGTTAATTTATCTTTCCATCAAACATCCGCCAAGACGTTTAAGAGAGAGAAAGAGAGAAATGTTCTATGTCCCTATAATATTGCTCTTGCTCCGGGCCAGAAGAAATCCTTTAAATATCCAATATCCATTTTTTTCTTGTGTTTTATTTCCCCCCCCCTGAGGTTCACTGATGGTGTTTTGTGTGGATTTCTGTACCATTAGCAGTTGTAATGCATATTTACATATTTTTTTTCTCCCTTAGAACAGGCTGTTTTTATTACTGTGCCTTTTAAAAAAATATGTAAACAGCGCTTGTTTTGCTGTATTGTATTGTGTCTTCATCAAAAAGCACAGGCTGAAGCACTTTTTTTAAGCATAAATAGGCAGAGATAAACTGCTAAATGGTATTGTGCTGGATTTTGTGACGTCACAATTACAAAAACCTGTGTAGTGTACTGAACATTTTGAAATGTTAACTGCACTGGAATGTTTCATTGAACTTTTAAGGGTGTAAGGGTGAAGAACATCCACATAATATCAAGGTCCTATGATAGTTGTGGTTCTAATAGAAATACATGCCAAGAACAATTTAGGAGCATTTGCTTTTAAATGATGGATGAGAATCGGCATTCAGCCAGAGAGCGGTCTTAAGCCAAGTCCGGTAAGCCGCAAGTGTAGCTGAAAACACGTTCTGAGTGGAGCTGCTGCCTGATCCAGTCTGCTAAAGGTCTGTAGAAAATCTGAGCGGGCAGAAGAAATATGAAACTACTGCGGTGAGAGTCGTGCAGGTCAATAAATCTGGCTTGTCTGCAGCTGTCTCTGTGCAGTATGGCTAACATTTTTCAAAGAGAGGGCTGTAAATTATAGCTTGTATCAACTCTGCTCACCTTGTCAAGGCATGTCATACAGATTCATTTCAGCACCATGGACAGAGACCAGTTTGCACGGGGCACTGAATATGTGTTTAGTATTCTCTGTTGATGTAGTTGAGGATATTTACGTAATGCACAAGCATGTTGTTTAGGGGTTTTCTACTCCGTGTATATTCCATCGGACAGTCAAAATGTGACGCAAACGCATTACGTTGTTTCCTTGTTTTCCTTATAGGTGCGTAGAGACTTGATTTAGCAGTCTATTTTAATCTTCATTTGTTTGTGTGATTTACATTGGTATTCTGCTCTCCTCCGCTGGCTGACTCACCTCTGATGAGTCTCACAACACCCTTTGCGGGGGTACAGAATAAAACAAAACTGCAGGAAAGTTGTTTGTTCTGAACTCGGCTACATCCCTAATGGGTGTTTGTGGTGATACTGTGAAAAACAACAGCACTTCCAGAACACTTACTCGGTTCTTTTAAATGTATAATTCTTCTGTAGAACTGGAGCTAATGTTGATAACAAATGCTAAAAGGTCTACAGTCATCTTTTTATATAAATACATCTCTCTTAACTCCCCCAAAGTGCATCCATCTCTTCATTAAGGTGGTCAGATGTGCTGATGTGGTTTAGGCATAGGAGTACTGATCTAGGACCATTTTTGTGATAATGGGCATCATAAATACAGAGGAATCTGATCCAAGATCAGCCCTCCTTACAGCTGCTTTCTGAACCCTACTCTTCCTTTTTTCTGAAATGGCTGTACATAACAGTAAGTTTTTTTAATAGTTCACTCTGATTCCTAAACCATGTCCACAGGTCTATGCCTTGGATTTAAGATAAAGATAAAGAGGAAGATAAATCTTTATTGTCATTGTCACTTTTTCAAAAAACAACGGAATTGAAGGTGCAGCCAACTCCGTGTGATGCATAGAGTTCAAAAACAGGAACAAAATAGGATGCATTAAATAACAAAATTAATAGTAATAGTAGTATGTTGAAATATATACAGATTGCACTGGTGAATTAATACAAAAATACAATGGAAGAGCTGGGAGTGGTCTGAGTGAGTTGAGAGAGGTTTGTTTTGGAGGTGTACTGTATATATGGAAATGATTTGGGTCACTATTGATGTCTTGTGTTTGTTAGTTGTGTTAGCCTCATAGCTCCAGGTCTAGTCTACAGAAGCAAAATCTGGACACTAAACATGTCTTGACAGCATCTGGGGGAAAGTGGCAAATTGTGTAAATGAGATTTTATTGAACTAGTAATGTAAGACCCATCCTTTGAAAGGTAAGATTCTAAAAATGTTTGCTTTGAAGAACTCGGTGTTTTAAAGTAGTGTTTATTGTTCAAGAGTGTTTATGTGTTTGTTGAGAGGAAAGTAAGATGAATGAACTGTGATAAGGTTCTGTTGTTTGAGCATCTGTCCAGGTAAATTTAGTATCAGGGCTTTGTGTGTATGTGTGAGCACAATCGCTGGTCGTGGAGATTAAGAGATAAGTCTCGAAGAGGTTGTTCTGGGTGAGCCTGTGCAGGTAATTACATTTAGGATTCATTCATTTGCTAAGTGCTCTCCTCATGACAGCCACTGTGTGTGTAAACAGCACTGTACTGTGAGGAGTGTATTAACAAAACACATGTGTTTAAGTGTGACTCACTGCTCGAATATATTGGACGTCAACAGACTTGCATCTAGAGAAGATGGTCTTAGCTGTACAGTGAAAATATTGGACTGGTGATGATGTGTGGGCGCCCAGTGAGTTCGGAGTGTCTGTCTGCTTTCCCAAGAGAATTCTCGTCATTTTGTTTTCATCCTGTGCAGAAGGATATTCAATATGAGTCACTGCAAGAAGACCTCTTCTGTCACAGCAGTGTCTTCGCCTCTACTCTTCTATGCAGCTTTTTTTTTTACCTTGTTTTCTAACGTTTTCTCTCTTTCCCTCCCACTTTTGGGTCTTCTCCCCTCACACACATCCACGCACATCCACACACTCCCTCAGGAAGCTCCAGCAGAACAGAGAAAAGAAGCAGAGGAAGCTCCCTCCGCAGATCGAGAACAGAGAAAAACAGCAAGAAACTCCCACTCTTATAACCAAGTTTAGTGCACTGACTCAATTATGCAAGACGTGTGCATGTGTGTGTGCATTTGTGTGGGTGTGGGTGTGTTTTTGTTTGTTTACCCACATTTTCAGACTGCAAATGTAAGAATGTCAGGAAATATTTGTAAAATGATTTTCCTTAAGTATTTAAGGTTATCCAGTCAGATTTGGAAACATGCTTCTCAAACTTATGAAAGCCTTCCATCATAATAATACTAAGCAAATAAACTCTGCTGAACTGTTGGAGGAACTATTAATCTAGAAACACTATAAGCTGTCTAGCTAAACAAGTAAGTGCATTTAACAACACTCAGAAACACTAATACTGAACTTTATAGTTGGTGCAAAAAAGCTGTAAAAGTCAGTGAAACAAAACAAGTTATGAAGAAATTATAACTTTATGACCACTGGATCTGGCTATATGCGAATTCTGTTAATGACCTCATTCAGAATTAAAATCACATTTAAAATGATAAGTGTTTGGAAGATGAGGCTTACTGAACAAATGTATTTAGCAAGTTAAAACATTGTGAAACAGCATGAGATAATCAGTACATACATAACATGAAAATCAGTAGAATAATACAGGAGGGTGTGCCACCTAGAATAATGACAAACAAAACAAAAAAACTTGTGAGTGAAAAATAAGAATCAGCACATGAACCAAATAAATCATATGATCCTCTATTATATAAAAATGTGTGCGTACCTTAAATCTAAACCTCATCTCAAACTAAACACCAAACAATAGGTAAGAACCTACAGCAGAGTCATGTTTCTCAAGATATGAGACTCTGACTTTACTATGATGGAAAAAATAGAAAAAAAGACCAGATAAAGAAGACCGTAAGACCTGCTCCTGTGGATCCTTTCCAGGGTGGTGACCGTGCGTTTGTATGCGCTGCTAGTCCATTGCTAGGGTAGCAGATGATTGACAGTACCTGATAAGCCTCACACTGCGTATGCAAATCAGATTGGTTGCTAAGTAGAAACGTACCCTCGATAAGTGGAGCATTTGCACGGCAGCAGGTGGTTGGTCACTCTTATTGACCTGTAAAAATTAAAATAAAAAATAAAATCAATTGTAACATAACATCTATGGTAGAGAATCCAAAGAAATCTCAGTACCAAGAGACAAGAAAAAAATATATTGGCTGGCCAATATTGGACCTCCGGCAACGCTGCATTAAAAAAACAGAGGAAATGCTGCCACCTTCTCTGGGCCCGACCTCCTTTTAGATCGACTGAGGCGAAGGGGAAACTGTCCTGTGGCCTGAAGAATCAAAAATCATGGACACCATGTCAAGGCCATCTGGCTTGTTATCATTGCACAGTTCAAAAGTTATATGGGAGTGCATTAGTTCACATGGTTTGCTTGCACATCAGGGAAGGCACCATTATTGCTGAACGATGCCTGCAGGTTTTGAAACAACATATGCTACGATTCAAATGCCTTGCTTATTTCATTCTGTATATATCACAAAAGTACGGCTCAGTGGAAGAGGAGTCTAAACTAGCCTGCCTGCGCTCCAGACTGGTCATCCACTGAGAGCATTCAGCACATCATGAAACGAAACACACAACAGAGACCCCAAACAGCTGAAACCCTATGTCAGGCATGAATGCAAAATAATTTTACACTCAAAACTATAATAACTGGTCTCTTAATTTCCAATCATTTATAGATTGTTGTTAAATGATGTGGTGATGGAACACAGTGGTAAACATTTATTTACAGTTACATTTATGGCATTTATCAGACGCTTTTATCCAAAGCGACTTCCATTCTCTAACTACAGGGGACAGTCTCCCTGGAGCAACTTGGGGTTAAGGGTCTTGGTCAGGGACCCAGTGGTGGTGCTGGAGGTGGGATTCGAACCTGTGACCTTTTGGTCCGGAGGCAAGTATCCTACCACTAGATCCACCCCCACCACCCCCACCACCCCCACCACAAGTTCAAAGTTCTGTAGCTTCCACTCAGTTAATTAAAAGCTGTACAGAAGTGGAATATTAGAATCTTTTCAATACCTTTTACATTTACTTGTATTTTTAACCAATTAATTTAAACACAATGGTGATTCAAACTTTTGAAGTATACTCCTACTAGCATTGGTGATGTACGAAGAGTCATAATAGGAGTAATTACTGTTCCTGTGAATATTACTGATCATTGCTGGTCCTGTGCTTTGGAAGCCATTTTTTATTTGTTCTAGTTCGTTCACTGTAGGGAAATGTCACTACAGGTTGTAGATTTGTATAGCTTCCTCCCCTATTTTTGTGCTCCAACATTGCCACTTCTTAAAATGCATAACCATGAGGTACGTCATTAGTGCTCACATTTTCATTGAAATTTGATTGAAATGCTTCTGCGACTCTGCAAACATTTAACAAATCTGTTCCTAAAAGTGATGTCAAAAAACCTTTAGACATGCATGACCAGTTTCTCAGACAGAGATTAGCCCTTGTCCGGCACTACACAATGTGAATGTGATTTTACACTGAAAGGAAAATATACTCCATGACTGGGACTAATATTTGTCTGGGGAAACAATCCCATGGCATATGTAGAAGAATACATGCCATGTATATTTCTTATAACTTAGTTTGACTTAAACATACATTTAAAATGAATAGCCTTTTATTTCATTTTGTTATGTGCCTTCTTGCAATATGCAAAAGAGTTTCTAGTGTCTTTCATGGCATAAAAATGCTGTTAAGTGAATACAGTGCACAATGGAGTCTGGTACAAAGGGAAGTTGATCATTTATGCTATCTCACAATTTCATCTGTCTAACCTTCACATCACATGTAAAATCCTCACATGTGTTCTGGAGCAATGAATGTAATCTTTTCCATCTTTTTTGGCTCTCCTCTAAACATCCCTTTCACACCTCCATCGCCACTGTCGCCCCCACAGCCTCTCGTAGTCAAAGTGCATGTTTCGTCACTACATTTGATGAGCGTTCTGCCCTTCACAGCAGCCCAGTGACAGAAGGAGGGCTACACTTTGGCTCTCAAAGCGATCGGTCTCCAAGCTTATTCTCTGCAAGTGGCCAAGATAAGATCCTGTGAAGTATGTAGCTGATGAGAGGCTCCACATGGGCTGGGTTTAATCCATGTAGAAGGACAAGATCAGAACGACTGACAGGGCTTTTGATCTGCAGGCAACCTTCTACCACCTTCTTGAACAGTTAACATTCTGTATAAACCTTGTAAGACTTCTCTGTGGAAGTGTAGACCTTCTACTGCAAGAATGGACATTCATAGCCAGATGTTTGCTTTTCATTTAACTTTTTTTCTGTGCTATTGTCAAATACATTAGGTCCCATTTATTGTCATGGTGCATAGCAGAGCTGATATGGCTTTCATAAATGCCACTGGAATGAAAAGTAATAAATATTTCATGTCAGTATTTGATTGGCATCTTCTAGTGGTGGAGAACATCTGAAAGGATTTCTGAAAGTCAGTGACCACATTTCTATCCCCATTTGGCACTGTTGCTGTCAAAGCTCTCATAGTTCATCTTCTCCTTGGATGTCTGCAGTGAGGCTCTCTACGCCAAACGATAAACATGATATTGCACTTAGCTTGTGGCCTGTTCCAAGAACCAAGTCGTGCAGCTTGCTCAGATTCCGAGGGACATAATCAGCTAATAGTGGTGACATAATGGCTTTTTCTGTAATAAAGGTGTGTTTAGACTAACCGGCAGTCTATTCAGTCAATTCATCAGTGCTTTCATTATTTTAATTCATGAACTCCCTAGCACAGATGTTAATGAGTTTTCTGAGATGTCCCTTTGGTCAAGGGATCACAGCACAGCTTTGCTTTGCATTTCAGCTTGGCTGATGAGAACTGGGCCTGTCCCTCAAGCCCAGTGGTCCTCAAAGCAAAGCATCAGTGAGAGAGGATGGCCATCATACATTCAGTAATTACTGAACACTACAGTTGTTTCTCAATAACACATGTCATGTAGGTCTATCAATAACAGAGAAAAGTTTGGATGTGAGGAGGCATAGATTACAACCATCAGAAAAATGGATTTGTAATTTCAAGTGCCATGATGCATGCACACTCCCCCATTTGCTGTATGTAAATTAGCCATTGAAGAGACCTGCAGAGATTTGTTTGACCAACTTTGATGCTC
Organism: Brachypetersius gabonensis; assembly: GCA_037577145.1. Lineage (NCBI taxonomy): Eukaryota > Metazoa > Chordata > Actinopteri > Characiformes > Alestidae > Brachypetersius > Brachypetersius gabonensis. Next base: position 3,519,512 of record JBBJLR010000111.1, read on the forward strand.
TTCTCTTTCACACTCTGTGGTCTTTAGTGTCAATATACAAGTGTTCTATTGAGTGGATTCGATGACAAGCGGTTTCAGTAAACAATTACATGTTTAAAATATAGAAAGTGCTGCTATCTTCTTATCCCATAGAGAAATATAAAATATCAACTGGTGTTTAGCTTCATGCCAGGTGTGAGGATCGATTGTACTTTATTTAGGTAAGGACATGCTGACACAACATCCGCTAATTATGTTAGTGCTGCCAACTCTGAAATGAGATAAATGAGAACATGTGTTGCTCTCTGGAGAAAATGGTTACACTACATCTCTGCCAGTGGGTGTTCCTTTGGGAAACACAAATCTTTGTTATTGACCAGAATGTTCATTGTATTCAGAAGGGGTTCAAATTTGGAAAAAAGATACAAAGGTTTCTATGCAAAAACTGAATGAAAGGGCAGTTGACAGGAGCGTAAAATGTGGCAACAACTATAACTGGAAACAGGTTGGTCAGGTAAAATAATGGTAGTAAAAGTTTATATTTTATATAAATATTTTATACCATTAAGAAAATGTTAAAAGGTACAATATGGACAAAAGTATTTTTACCTTTTAGTTATTGAATTGTGGAGCCTGTTACTTCCAGTGAAGGGCAAATTTAATGTTTCAGCATATGAAGACATTTTGACAACACCATGCTTCCAAAATGGACAGTCCTTTTCTATCCCAGCTGGACTGTGCTCCAGTGTCCATAAAGACATTACAGGATGAGTTCTCTGTGAAAGAACCTGCCTGGCCCGCATAGAGCCCTGACCTCAACCCAATCCAACACCTTCGGGATGAACTGGAACGCAGATTGCGAGCCAGGCCTTCTCGGTCAACCTCATAAATGCTCTACAGAATGGTGGCCTAGTTGTCAGGGAGATGCCCATGTGATCAGAGGGTAGGTGGTTCGTATCCCAGGATTGCTAGAGGCCTCACTCGGGTACCCTTGAGCAAGGTACTGTCCTCACACTGTGCTGTGCTGGTGGCAGCCCACCGTTTTACTTGGTGAATGAGTTAGATGCAGAGAAAGACATTTACACTGTGTGTTGTGCTGTAGTGTGTTCAAACGTGACCATAAGGGGCCCCTTTACTTAACTGTTCCTAGAATGAATGAATGAGCACAAATTCCCACAGAAACTCCAAAATCTTGTGGAAAGCCTCCCAAGAAGAACGGATGCTATTATAGCTGCAAAGGGGAGACCAGCTCTATATTGAAGTCTATGTAGTTGAGTGCAATGTATTTGAATGCCCCTGTTTAAAGTCCCTGTTGGTGTAATGGTCAATTGTCACACACTACACAATATACACACCATAACAGTATATATTGGGCAGTGATTAATTGCACTGTTATACAGTAATCCCTCACATTTCGCGGGGGTTCCGTTTCAAGAGTGAAAAACCGCATTGCTGTGTTTTGGTTTAAAAATGCCTATTTTTATAGTGAAAACCCTAAATATGCCCCCAAATATGCTCCCAGAACACTTTAAATTTGAGTTAAACTCAGTATAATGCATTCCCTTTAAAGAAAATGTAAGGGGAAATGAATAATCAGAATTAGAAAACTACATTGCTTAAAAAACAATAGCATTAACGGTTAGCATTAACAGCATGCGGCAAGCAAAAACAAACACTCATACACAAAAAAAAGGGTTGAAAAAACTCTCTCTATCTACATGTTTAGACAAGGCACAGCATTGGGGGCGGTTAAAACACTAAAATACGTTTTAAACCACATGCTACATGTGTGATGTCTCTGGGTGGCTGTCGTTAAAGGCGGCCTTTTAGTTAAGTGAGTGTGCCTCAGGGTGGCTGCCATTAGAGGCTTTAAGTTTATTTAGTTTGTGTTGTGCACGTTTTAGTTTAGTTTCAGGGTGGATTCAGGACAGGCAGCCTTTAAGTTATTTAAGTTTAGTTTCAGGGTGGCTGCAATTAAGACAGCTTTAGGTTTTAGAGTTTAGAGGTTTGGCCAGGACAGGGCTCAGGGGAGGTGTGAGTATGTGTGCTTGAGTGTCGACAGCTGTGCTCATTAGGAGCTGAGTGTGTGGGGGTGTCTGAGTGAATGAATGACTGCAGGTGTGCTCATTAGGAGCTGAGTGAGTGTGACGGGTTAGTGGCGGTGTGTGAGTATAAAGCCTGGTCTAACCAGAGGCTCAGTGCGTGGTCACCAACATCCTTTGAGGTTTGGAGACGAGATGCCCTATGGGTACAAAGCAGTCGAGAGCCAGTGGCTAACCAGAGTGGAGATAGTGGGCTAGGAAGTGCCCGCTCTGAGCGTTCCAGGTTTAAGGCTGGCTTCGAGGAGGCTCTCCCACTGACGTTCTTTCGACTCCTCTGCAGGGCACAAGCTGGGTCTGCGACTCGCTCTCTCGCTCTCTCTCTCTCCTTCCTATTGTCTCTAGCAGGAGTGACAGGTTGCTGTATGAAGATCTGTGGCTTGTAAGGAAGTCGTGGCAAAGAACAGAGGACAGTAAGCACCTGTCTGTGAGTTGTAGACGGACTGCTAGGAAACCACAAGGACTGTGGATTACCAAGGAGAAGGATACTCCTCGAAGGCCTGGCTCCTCTGAGTTGAAAGTGTTTTGAGTTGGACTTTGAGTTCTCTTTGCACTGTAAATAATCGGTCACAAAGAAACCTGGTTACGTCCTGCTGTGTCTCTCTCCCCTCAGCCGACATGACAACATGCTGCAGCAGGCTTCTTCTTTTAATGGTGGTTGACAACTTTTCAGTGTATTACAGCCACCTATAGTTCAGTTCTCAGAAAAATCTGCATTAGACTGAGAGGTTACTGTACACAAAAATCAATAATGAATTAAAAAGTAGTGCATTGTGCACTTTTATTTTAAAAGTGCTGCTATATGAACAAAAGTGCAACAACATTTTAAACAAGGAGATTTTTAACAGCAGTGTTCCCTTTAACACAGATGCAGTTCAAATATTTCTGTAAATCTCAACTTTGACAGTAATATAATCAAATATAAAACCAAAGCTATTTGTCATTCATGCATTCACGTTTTATGCTCTGAAACCATGATAGCTTTATGATCCCCCTCCTGAAAAACAGCTGAGATGTAGAGCCTATTATTTGCCTATTTCTCATCAGTTTATACATTAAAAACTGACTGTATAAGCTAATTAAGCTTCAAGGTAGCATTTTTTGACAAGGCAGCATGAATCGATACACTGCTTATTGTGACATCCCCAGACAGCTGCCAATAGAGGTCGCTGTAGTTTACTTTATTTCTGTGCCTTTATTTTGAATTAAGGTGCGGTCTCGTCTCTAACAGATGAGATCAATGTATCAATAAGTAAATATTTTAAATATTGATTATGCATATTATTTGTCTATTTCTGATTATCACTGGTATCAACTAAGTTATCATACTATAAACTGTATACTTAATGGGAGCATTTTTCGACAAGGCAGCATAAATCATCACAACACCGAGACCCACGGTTCTTTTTTTTTAAAACAAAAACATTTTTCTTTTATCAGGGAGAAGCATAAGCAATCAGTATGTTCAGTAGTGAGGTGAAATGGTCAGCCACAGAAAAACAAACTTTTAAAATAAGAGTAATTTTAAAAAAAAAACTGCGTAAACGCACAATAAAATAATTGAGGCCGATAATTAAATAATGGCTGGTAGCAGCACACAAAGATGGCTAGTTAAAAGATGGCTAGTAGCAGCAGACATTGAATGAAAGTTGAATCGTAAGAATATGCAAAGAGAAATACCCAGACCTCCATCAGAGAAATGGTATTCTTACACTGTCAGTCATCATAAGGGAACAGACAGCCTGCTCAGTATGCTAATTCACGAATAAAAGAGATAAGACAGATAGGACAAGAGAGTCAGTTTCTAGCCCTGCAGGGACAGATCACTTCATAGTTTAGTTTTCTTCCTCACCTAATACAGTGTTTCCCAAATTCAGTCCTCAGGGCCAGTCTGATACAAATTTCCTGTTCTATCACACCTGAGGCGTATCGCGGTCAAATTATCCACCTCTTCTTGAGATAAATCAGGTGGGAAAACACAAAACTGAGCAGGGCCTTTTGGAACCAAGCACTTGATTTGGGGACAACTTATTCAGAATATCAGATTCAGTTCATGAGTTAATTAGCAATTCCTTTGATATGTATGCCTTAGGGAGAAATTCTGAATTGTGTGACACTGGTTCATTTCCAGTGTTTAGTCAACTTCACTTGACGTCCCCTCTTAACATTGGCTCAAAGGATGGACCATGCAAAGTCCATCACCCCAAACAAATCCCACAAGAGACATCAGGGTGAAGTGTCTCACTTGATTAAGAAAGGCACTGATTGAATGATACACCACCCATGTGCCTGTCATGAGCCATAATAACAGACACCAAATGAGCCAATAAGCAAAGATGGGGTACGTTTTTCATCTACATGCTATCAGATGCTGCATCAATGGCTATGCAGTATGGATACTACTTGCAGTAGCACAATACTGGAAAACTCATGTTAACAAGGGACTACTCATGCAACCCAGGATCTTGAAGTTTCAGCACCCACCCGGCTGTACATCAGCAGTTCAAACAGCCAAGTAAAGTCACTTCTCTGAGAGCAAGGTATGAGTATTTCTAGCTGTATCACATGTGCTATTATTGCATGATTTGCAAGAACAAGACCTTGATCTGTTCCTAACTACATGAGAATCCCCCATGCTCAGCTCACGCCCTGGCAATCTGCAGGAAATACATTTTTCTTCAGTTTTCACAAGCTAGGAAATATATTGTCCTGCCCCATAAATGTCACTGTGATTTGGAATGCAGTATTGATTGTCAGAAATGAAATCTCAGGAACAGCATGGAGAGGGGGAGGGGAAACACAGAGATAGAAAAAGAGCAATACATGTTGAGGACCAAGAAGTCCTTTGAGCAGAAAGCATAGCGGGTCAGTCTTTAGGCTTCTTGCTCCTTCTGGATTTCTATGATTAGCTAAACAACTTCTGTTTTGATAACTCTATTGATTGACCCTGTTTTTATCATCTAATGACCTCTTCTGCATCAGCCCAATTGGACTCGGTCAGTCACTAGGTAGCGTGTCTACAGCACGAAGCTATTTTTAGCCTCCTGCCTCCACCTCCTCCAATGGACAAGCAGTGGCAATTACTCTGGTGCATAGGTGCCTTTGCTGCAAGTGCTCATTCATGTGTATTATTATTAGGCCTTCTCTGAAAGGGCATGATATGCAATTCCTTTATGGAATATGCAGCATGTCACTGACATCAAATTCCATTTATGGCAGTTTCCCTTTAAGGTTATCTGTTTCCATTACAAACCCTGAAGGCTCATTTGTAACAGTTTAATACAAAAAACATATAATTAAAAGATTAGACTTTTTGTGGCTCCCCTTGGTTAAGTTTCAAACAGGATTCTTATAAAACCTCTTGAAATTAAATCAGCTGTGTTCCTTCCCCCATTTTAATCAGCCATTCATGCATGTATTGCTTTGAGCATAAAACCCCAACCTATTGATGCAACCTATTTAAGTGTACAGACCATGTCAATGTCACTGGCACTCTAATGATTTTGGCATTTTACATACACGCTCACACAGATAAAAGCCTGTAATCAGGGCTCAGTATTTGAAGGGGAAGGAGGGTTGTGACAGGGAAAATTACAAAAGCTTAAAACCTCAGGATTCAGCCCGAGGTTCAAGCAAAGCAAACACTGGGCTGCATTTTTGATGGACCTGACCACCACCCCCACTGAGGAAAAACTAAAAATACAGCAAAAAAACCCTGAAAATTTAGCTGACAATATTGGGGGGTAATGTTATATTAACTTGAATAAAATGTTGAAAAAAAAATCATATAAAAAGAGGCCCTGCAGCGGCAGAATGAGATTAACCGGACTAGTGGTGATGTTACTTCCAGAAGTGAGAGATAAGTGCAAACCCTCCGCAATATAAAAGGGGTGGTTAATGGAGCCCACCATTTTTATGCTTTGATTGCTACCTGTATTCTGACCTCTGTATTCTCATTGTCCATTGCTGTAGCCCACTGATGACTGCATCACATCATTACACATTCGTGAAAGCCTTTCTGTCACACACCTTGTCCTATACATGGTTATCCAAAGGTTCACACTGATGACTAACTTCATAGACTCTGTATCTTTAATAGAATATAACCCTGTCCCTGTAGGTCACAGCAGATGTCAAAGTGTCTTGTTTACCATAAAAGAGAATTTTAAAAAATCCTGAAGAATATTGATGGATTAGCCAAGGGTAATGTGTACTTACACTGTTGTAGTGTAAAGAGTCACATCTATCTGTTATTGCAAGGGCTGGGTGTAGAAAAGGGGAACGGACTCTATTAAATTAGAGTGCTTTTGTTGGGAGAATCAATTAGGTTTGGAAACCCTTGACAGTGTCAATAGACAGTTATATTGCTTAAAACCTCAATTAGATTTCAGATGGTTTGGCTAGACACATTTGTGGAGCAAAGCTCTTTTCTGGATGTGGGACTAAATTGGTTTGTCTGCTGTTGCAACACGCTTTGGCTCAGTTGAAGGTCTTCCTTCAAATCCATCTAAATCAGTGATTTAGGAAAATCAATGGCAAGGACATCTTCGATTACATTAATTTGCTTGTTCTCCTTTATTTAATGGAATTACATTTTTAACTTTTTTTCTGCTAGCCTGGCACACAAAATGACCTGGACTGGAACTGGAGCCTTTGAATCATAATAAGTGAAAACAGTGAAAACTTTCTTAAGATAATAGTTCAAATCATCATAATGCCAAAGTGCTTTTGGGCTCTGCATGCGTTCTTTTTCTTACTGATTATTTTAGGATTGTAGACTAATGAGAATGTGTCATATGTTTTAGACAAAATCTTAGTACTACACAGCACAGAAAGAGACCCTTCAGAAATGTTGAGCACTCATTGCTTTGGAAACAGCACTTTAGGCACTTAAACACAGTCATGTATATTTACATTAGCAATGGTCTTCCGATTGAACAAGAATCAAACTGTCTATGTTCAAGAGTGTACCAAGCTTTTTGTGTCCCAACTCTGATACATCATTCGATTGCCTTATTCATTCATCATCAAATGCCTGTGAGTAAAATCCTATTAGCAGGGCTGTAAATCCAGTCTCAGACTCAAGACGTTTTATTTCTGTGGGCTCAGATATGTTGTGAACTCGCTGGTGTTTGGACTTTTCTTACACTTGACCATCAGTACCAACAGATATTCTAGTTAGCCTTGAATACTTGAAAAAACAGCAAAAAAGTCTATTTCTGTGTGGCAGCCAATCCATGCCAAAATCACGGCTGCCACAGGAAATTAAAAAGAAAAATAAATAAACAAATAAATGACATGAAAGCACCCACAACAATACAGAAGCACGGTTAACAAAACAACCCTTCGCCACCTGAAAGAAAAAATGAAAAGGGCCACAAGGACAGTCTTTCTAATTTGGACTCTTCACTTGGAGTCTTCACTTGGACTCTTTTCTCTTTGAACACAGTCTTGACTTGGACTCATTTTGGTCTCATCAAATGTTAATTTTGATCATAGCTGTGCCTATTTATCTGCACCTCCAGCACAGAGAAAATTCTGTCAGTTTGATTTTGTGGAACGGGGAAAGGACGTTGGCCGGACCCTAAAATGACCTTGAGTTAACACGTCACTGCAGACCGTGCTCTCCCTCCTCTTTCCCTCTTTTTATCACTGAAACAAACCTTGCAAACAAATTACAAGTGGATGTGGTCCTGTTCAAGCGGTGTGTCCATCCCCAGCTGGGAGAGAGATGAAGGCCCTCCTGCACTCCCTCACAAACACCCATGCACAAGCGCTTCGTCTCCATGGAACAGGTCATGCACCGTGCTGTGAGGAATTAATCACAGTGATCTGAGTTTTCTGAGCCTGCGGACAGGGGGAGAGGAGAGGTGTCTGCTGTAACTACAAGTGAAGGAAGGCACCCTGCGGCTAGCTGTCCTGTTAGCCGCTCTTACCCATGCTAATGCGCTCAACAAAGCCTTGGCTCCACTTCTGAGGAGACAGAATTAGCAGGTGAGAAGTAAGATGTGCCTCAGACTTTTTATAGTTTTCTTTTTTTCTTTTTAGGGCATCGTCACCACTGTGGTGTCCTTCTAACAAATGGTGTTATGACTATTCTAGCAGTCTAAAGACAACTTTATAGGCTTGAGAAGGTGATTCATTTGAGTCTGTCACTAAAGTGCAAAAAGGATTGTCAGTGTAGCTGGATTTATTCAGCATCGTCACATATAACGACAGGTTTCATTTTTATAGGGGTAAACAAGATCAAGGTTGCAGTAGAAGGTAAATTGAATTTTAAGCTTTGCAAACCTTAGGGAGTGAACCCTAGTCCTGGCCTGACAACTCTTCCATCTGAGTGGAGGAGTGGATAGGTAGTGGCTGCCTTTCAACAATTAGAATAATGGGACAGTACCAAAGTTTCAGATGTTTTTCAGACTTAACATAAACTTAATCTGAATAAGTGAATAGATTCATTTTGAATCATATTGGGAGCCTCATGATTTTGGAATGTGTTTTGGTAACTAGTATCGTGTAATGGTGGGAGAGTGACACAACCTAATGAGAGCTGTACAAAACCGAAGGTGTGTAAGTCAAGGTGATGGGATTCTTGGGAAAATTAAGTCCGGACAAAATTATTATTAGAAAAATTCAGCAGTACAGTGTAAATGTTACTTAATTAACACAATTAGTTCAGGGAGTAACATCTTAATCATCAAATCGTACTGCATTTACATGTCATTTGGAATTTATTATTAAATAAAAAGGCTATATACCGTACAATACGTCTTCACCTGTTCAGAACAGTGATAGACACATGTTGCTGTTCTTATTCAGTTTTATTTTCACTTCACAGATATTTGATATAGTGAATGGTCTCCATAATATACTTGTTTTGAAAGGTGTAATTGTGTATTAAAGCAAATGAGGTCTCCTCATTTTCACATGTCAAGAAAGTAATGGCTCTTCCACGTATTATCAGCCGTGCGGCTTGCACATGTGCACTTCACTTGTTGTGCTAAATGTGTTGCATTTTCATGATGGTTAGTACAATTAGTTAAAAGCAATAATTACTTATTATTTTTGTCTGATTCACATGAATCTCAAGCCCCTTCTGCTTGTATTCCACTTCTGGGAGCACGTTTGTGCTCCACACATGGGCCCTGTTTGCTCCTGGTGTTAACATAGATCTTAAACGATCCGATCTTGACAGAACAGTGCTGAAAGGGTCTAGTGGGTATCTGAGAGGCTGTTTATACTTTGCATCAATATGTATTTTCAGTTACTGGATCGCATTTGAATACGATTCCGATTGGATCACTAAAAGCACATACAGTGACAGATGAATCTTGACAACATGCAACCATGTTTCCTAAATACAAATGTATCAGCAGAAACACACCTGCTGAGGGCTGACTGCTGAGTTGAGAAGATAAATGTAAGATGGAAGATACATGTCAACTATCCCAAAACTAAGGCCCTTCTTGTGTTCTGAGTTGGCGGGTAGTAAAAGCCAAGAAACAACAGATGTGTTGATGCCAAAGATTCAGTGAAAGAGTATGTATATTTAATCCAGACATGAAACACATGCTAATGCAAGGTGATGCATTGTGATTTGGTTACTGAAACCACCTTCAGAGGTCGTAAAGGACACATATGACCACATAAGATTTGTAGTGTGGACACATAGTGCATCCCCAGCAACATCAAAACCATCTAAGCAACTACATTATACTAAGCAGCTGCTTTCCTCTTTTTCTCAATTTCTTGTCTCCTGTTTGACTATACGCTGTGTTAGCAAATCATGAAATCAAAATGCTTGTAACAGCATTCAGATGCAAATGCACAAGGACTTCCAGTGATTTATGGGGAACACCTTGATTTATGGAGCATCCCAGTGATTTATGCCTATTTCTTTTAATATTTAACAGGAATTACATTTGTTTTATGTTTCTGCATAACGCAGAAGTTACAATATAAAGGTCATCTGGAGTGGATTGATGTGAAATGGTGCATTGTAGGAAAACTTACCAACACAGATTTTATTTACTGTAGTAGTGAATGGAACCAGTACTAATAATTTACATTAAGGAGAAGCTTTTATCCAAACCCATGACCTCTCGGCCCAGAGGCAAGCTTCTTACCCACTAGGCCACCGCCACCCCAATGTACTGTCTACAACACAGCACTATTTTACTTATTATCCAATCTGACCAGTCTTTTACATGTAATGTTGAAATGGTTAAATTGTGGTACACCCATAAGAATATGTTTTCTTTAGGAAGTATTTTGCCTTTTATGTACCTTTCTGCCATAACAGGAGGTGAAAAAAATCTATTTTAGCCCTGAACTGTCCTTAGCAATGTATCAGGCATTAGGCAAACCATTTACTGTGATCATTGTCTGTAGTGTAGCTTGCAGAGACATTAAACTCATCGGATGTGTGGTTGCTATCAGGGCCGTTTTGTACAGTTCTCACTATTTTTCTCTATAATGATGCACTGAACAATTGTATTATGCAGTTAAAGTTGAAAGTGTAAATCCTCTAATAGTATGAACAGGGCCACGGATACACATGTAGCCTACAACATCACAGCACAGCCCTCTCTGATCACACTGGCACACAAACAGTAACGTCTGTCTAGTGACCTGTCGTTTCATTTTATCTTGAATTCACACACTTTCTTCTATCGCCTTCTGCTTTTAGTTCTGTGCATCCAGCTGTTTCTGCCTCCAGTTGCCTGCAGGTGTGGGGCTCCAACACTCTATCTCTGCTCAACCAGAAAGACCTATCCTAGTGGGAATCATCTCCTGCATCCAGCAGGGCCCGGGCCAAAATCAAGTTTCAGCCGTCCGCAAAATGTCAGGAAATAAATCTGTCAAACTTCATATATTTCTGCTGAAGCATCTTTGACATGATTTCACCCAGTGGAAATCTGCTGCTCCACTCAGAAAAGAAACACATGGTGCTAAAACATACTCCCCTCCTGTCACAGTATTTCTAGAACGTATGATTATTCCTGCCTAAATACACCAATACAATAGGGACCCAGGTCACAGACAAGCCCTGTATTTCACTCTGTTCAATATATATTCCCAGCATGATTAATGCAGACCATCCAACCACCCGAGTGATTTACTCTGAAAAAACTAATTAGCAACCCCTTTGTATATCATGCTCATGAATTCCATTTGTTATTAATTAGGAATGTCAATGGGAGCAGCCTCCTTCTCTTAGACAGTACAGTACTTTTATTCGGAGGTACTGTCTCACAGGGTGGCACTATCATTACAGCATATAAATGTGAGGACAAGGGAATCAATTCTGTTAATGAATTAATACAGCATTGGCTCATTAAAGGATTCACAAGTGCACACGTGAATAAACACTTGCTCATCTGTCTCCTCTAAAGTTTTTGCCCCTTTGGTACAGTAACAGTGTCTACTCTTCTGGAAATGCTTTATACTAGATGTTAAAAGGAGGATTTGATTGCATTCAGCCACAAGACTCTAAGTAAGGTTAGGTGCTGATTTTGTCTGATTAGTTATGAATCATAAATGCCACTAATCCCTAAGATATTGGATATAGCTCCATCACTCCAGAGATTGGACACAGCTTTATGGCATTCTAGTTACACTTGGCATTAGACATAGGCTCATGTGTGACTGCTCTAAAGCCCCCATTCTAATGGCAATGCTTTTCTACAGGGATTATACAATGGCTTCTTTTAACTGGTACAGTATGTTAATATATTCATGGTGAAAAGGGATGGGGTTTTTGCATTTCAAATGATGAGTTTTCCACCTTATCTAGAACTGAAAATAGGGTTTTCAGGCATTAGTGAAGGAAAGAACTGAAGTGAATAGACTATATATGCAATGCACAGCCATGAACATATCAACTGCTAGGCTGTTTTTGCTGCATGAATATGTGTAATAAGAAATTGCACTATGCCATGATTCTACAATATTGTTTATACAACAATAGTTTACAACAGAACTCTGTGAATAGTGTTAGAGAATATTTTGCAGCATATTTTTCAAATATTTTGAAGATTGTGTCAGAGGCTTTTAAATAAATACCACCTACCTTTTTTGAGCAAGCTGTGATTCAGAGAAACAGGAGAAAGAGAGAGAGAGAGCTAGAGAGAGAGAGAGAGAGAGAGAGAGAGAGAGAGAGAGAATGCATTGTACCTACTGACAAAGTTCTCATGCTTCATTTATGCTGAAGTACATTTTGCCTCGGGCTCAGGGGGGATGAAAATGTAATAGAACATTTTTCAGTTTCAAAGACGTCCACCATGTCTGTTTACTTTGTGTTCAAATCCCTTCACATCAACATTTGAAAGTAAATTGATTCATCACACACTGTTATGGTAGATGCTGTTTACTACCAGGCTCGGGATGGAAAAAGTGGTGTGTCTTGATGCAAAAGCTGAAGCAATAGTTCAAGACAGTCTGCTGCTGATAACTGCAGGTAGGCAGTGACTTATGGCCACACCAGGCAGTCATGCTTTAACTTGGGAAAATATGCTCAAAATGAATTCTGTGTGGGCCTAACTTTTAAAATCACTCTTTAGTACAGTCGTGACAGTTTCTGGAAAGGTTCATTTTCATTCCCATCTAAACTGCTGTTTCATTGTTTCCCTCCTGACTGACAGGATCCTTTTTGAAAACAAGATGTCAACGTGTCCTTTGGATCCACACTAAGACAATGAAAAACAAGGCAATCATTCAGCATTTATCTATTCCCACTATTTGTTTTTGTCAACATGCTCAGTGCTTTGTTTTGATTACTTTACCTGATGCCAATGTATGTGGTGTTTTGGAATATTCTCATGCAAATGCTTTGACCTTGCTGCAAAAATGATCAGATAATTGTTGCACATTGTTTATCAGATTTTGTGCGGCGCTGCACTGAGGAACTTGCAGCACTGGCTAGACTTACTATAAATCATTAAATCTCTTTGGAGCCTTAAGCAGTGATTGATATATGGAGCACAAAATGCTTTTTCAAGGCAACTAATATTTATGTAATATTTATGCTGGGCTTTATCAAGTCGGGAGCTAGTTTTTTTTTTTTTTGGGACATGCACTTTATGTCACCTCATATTTCCAAATGATGCACTTACTGTGTATTCGAACAAAATTGCATCAGCATCCTTCACTATGAAACTGTATGGTGGTCCATTGTCCTTAAACCCTGCTCCATCATTACATTACTCAAAGCTGGGCAGTTTTCTGCTTAACATCAAGTAAATGTCACTGAAATAAGTTACATTGGAATATATTCCCTGACAGGAATTCACCCAGAAGAACTATTGGAAATGATGAACAGATGGCACAGTGTTGGGGGTTTTTTACAGTCTAGGCCAAAAATGGGAAATTTTCTGAAAAACATGAAGCACTGTGAAATTAACTGCTTCTGTCCGTTTTAAACATTTCCTTGCAAATCCTCAAATCTTGTGATCTGTATAGTAACATATTGTAGAAATACTGAAGCTTTCCATCACCCTATGAGCTTTGCCTCCCCTCGCTTTAGGCTTATCTAATTTTGCATTCTGCACCTTTTCTTGCACATGAGGTCCCCAAAATGGTTTTCTGGATTAGCAACAGCAAGCAGACAAATAAACAAGAAGAAAAACTGTGCAGCCTTGACGATGATAAATCATGTATACGTTTTAAAAAGAGCCTTTGACACAGTGCATCAGCTCCAAAGTGTATTTGCGCTATTTCTTTATCTTCTATTGCATTTGCCTCATCATATTTTTAAAAGAGCCTTGGCCATGGTGGCGAACAAGATCCATATTCGATTCCATTAACTTGCAGTCGATTGAATTCATCATTGTGGCTCAAATGCCCAAAGCAGATTGTGGGCCTCTAAGTAAATCACACTGCACTGAAGCCTTGAGGCACATAAGGCTGTAAGAAAGTTAACTTACGATACCAAGAAATTGGCCCCTGTCACCTAGCTCTGAGATTTTGATTGACGCTTCACATGTGCAATACGGTTATCAGGACAAGTTGCTGCACTCCACATTATTGGTTGTAAATTATAAATGCTGCAATGACAACATGCCATTCATTATGACCAGTGGCACCAGCGTTGGGTTTATTACTTTGTATGTGTAATGATGTGAGGGCTGAAGCAACACAGACTGAAATACAGGGTTATTTACACAAATTAAGGCAATCCAGGATAACTGAATAAAGGAGTAGAGAGGAACAAGACACAGGTGAACATAAAAACAAGAGGGCTTGCCTAAGGTAGTTCAGAGAACAAAACAAACACACATGAAATCAGTGCTGGACTGTCCATCGGGCATACCAGGCATTTGTCCGGTGGGCCGATGGTAAATTTGGGCCGGCCAGGTAAATTACCGGGCATTTGCCTGAAAGAACGATATTGAGGGTGTCCCTGGGGGCACGAGATCCCGTCAGCACCCACGAAAAAATGATATCGAGAGGGACACTGATGCGAAGTCCAGTCCAGCCCTGCATGAAACTGACACATAAACAAAGGCTCATGTCAAATATAATCAGACAAGAAAACAGAACATTACAAAAGGGCAGGGAGAATGCTAGGCTATGCCTCATTGTCACATGGTGAAAGAGTCTGGGATACCTGACATAATACCATTTCCCAGAAAAGAACTGTGCATGGGACTTGATGGTCACTGGCAAGGATACACAAGACAAATCACAGGGAAAGAGTCTCCCTCCGGGCCTGGCTCCCAAAATGCATGCGAAAATACATCAGGCCACAAACGCAGGTTCAGCAAGGCCTGAAGTCCCGTCACGTCTTGGGCGCTGCCTCATGCAGAGTGATAATGGGAAAGGTGCACAGGGAGGGACCCGTTTGTCAAGTGTGAAAGCAGTGGCTTGGCACTTTCATTATGGTCCAACGCTGCGCTTTCCGCACCGTGCTATGGCTCAGCACTTAGTTCAGTTTCCAACCTGAATTTTTAATGCGTCACTAACCGACTGTGAAATTTAAGAGCAAAGGGGTTGATCTCAGGTTCTTCTCTAACTGACCTTGTCAGAGACAAATTATTTTGTCATTAAATCCATAACAAAGAACATCAAAATATTAAGGTTATGAAGGAATAAAGCCTTTTTTGGCTGAACTACCTTGTCTTATAGATGTTAAACATGCTTGAGTTCCAGTTTTGTCTTTGAACGCTGATTCCAGTAAATATTTCATCTGCAGGCTTCACAGATGATGTCCTATTGTTTTTTCTCTCTGAACTGTAAATTTGATGGAGTGAAGCCTACCTGGGTCAGGACAAGTCTAAAGCGATGTCCACAGAACTGGGCCCATGAGACAAAATAGTCCCAAACGTGGTGGATATTTACAAAGGGAAATGAGCCATTACAGCTTCTAATTTTCTGGGAGGGGTATCCATGAGACCTGCTCTATCATCTACAGGAATTATCTCTGGACTGGATTGAGCGTTCTTACCTCACCATGGTGATTAATTTGGATGCTGAGAGAAACAGGGTGGACTCACTGCTCCTCTGTGGAGGCCAGCTGAATAGTGCCTTGGCAAAGGGACACGTCTGCTGCAATAGCTCAGGCTGACAAGTTTTCATCATCTCTTTTCTGCCTTCAGCAAACTGCTGCATATGAGTAATAAAAGAAGCCAAGTACTGACTGATGACACCAGATTTCACTGAATGCTTAAAGGAATATGCCACTCAAAAATCAGGACATTCCTAATGACGACATAATTATTCCTTATCTTTTATTACAAATGACAGAGCCATATAACATAATACAAAATACAATGCCCTCCAACATTATTTGCACCCTTGCTAAAGAGGAACAATAGGGCTCAGAAAAAATACCCTGTGTCACCTATTATCTTAATATTATACAGAAAATATAAAGAGCAATTTGTGGTGGCAAGTCACAATTATTGCCACCACAAATAATGTAATTTAAGTTTGATCCCACACATATTTACTGACTGTTTGGGGACATCACTGGGAGCATAAAAATGTGGTGACACAGAGCCCAAACACCTTTGGCACCCATCACCATAGCAAAGACTTGAGAGTATTCCATTGCAAAGAGGCAAAACTATGCTGACTTGCACAAATCAGGGAACAGATACAAGAGAATAGTAGCCTGTCTTATCGTTTAGGGTATGCCTTAGGAAATTTATTTCCTAATCATTAAAAAAATTTAAATCAGCCTTGATTCATTAAGAAAATTTAAACTGTCATAAATCAGCCTTGAAGAGATCACCACAGTTTCAGAATTACATCACCTCCAGCATAACAAACTCTTTGAAAGGTATGCCAGAAAGAAGTACTTCTACTATCTTTTCTCAACAAGCAAAAATGCTTCCGGCACCCCTGGCCTAGGGGTATATATAGAGCTAAGAGACATTCTCTCAGTGCAAAGTATATGAAGCTCTGCCTAGTTACCAAGAATTTCCCTGTGTTCTTGTCTGTTTTGCCCTCCCGTGTTTCTCTGACCCTATTTTATAAGAGCCTTTTTCATAAGAGGACTTTGCCTCTTATGTTTGTGAACTGTATCTTGGATTAAATCTACTCAGTGCATTCTGCATTTGGGTCCATATCAGAGTATCACTACAATAGTATAGTGTGTCCACTGTGTAAACCTTCCAGAATGACTAGTATTGCATCATTAGTATGATTACTGCACAGGAGGCAGTTAGCAGCATTGAGCAAATTTAGAAACAGCCATAATCAGACAGTACAGACAATAGTGTGAATGGGATGTAAATCAGAGACAGTGCAGTAAGTGGACAATACACAAGTATAACAGAAGTGAGAAGTGTGTGTAAATTAATAA
>JBBJLR010000111.1:3536492-3559815 GCA_037577145.1 Brachypetersius gabonensis
CACACACACACACACACACACACACACACACACACACACACACACACACACACACACACACACACACATCTGAAACCCTAGCATTTCGTCTCCATCACAGAGCCAATTACCTGTGGTCTGCCTCCTCGCTATCGGTTACTAAGAAACCCGTGTCATCCTCTATCTGCCTCACTCCATCTCTCATGCTCAGTCTCTTTTTTTCTTTTTCTTATTGCTCCTTGCATTTTTCCTCTCTCTCACCCCTCTTTCTCTCCCTCTCTCTCTCTCCCAGGCTGTTTGTTTGATGGAGGCCTGTGCTCGAGTGAGCAGGTCTGTTGGGATGGTGAGTATGCATGCATTACATGTTTCAGGGTTTTCTTGGGTATTATGATCTATTCACATTTCAACAGATCTGTCATATGCATGTTTATCTCTTAAGTACCTTTGAAAACCACCATGCAGAATATCTCTCAGGTAACGTAACGTTATTTTTTCTACATTAGTGCTGTCTTTTTATTTTATTTAGCGAAGGTCCACTTGTGATGCTTGTATTGTTTCACCTTATCCCTCAGAATTAAAAACAGCCAGACTCCAGATTATGCACTATTTCTAAGTCACGTTTTACATTATAACTTTGTCATTTAACTGTGACATTGGCCAAGTTAAGGCTTTTATAAGAAAAAGGTCCAACTGTGCTGCATGGATTTGACTTCTCATTAATGTGCGGAATCCGTGCCAACTCGTTTTATTGATTTG
The DNA here is from genome assembly GCA_037577145.1 of Brachypetersius gabonensis. Lineage (NCBI taxonomy): Eukaryota > Metazoa > Chordata > Actinopteri > Characiformes > Alestidae > Brachypetersius > Brachypetersius gabonensis. Next base: position 3,537,228 of record JBBJLR010000111.1, read on the forward strand.
TGAATGCAAATAAACACTTTTTATGAAAACAGTAAAAGAGAAAAAAGTATAGTATGAAAACTTTACATTATTATAAAAAAACATTACATTCGAAAATATAGTAAATATATATGTAAATGTTTTCAGTTGCTGCAGTTGGGGCTGAATCACTCTTTATGTCTTCTTCAGAAAATGGCTGTAGACCAAATAGGCAGATATATGTAAATGCGCATGAAATATGTAAATGAAATCGTTATATTGCAAAAATGCATTCAATTATGAAAGGCTGCTTTTGCCACTTAATATGCATATGTGAAACCTATGGACTGATTTTAAAATGTTCACAGTATTTACATACTGAGTCAAAAGCAAAGATTTGGTTACTCATGTTGTGAGGCCTTAAAAATAAATGATTCAGTCCTGCACCAGTGGTCTTTAGGACTTTGAACTAAGCACTCACATCCCTGTAGTATGCTGTATTATACAATTCTGTGTGTGTCTACGCTCTTTGCAAACTTGCCTTTATGAGAAATGTCACTCTAAACACTGCCTAAGCAAACAGTGCCCTCAACCATCACATGTTCTTTTCTAATGACAAAGATCTTACACTGTCTCTATAGCAACCACGTCACTGAGCCAACAAGAATGTCTCTGTCTCATAGTTCTCTGTAAAGTCAGAGACAGATGAGGGAGGGAAGGAAGGGATGATAATAAAGGAAAGAGTAAGAATGGCCTGAGTGCTTTCCTTACTGTTAATTAAGCATGTACTCATTATTATTAACATTATTAACATAATGTTAATCGCCCTTCAGAAAGAAACATATATCAGCCCACTAAATGGACCAAAACGTCTGCATCTTTGCTGTACACTAACTGTCCACATTTTATGTCCACTCAGCTGTCGCTGCTTTACAGGTGTACAATAACAGACTGTAGGCCATCACTTTATTCCATTCATCAATCAATATCTGACCACAGAACTGCTCTGGTCGGATATGTTTTTATTTGTACAGTATCACTGAGCTCTCTCATACTCCTTCTCCAATCTCTTTATCTTATTATTAAATGAATACATATTATCAAGACCAAAAACTTGTATCTTCAAAACCATTTAACTCAAGACAAGAAACAAAACCTTTACATACTTTTAATAAATTAAAATAACATTTATACTGTTTTATACTGTCAGTGTTAATGTACAGTTGTATGCAAGTTTTAACACCTCCGATTAAGTGTTTATTTTATTTTAAGAATTAAAGAAAGCGCAGTTAAATGAGGCATTACCTTTGCATCATTGCTACCTATTTGCTAACTTAAACATTCTGAAAAAAAAAAACCATATACGATTTCACTGAAGACAAGTATTTATACATCGATCATAACAGCTGATGTAAACCTTTCATAAACATTTCTAAAGGTTTATTCCAACAAGGATATAAAGGTTATTTTAAGTGAAGTGTCAACAAAATTGACTAATGCATCTTTTATGCCAACTGACGCTGGTTGGAAGTCTTTATCTAAATGCTCATGTAGATTTATGTCAGTTGTCATGAAAGGCTTAAAGATACTGGTCTTTAGTGAAGTGTTACAAAATGCAAAAAGCAAACTGTAACGAGACTCCAAAATAAATATGGAACATTTTCACTGCTCTATTTGTCACAAAGTGTTCACACAAAGTTAGTGGCAGCCGCTACCAGTTATAGGTTAGAGCAGTGGTTCCCAACTTTTTTTCCTCTAAGCCCCGCTTGCCTGTGTCCAAGACAAGCAAGCCCCCCCAACTCCTACCCGCATAGATGCACAAAAAGAATGAAGTGATTAATTACAAACTTTTATTTGCAAAAAATAAACAGCTGTTTTTGTTATAAACATGAACACACACACACTTACGTTTATTTTGTGAATTTTGTGAATTTAATGTCTACAAATAATTTTGGTAATTTTAGTGCAGACAAAATTAACAAATGAAGTTACTGTTTCTAACTGTACACCAGCAAGATTGGTAAAGCTACATGGCAGGTGTTTCTAATAAAATGGACAGTGAGTGGATGTTGAATTTATTTGTGTTCACACGCATGTGGTTTTTCATGGTGTTTCTGTGCGTTACAGATGAGCTGTTCGGGCAGTGCCTCGCGCAGCAGGAAGGGAGATTTCGCTATAGGGTAACTGCAGCCTTATTGGACAGACTGCAGTCTTTACTACAGATGCTCATGAAGGAAGGTCAGTCATACGCACAAACACTTTCATAATGATTGTTTCCTCTTATCTTACACAATAGCTCTATTTAGTACAGACTGACTGCAGAGGTGCTTTCTAGCTCGTGGAACATTTTGTATTTGTTGCCATAGGAACATAAACCCAGCAACATAAAGGAACAGCGGTACCTATACACTAGGTGTATCCTCTCTTGATTGAAATAGCTTTTGTCTGATGTTTTTGCAGGGCTGACCTGGCAGGATGACGTTACTCAATCTGTCATCGACAAGGAACTCAGGAAAGTTAAGAAGATACCGCTGCCATCTGCTTCCAAGAACACTCCCTCCTCTGAGTAAGGCATCTAAGCGACTGCTTTATTTTGAAGTGTAAAATTAGTTTTCTAGTGCATTAAGGGGCCCAAGATCAGCCATTACTGATTTTAACAAATCCATTTTCCAACCTCCCTTTATCTCTTAGAATTAAATACATTTGTTTTTGTTAGTAGGCCTTCCTCCACTGCAACACACATTATACCAAGCTGGGAAGGTGAATGCTGGCGCATGCTTTCGGCAAAACCCGTGAACCTAACCACCGGCATCTTTTTTCACTGGAACAGCTCAACGTACTTGAAGGAAAACACTAACAGACAGTTTCGTTATATCTCCTAACATCATGCTGAATGACAGGGAGAGCCATCTCACCCACCCAAAGGGAGTGAGGTCAATTATGTTGTCTTGAACTTCCGGCCATGGATGGCTGTGGCTTCCTTAGCGATCTAACTCGCAATCTTTCAATTAGAGGGACCCTATATGAATTCTTCAACCAAGTTAAAGTCCTAAAATGCTACAGAGTCCATACCAGAATGACAGACAGGGGAAAGCAGGAATAAACAAGGCTAATTGTACAGAGCAATGATCTGTAGTCTTCTTAAGATAAGCTGTACCCAACCACTTAAATTTAAGTCAATTCAAAAACTACATCATGTGCAATGAATCCCTTACTTAGTACAATGTAAATTGTAAAAAGAAAAACTGAAAAATAAAAAAACCCATAATGTGTAATTCGTCACAGGGTAACACAACAATACAGATCCTGATTTACGGTCACAGTCAATACCAATAAAACCTAAAGCAGTCGGTTTAATCTCCCTCTGTGGGCAAAAACACTACTGATAAATAAACATGAGACCATGGCAAGGCATCTAATGTTACATTCTTTTACTATTACAGTCCTATAAAAAGAAGTGTTATGTTGTAAATATAACAATATACCAGTTAACCTTTCCTCATAGATATACAAAAATGTATGTAGATATATTTTGACCCAACTGTTCTGAATCTAGGTGACCGCATTGATGTTGTCTCACAAAAGTGTTTAACAGTGTTGTGACAGTACAATGACTGTAAAATGTTTCGTTGGCCAGTACAATGACTCCCCTTTGGCTTCTTCTATGTGAAGCAGACTGGCCAGAAACAAGCCAAACAATACGGAGGACCAATTAGATTTCATAAAATTATACTTTATATAAAATTATACAGATTGTCACTGGGCCACATTTGAGTAGTACAGCTCTCAGTGTCACAGCTCTTACTCTTTCATCTGCATATTTAAATTCCATCATTTACTCTGCTCCTTTTTATCCTGTGGAACAAGCCGTCCTTGGCCAATACAGCAAGCTTCCATTTCTGAAGAGAACAGGGTGGTCTTCAGCGCCCCTGCACCCGCTAACAATGTGGCAGTCACATTGTGAATTATTTACACCCCCTTATCAAATTTTCTATTTCACTATTTTTCTATGAAAAGACTTACCCAGCATTTTTACCCCAATCTCTATCTGCCTCATTCATAGCTTGCAATACAATTTCTATGTGCAATTAATTTCTCTGTTATTATTTTAACCATATTAAATATGTTATTAAATAAAATCAGTTAACTTTATATTTATTCATAAAAGAATAAATGCACCTGGTGCACCTGCTTAAAAGTAAGCTTTAAGTTAACAGGTTTAGTGTTATTTTCTAACAACAGGGAAATTACTGTGGTAATCAGCTTTCTGTTACAGATAAGCATTAAATGGAGGTTAAGATGAAACCGCAATATTGTTTTAGAAAGAAAAATGTGGGACATTGTTTCCATCAAAATAAACTGGTAGTCTATAATATTGTAATAATTATTATAAACCAGCAAAGAATATATATATATATATATATATCAATTTGTAAACAAATCATTTAAGAAAAGCAAAAAAGAGTTAATTCCTATCTTGTTTTTACCCTTGTCTCTTATTTCCATCCATTTACAAAATTCTCTCCCTGTTCAGGCCAGATGGAGGGCCACCTGATGAGCTCAACCCCAAACCACAGCATTACATGGACTATATGATTGTGGATTCTCCCCAGTCCTCCCTCCGCATGCAAAGCCTGGAACCTTACAGGCCTACTTACCAAAAGGTCAGTATTCTGTACTCTCATTATCTCTGAGGGCTTTGTGTGGTCTCTATGTCATAACTGTATAACTCACAACAGTTTCCTAATAACTAGTGAATAGCTATTTAAAAAGGTATTTAAGAACCACATATACCATTTCTGTTACTCTAATAAATAAGTCAATAAGAGTCAAGTAGGAATAAAAGACAACTTGAGCTAAAATGTCCAACGGTAAAAGAAGCTCAATAAGTACAGTAAAACCCCCACTTTAACACATATCAGCAGTCGCAGTTTCAGTCCATCCCAAATTTTTCTGAGAACCGAACTAATAATTGTTCCCTGAAACCCACACACTAAGGCGGAAACTGCAGGTATTCTCAGCCATTGCTCCTCATCCTCGTGCTGGGTTGCTAAGCACCGCGGCAAAACATAAACAACCCAGCAGGAAGACGAGGGAGCGTGGTGGACGAGGCCCGGACGGCAATATATAATGTTTCATGCATTTTAGAGCAAAATTATTAAAAATGTAATTTACTAATTTTGTAACATAAATACATTTCCATATAAAAATAACTATAAATTTTCTGGTACTGTCTCAAAAACACAAAGAAAGCACGTCTTGGGATGGTGAAATACCGCTGTACTCAGAGGCGAGAGGTTTGAAAGTAGCTAATCCAATAACGCTAATTATTTTCCTTGCTGTTGATCGGTTGCTGCCCTTTGACACATCTGCAGTCCAGAATTTCCTGCGTAGAGCGTAATGAGTGTTCTTGTGTTTTTCGTTTTGTTCTTCTTAAAGCCCTGTATTTTTATTACAGTAAATTAAACTGATTTATTACTGTATTTACCTGCTTATACCAAAGAAAATGACAGTGCATACCAAATAATACAGATAATTAATATCTGTATTTTACAGGAGTTCAGTGTACACTGTACTGTACGGATACAGGTTTACCTTTACATTTTCTTTAAGGGTAATGTATTAAGCTGAGTTTAAAATTCGTGTTTTGGGAACACTATAAATATAGGCATTTTTAGGCAGTTTTACCACATCACAACATTGCGGTTTTTCACTTTACACGGGTGCTCTTGGAACATAACTTTCCGTGATAAGTGGTGTTTACTGTAGTTTTCAATAGTGACATACATTTTGTTAGCCATGCCTCTCTTTGGTTACATTAGGTGCTACTGCATGACCATCCCCCACCACTGACTCGCCCCTGAATCATGAACATTGTCCATTTTGCAGCTATCGCTGACTTCAAAGAAGAGAAATTGCACTGTTCTATTAATACTACAGACGTGGGCACCTGAACCATTATAACTTTCAAAATCATTAGTTCGCCCCCCTCCCCTACTTTTTGTTTCCCGGACAAAAGCCGTGACGTAGAGTTCTGCACATAGATTTAAATATGTACCACCAAATCTGGCCAAATTTGATATAACAAAGGAACAAAATTAAAAATGACTAAAACTTACCAAGCAAAGATGCAACTTTTCTAGAATCTACCAGGGGGCAACATCCTTCAGTTTGAGAGACATTGCTCTATAGCACTGTATTGATCTTAACTGCATCCAGGATCCATCTGCATAATAACTAATGTATGTAAGGCTCTATTTGTGTAACTGTAAAATAAAATGTTAAAATGCTAAAGCTTCAAACTGATGTGTGTGTATCAAACAAAGTAGTAAAAGTTCAGAACCAACTTAGGGTCTTAGGGTGATTATTAAGTTAAGCCCATGTTTGTATCCTCCCACCATATAGTATGGTTACCAAGATGAAGAAGAACGCTCTCTGAACTTGGTGCAGGAGGACATGTACCCCGCATCCTCTTCTCACTCCAAGGGGCCCGCAACACAGCCACACTCACTGGACAAGGATACACAGCTGCTTCAAGATCTAATGGCTCTCCTCCTCTCCTCACCGGCACAACCCAGCTCCCGCCACAGGGTGGCCACACCTCTCTCTACTTCATCTTTCTTCCAGGGTTTGGACTTTCCAATGGACTACAGCAAGGACTATGTTTCCCAGGATGCAGAAGTTAGCAGCCAACAAGAAAAGAAGAAGACCCCTGAGGTGTATGGCAAGTTTGATGGTGAGTGTGAACCTGGAGTGCTGTAGCCTTAAATGTTTGTGTTTTTACTCATTTAACACACCAAAGTCACCTCAATACAGAAGTATCTGATTATCTAAGAGTAGGTGATATGACAAAAATATAAAACCATTCTATTGGAAGGCATTTTCCAGGACATTTAAAATGCTTCTTAATTTGCTTTTCCAAGATTGTGAAGAATGCAAAGTCTTCCTTCTACGGAACCAACCCTCGCATGCTCTTTGCCACCTTTTTGTCACTTCTTCAAACTCCAGATCTCCTTATTTTTCCAGCTCTCTCACTAGAAGACTTCGCCATGTTCTTTGATGAGATGACTGATGTCATTAGTAGATCCTTTCCGCTAATCATCAAGCCACCTGCCAGCCTAAGACCAACCAGTACTACAGAGTTTCTTGGATTCTCACCTCTCTCTTGAGGATGTGTCATTGCTCCTGATGTCCAGCAAACCCACCACGTCTCTTCTTGACCCTATCCCATCAAGTATGGTCCAGATCATATCCTCAGATCTAATCCCGCTTATCGGCTACATTGTCAATGGCTCCTTAACAATTGGTCATGCCCTACTTGATTTCAAGTCTGCAGTGGTCACACCAATTCTGAATTTTTTATATCTGGACTCCTCAGATAGCAAAAACTACCGACCAGTATCTCTTCTGTCCTTCCTCTCCAAAGTCCTGGAACGTGCTTTTTATAACCAACTGAACATCTTTCTTTCTCAAAACAGGCTTCATGACCCTCACCAGTCCGGGTTCAAAGCTGTACATTACTAGCCGTCTTTGAAGAACTTCATGCAGCTAGATCAGCCAACCTGTCTTCTGCTCTTATTCGTCTTGACCTTTCTGCAGCCTTCAACACCATCACATCCTCCTGGTTACTCTCTCTAGCCTAGGGATATCGGGGAAAGCCTGGCAATGGTTTGATTCCTAACTTGATGACCAGAGGTACCAGGTAGCATGGCATTGCTCCCAATCTGCCCAGTAAAGTTTGTCCATTTGTGTGCCACAGGGCTCAATCCTTGGACCGCTTCTTTGTTCTCTATATAATGGTTCTCTTGGGGATGTAACAGTCTCACAGGGCATTTCCGATCATTTTTATGCAGATGACACTCAGCGTATTTTCTCTTTTCCCCTCCAGAGATGATCAGGTCTCGACCCACATCTCAGACTGTCTGGCTAAAATCTCTTGGATGGTGGCCCAACATCTCAAGCTGCAGCAAAACTGAGCTGCTTTTCATCAAAGGGAGTCCATCACCAAGCAACGACCTCACCATTGCTTTTAAAAACTCTGTTATTGTCCCCTCAAAGAAGGTAAAAAATCTTGGTGTCATGCTAGATGAAGATCTGTCATTCCTGTTGCACGTTGACCATCTCTCCAGGACATGCAGATACCTTCTTTAGAATATCAGAAGAATCTGACCCTTTCTCACTACTGAAGCCATGCAGATACTTGTCCAGTCTCTGGTCATCTCTAAACTGGACTACTGCAACTCTTTACTGGCTGGACGTCCACTGAAGGTAACAAGACCACTTCAGCTGATTCAGAATGTAGCTGCGATTTCTTCAATGTTCCTAATTCTCGCACACCACGCTTCTACTACAGAAACTTCACTGGCTCCCTGTGGCCGCTCGCATTAAGTTCAAAACCTTAACTCTTGCCTTCAAAGCCAAACTTGCACCACCTTACTTACCGGCAGTGATCAAGCAGCGTGTCACTTCTCATCCTCTCAGAGCTTCAAGCACTGCTTGACTGGAACCTCTGTTGCTGAAAAGAAGAGTACAGAATGCATCAAGACTCTTTTCAGTCTTGGCAGGAGTTGATCTTAGTATATAGGTATAAAGAACAGACGTAGACTACTTAAGCAATGCTGTTCGTTGCTCTGGATAAGAGCGACTGCTAAATGCCGTAACCGTAAGTGTAAGAAGCCACAACAGTGAAAATGCACCTGAAAATAATAATAATAATAATCAGCAGCAGTTTATGTGGTTACAATAGAACATTTGTCGATTATGAGCTTTACATTGATCAGCCATAAAATTGTAGGGGGCCCCAAAAGAGCTGAACTCCATGAGAAGGTGTGCTGGGATATCTGGCACTGAGAAGTTAGCAGCAGATCCTTTAGGTCTTGTTGGTTTGCAAGGTGAGGTCTCTGTAGATTAGACTAGTTTCTCCAGTACATCCCACAGCTGTTTGATCAGACTTAAACTCTTTGTCGTGTTCCTTAAACCATTCTAAAACACTGCACACTATACTATACTCTTATCTTGCTGTTTTGTTCCTTTTATATTTTTCTTGCACTTTCTCTCTGGTTCTCTTATTGCACCCTATGTTTTTTATCCTGTCTGCACTTATGGAGTCTTGTGATGTTCCTGTTTCTGCTGTTGTGTATTTGCCTGTAATGTCCATAAATCTATTTGACTTGACACTTTTTGCAGTGTGGTAGGGTGCATTAACCTGTTAAAAGAGACCACTGCCATTAGAGAATACCTTTGCCATGAATGGCTGTACTTGGTCTCCAATAATGTTTAGGTAGATGGTACATATCAAAGAAACATTTACACTAATACCAGGACCTCAGATTTCCCAGCAGAACTTTGCACAGGTCATCACACTGCCTCTCCTAGTTTGCTTTCTTTCCAAAGGGCATCCTGGTGCCATTTCTTCCACAGGTAAGCGACACACACCCACACACGCACAGTTGTCCACTGCAAAGAAAAAGTGATTCATCACATGAGGTCGCCTTCCTCCATTGCTCCATGGTCCAGTTCAGAGGCTCATATGCCAATTGTAGGCAATTAAAGTGGTGCATGGGGTCAGCATGGGTCTGTGACTCTGCAGCCCCATATACAGAAAATCCACTTTATATTCTGACACCTTTCTGTCATAGCCAGCATTAACTTTTTCAGCAATTTGTGCTACAGTAGCTCTTCTGGGGGACTGAACCAAATGGACTAGCATTTGTTCCCCACCAGTTCTTTGCCAGTTCATTAGCTGTTCTTCCTTGGACCACTTTTGCTAGGTATTAATGACTGCCAGGAACACCCGCTGAGATCTGCAGTTTTAGTGATGTTCTGACCCAGTCGTCTGACCATCACATCTTGGCCCTTGCTGCCTAATACTGTGTGCTGCCTAATATTTCCCAGCCAATGACGTGCCATTATTATAAATCATTTAATGTTATTCACTTCAGCTGTGATTTTAATGTTGTGGATAAATGCTGTGTATATAATCTCTGCAACTTGTTTTGTGATATATGCAGTTGTGAAAAGTATTGACGATAAATACGAAAAATAAAAGTACAGTACGTGCACCTCTAAGATAAACGTACAGCTCAGTTGAACCTTTTTTTTTTACGTGGTGCACATTAAAATAAAAATAGTACTAAGAGCTAGGACTATAATGAAAATAATGAAATATGAGTTCCCAATGTTATGAATCAGCTAAAATGTTTGGTGTGTGAAGTTTATATACCTAACAGGTAATGTAAGTTTATACCTCACCAAATACGCATTGTATAAACTACATTTCTATACACTTCTATACAGTCTGTGCCAACATGTGACATACAATTATCTATAAACTGGACCAAAGTATGGAACACAGCTGAAAACAGTAGTATCAGTCATCATGTCTCTTGAATTATCTGTACTGTGCATTTGTGTGTATATCTGACCGTTTCTATGCTTTTGGACTTGCTGATTTGTGTATGTAGACCCCACTCAGCAGAGTCTGAATGAGTTGTTAGTGCAGCATGGTTTTGACCTGGCTCATCTAAACCCTAAAGAGATGCAGCGCCTCTTCACTGTGCTGGACCTCCTGCAGAATGAGCCTCCAATCACACAGAATAAGGGTGAGCGAACCCGGTGCAGTTCAGGCCTCTTTATACCATCATCATAGCTCATTATAGCATGAACCATCTCTGTACAGCTCAACAAACTTTAGTTTTTGTTTGGAAAACACTTTTTGTTCTTTCTTTTCCCTTAGATCATGCTGATTCGGCTGCCCCACAAAAACTGGTATGCTTAATTATCCAATTATTATGCTATATCAGTGTCAAAAATGTGTTACTGGTGCAGCTCATCGCTGTTGCATGACTTGACCAGCAGAGGACAGTGTATGCACTGACTGCAGGAAATGGCTGTCCACCAGAATGTCTCACCACCAAAAAACTGAATGTGAGTTTGGCTGAGCAGATTTATACCATGTTGCTTTTTAATAGATGAAAATCACAGAGGGGAAGATGACACATGCGGTGGAAAAATCTTCAGAGCCAGCCATCCCTTCCACGTCCTCCTCTTCCTCTGCTCTTGAGGGCTCCTTGCAGAATAACAACATCATGAAGGGGGACAGTGTACCAGGACCTCCAGCTCCACTAAAACAGGAGAAGGGGTGGAAGGGAGAGGAAAAAGTGTGGAAGGGAGTCTCTAATAAATCACCCATACAGAATCAAACCAAATATAAAGAGGAATATGGATACATCGTTACAAACCAGAGGTAAAACCACATGGCCACATGGGTGCTGAACTGACTGTTCACCTTCGTTTGTGAGTCTGTTTACTCCTGTTTCAAGTTAATCGCTTGTTTTGTGTTCATTTGTTCAATCAGGATAGTTCCATGCATCAAAACCTCACATAATAGCTGTCAAGCAGCGAGGTGGACTGCCTGTGTTTTGTGTAGTCTGTCTGTTTGTATATGTAGCATATGAATGTGTCTTTCTGCAGTCCCCTCTCTCTGTTTGATGGGGTTCGTCTGCTGGAAACCCTGGCTGAGAGGATTCACCTCACCACTGGCTCATTCATCAATATCAGGTAGGCCCAGAGACAGTGTGTAGAGTATCAGTCTCTAACTTAGGAAAGTCCCAGGCTGTGCTTTGGAACATCCCACGTAGGCCAAGCTTAAAGGAGAACCCCTGTAATTTTTTCAGTGTCTGCTTGCATCTGTATAGTCGATTGCCACAGACAGTGTTTGCCATAGACACATAACAAGAAACTGGGCAGTTGTTGAATTCCATAATAAACATTAATGTCAAACTTATATTTTTGTACAATATTTTCATTAATTCTTTAACGGTATCTGTGCTTTCAGGATAAAAAAAATCATGGTAATATGCTTTTTCTCAATGACTTTTTCGTCAAATTTAAAAAATCCTGCATGCTCATAATTTCAGACATGTGTCAAGGTTAATTACTGAAACAACACTTAATTTAACCACATTAACCTTAGCTTTCTCGCTTGCTTGCTGCTGTTTAACCTGCATCAGCAAACTTAATGCACACGTGTGACGGTCGCAATTTCTCAAGGTAGGTGGCAAATGAAACAAGGACGCACAGACAGGGAGACACATATGTAGACAACATGTAGTGCAACATAGTCTATTTACTAATGTAAAAAATATATAGAATAAAAAAAATCTAATAATTTTCTCTCAAATTTGCACAATTTCAAGGATTTTAAGGACCCATAGGAACTGTGCATTGGTAAGATATTGTGAAAAGCAAATTTTCATTACATGAGCACATTTTTCAAATGTTTATTCACAGAATTCAGCAACTGCCCAATGACTTTCATTATAAATGCAATTTCTGTGGATTTTCTGTTCTAACTGACAGTACAATACAGATGTGAGAGAGATTGGTGAATATTCTCAAGTACTCCTTTAAGCCTAAATTGACAAGCCTAATGCTGCATTTACATTACAGTGAAATACAAACACTTCGCTAACTGTTGGCTTCTTTGTGCAAGCAAAGGTTATTCTGTCCAGAATAAACATTTTGCCGAGTTCTAGGGTAATACTGTACTCCACTAAAAGGCAAGTCAGAAAAGGCCTCATGTTAAAATGTTCTCAAAAGCAATTTCAGTGAAACATGGTTTTCAACAACCTGACTGGCTGCCACCCAGCAAGATTTGTTTCTTATTTGCATAAAGTTGAGAAGATGTAAACTTTTCTCTGCTGATGCTCCCAAAATCCTTAGTGCATGAAGGCCACTTTCTACACAGAAATCACTGGGTGTGCAAGCTCTGCTGTAATGTAAATGCAGTGAAACACAGAAGACTAACAAACATTTTAGGGTTAAATTAGAAACAGTGGACGCTCTGTATAATGTGTAACAGCACTGCAGTCCCTTTAATGCATGATTCAGCAAAATCCTCCTGATGATGACCCTCGGACCCTTTTTGTATCCCAAGCTGTGGTGAGGTGGATCCTTAACCTAGGTTTCCCAGCATGGTGGAGAACCTTGGGGGAGAAGAAATAAATGACATGAATCAATCGCAACCATGGGGTGCCCCGACCCCTTGACCCCCCCACCCTGTCGCTCAACCTCTTCCCTACCATCCCTTCATGCTTCACAGCCTGTGCTTGTTTGGCTGTGTGACCGTAACTTCTGTTCACAGCGTGGTAGGTCCGGCTCTCACGTTCCGAGTTCGCCCAAACAGCCAGAACCTGACAGCTGCTGAAGTGGCAGACAAGGCTGGTAAGTGTGTGTGTGTGTGTTGGGGGTGGGGGGGGGGCACACTGGTGCTCTTTAGACACTGTTTAATGATGCAAAGTTTACGTTAGACCAAGATAATTCACAAAAAGGTCATAACTATTAATTAGCTAGTGCTTTGTGAATCCAGTCTGCATAATATCTTAATGTGTCTAATGCCCATATATGGATGGTACACTATATGGACAAATGTACTGGCACGCCTGATCATTACACTAACAGGGACTTTAATGACGTTGCATTCAAACACAAATATTTTAATATAGAGTTGGTCCTCCCTTTGCAGCTAAAACAACTTTTTTCCACAAGACATTGGCGTGTGGGAATTTGCACATTCATTCTGTAGAGCATTCAGTAGATTAGGCACAGATGTTGGATGAGAAGGCCTGCCTCACAATCTCCATTCCAGTTCATCCCAAAGGTGTTTTATTAGGTTGACGTCAGGGCTATATCAGTTCACACCAAACTCATCCAGCCATGTCTTTGTGGACCTTGCTTTGTGTACTGGGGCAGTCTTACTGGAATAGAAATAGTTCTTCAAGAATCTGTGTCCACAAAGTTGGAAACATGTTGTTGTCCAAAATGTCTTTGTAGGCTAAAGCATTAAGATTGTCCTTCACTGGAAGTAAAGGGTCTTGTTCAAACTGGGAAAAAACGATGTGCCCCAATCCTTCAGACCATATAGTGTAACTATTCTGCAGCATATATTTGGGAAAACACGGATTTGTACTTTTCTAGTGTTTTGCATTGAATACTAAAGCATTTTGTGAAGATTCTCTTCATTTCCACTATTACATTTGGTATATAATTGTTTTTTTTTGTGGGCCATTTTGTTCTGTTCTGTTGGGGACAGCCGTGCCTAATGAACTTTTGTTTTTAGTTACCACTTATTGCTCCCAAGTTGAGTTGCTAGTTTGGCTCCTACTCGAGTCATCATTTGACTGAAATAACTCTGCTTTAAGCTGTTCTACCCACCTCTGCTTATGATACAGCAGTGATTTTCTCATTCCTGTTTTGTTTTTTCGAGCAGTGGCTGAGAAGAACTTTCTAGAATCCGAGACCGGCCTGAACGTGCTGCAGGCAGGAGTGGGAGAGGTAGGCTTGTCATGGTGAAGGGGGGGTTTACACATAGGCTAGCCCTAATTCCGTCCATTTTTGAGAGTGTAATTCTTCACGAGAAACTGAGACACAGGGAGTACATACCGTCTGAATGGCTGGTAAACAAGCCTGGTCTGCTTCACTGGTTCTCGTCTGATTGCTCCCTCTCTTTCTCGTTTTCTGTCACTCAAAGCTTGACAAGAGCTTTTTTTCTCTCAAGGGCCATTCACGTCCTCCCCCTCTTCCCAACCCCGACCACCACCACCACCACCACCGTCTCCCTCGTCACCGTTCGCTCTGTTGCCATGACAACCACTTCATAAGTGTCAAACTGTCAGGCGCGCGCGCGGGGTTCGTGTGCGCGCTCCCGAGACAGGGTCCCTCCAGCCTATCCTCTCCTCTCTCTCTCTCTCTCTCTCTCTCTCTCTCTCTCTCTCTCCTCTCCCTCTCTCCCTCTCTCCCTCTATCGCTCTCCCTCTCCCCCGCGCTCTCTCTCCCCCATCTTCTTCATTTCCCACCCCCCCTCTTCCTCATCTCTCTCTCTCTCTCTCTCTCTCTCTCTCTCTCAAACGGTCACTCTTTGCTGAAACGCCACCACCACGGTAACTCTGGATCGCTCAAAAGTTTTCGCCCCCTTAGAAATAAACGAAAATAAAATAAAAAGATGAAAATCCAGTGCAGAACGGAGAGGAGCTCGACGGGCAGGTTCTGGACGCTTCTGTGGAAGAGGAGGAGGTGAGTTCAGCAGAAACGGGCGATGCCGGGATTCCGTTTACCGTGTTTAACGCGTTTTGCCTGTATTTTTCACTTTTGACTACGGGGGTTGTGTAACACTGCGATACCACTTTACACGTGCTCCTCTGTAAACGTGTGGTACAAGGAAGATTGTCACTTTTTTATGGTTCCAGATGTTTTGCTGTAGCAATGATAACTACCCAAACGAGCAAAATAATACAGTTCAATGCTATTAAGTTATTTAAAAGGAGTGCCAAAAACTCACTTTTTTTCCTGGCACTAATACTTATTGTTATGATGCTGGTAAGGACAATTTGCTGATCAGTCATTTTAAATGAGAGTAATTCCATCACCGCCATAGGTGGTTTCATGTTTTTTGCATATATACAATATAAAAAAATTATAATAATCAGCGGTATGTATAAAACCACGAATAAAGGGGGAAAAGAGAAGGAAGAAATCCCCAAAGGAACATAAGGGAATCCTGTGGCCCCATGCACTCAACTCAACTCCCTGCAATCTCCTCACAGACAGTGATGTCAGGTGAGGCGGTTGCTGTGGCGACAAGGTCAGTGCAGTTGGCCCAGATGCGATGATGTAATGCCCCGGCTCCTGTGTGGTCTGCATCATACCAGCAGAGAGAGGGAGAAGGATGGCAGGAAAGAATAGTAGTGTATGTGCAGGACAGGATTCAGGAATGACTTCAGATCTTTGAACGATTAGCCCGCACAGCTATCTGCAGAACTGTGGAGCTGAGCTGCAATACAGGCCGCAGTGCTTGTTTTCACGCGCTCTGCCTCTCTTCTCATTTCATGTGTCACATTTTTGAACTTTTTTTTTTGGTCACTTTTGATGGCCAAAGGGCTTACATCAGGCATTCTGTTGTTACCATGGCAACTGCTGCCCCCACTGAGACGCATGGTAACCCAGACAACAGGGTGGGAGGTGCAACCTCCTTTTTAGATACTCATTCTGTCCTGTGTGTGTGTGTCTGTGTGTGCCCTTATACACACACTCACACCACACCTCCTGTTCCCGCTCTCTCTCTCTCTTTCTCTCTCTCTCTCTCTCTCTCTCTCTCTCTCTCTCTCTCTCTCTCTCTCTCTCTCTCTCTCTCTTGCTCGCTCTTTCTCTAATTCCATTTCATTTTAGAAAGCTCTAACAGAATAGTCTTGCCTGGGTGGTCTCTTCAGAGAGAGAAAAGGCTCAGCTTGCTCCACCAATGAAAATGAAGTGGAGGGAAATCTGGCTGTTACCGCGGCCACAAGGCTCCATTTTTAAATTAGGTACTCTTTCTGCGAAGAGCAATGCATATCAGAGGGTTGTGTGTGCACAAGTGCAACTGTGAGCCTGAATTCAATGTCATCAAACCTCCTTTAGAGGCTTTTTGAAGGAGGAGTGTTAACCAACGAATGTTCAGTTCTGCACTATTAAGAGTTTTGCTGTTGTTTTTCAAAATGTTTCTCTCCGTTTCTCTTTCTACAGAAAAATGAAGCTTTGCCAGTTGCAACGCGTGTACGGGACGGCACCCGATGGGTGTTCTTCACCTTTGTGGGTGTGGCATGCGTGGGCGGCCTGTTAGTTGGCTCGTTGACCATCGCCTGCCTGCGCAGCCATTCCCGTCAACTGGCCTCAGGAAAACTGGGCTTGGGCCCGGAAGCAGGAAGCGACACACACTATGCGTATCAGGTAATAGAACAAATTCAGATTCAGCATTTTACCGTAGAACTCGCCTCACTGCACACACCTTAACTGTTGGCTTTAAAGTAAACGTGTGATCAAGAAAATCCTGCATGTTCTACAAAAGCGTATGTTGTATTTATTCTCTGTATATTCTTTTTCAGAACTTCATGTGTGATACTGTAAGAGCTGTAGCGATGGGTAGCCTATATATTCCAAGGCTGTAAGTCAGCTGTTAAATGGTTATATATTTCTGCCCCACACTTAGGACCTCTGTCGGCAGCACATGGCTGCTAAATCATCTTCAGGCAAGCATGAGGGCGGGGCAGGGGCCACAGGTGGGGGAGGCCCAGGAGGAGGCTCAGGAGGAGGAGCAGGGACTGACACGTCGCGGGTTAGCAGCGTGTCGTCTCAGTTCAGTGACGCTGCTCAGCCCAGCCCCAGCTCTCACAGTAGCACCCCCTCCTGGTGTGAGGAACCAGCACAATCCAACATGGACATCTCTACTGGACACATGATACTGGTATACACAGAAACACAGTGTTGATCGATGTATATGATATATGCAGAATTATGGCACTGGAATCACACAGCAATATTCATTTTAGTTTGATCGTGAGAGTGATGCAAATTACAACAGTACTGCCCAAAAATACCCAAGAAAATGATTATATGGTACACACACACACACACACACACACACACACACATGTATCTATCTGTTTATCTATCTGTCTATCTATCTATCTGTCTGTCTGTCTATCTATTTTTCTGTGTGTGTTTGTGTGTTCTTACCATATAAACATTTTCTTGGATATTTTTGAGCAGTACTGTTTGTAATTTGCTGAACGTTCCAGGTTCTTTCTAAAGAACAGATTAGATACCTAAAACAGTTATATATAAATAGTAAACCCTGTTTATTCACTGTTCAGCATTTGTATATTTTTTCTTAGAACCGAACTAATAATTGTTTGCTGAAACTCGCACAAATAAATAAAACCTCCGGAAACCACAGATATCCTCCGCATTTTCTTTTATGCATTTTACTGCTAAATTATTAAGAAAAATATAATTGACTAATGTAGTAAAATAAATATTAACATAAATTCACCTACATTTCTATATAAGATGTACAGTAATTGTATACACTTTTTTGATTCTGTCTAGAGAACACAAAGAAAGCACGTTATGGGATGGTGAAACCCCTGTACTTAGAGGTGGGAGGTTTGAAAATAGCCAATCCGAGAACGTTATTTATTTATTTTTACTTTATTGTTTATTAGTTATTTTTATTTGAGGTTTCATGTTGAACTGAAAGCATTTTTCACTTGTTGTTTATTTAAAATAGAAGTGCAAAAAAATAAAATAATGAATAATTGTGATTAATAATCGTGATTTCAATATTGATAAAAAATAATTGTGATTATCATTTTGGCCATAATCATGCAGAGGGCTGTACATCTAGGTAGAGTACTAGGTATAGTACATCTGCACCAAAATGTTACCTTGTCGCAAAGGTAGGAGCTTCCCTGGCAGAACAGCCTGAGCCTAACTAACCCTTACAAAATGGTCTTACAAAATGTTTATTTGGTCACATACAGTACTGGAAAAATAGTGTGAAGGGGTGTTATTATATTGTTACTTCTTGGTTATAATTGTGATTTGAAATGCCTTGGTATGCATGGGCGATGGAATCATTATATTAGGGGAAGACTTTTAAAAATCATTAGTTTCGTTCCTCCACTTATCCACCCAGCAATTTATATGAGTGAAACACTCTAGATGTAATATGTAGTATAGAATTCTGTCTCTCTCTCTTTCTCTTTCTCTGTCTCATATTTTTATTCGTTCTCATTCTTTCTCATTATGTTTCTCTTTGTCTCGCTGTCTCTCTCTCTCTGTGTGTGCAGGCATATATGGAGGACCATGTAAAGAATAAGGACCGCTTAATGAAGGAGTGGGAGGCTTTGTGCTCCTACCAGGCTGAACCCAGCACCGTGTCGGTTGCTCAGAATGAAAGCAACCTCAAGAAGAACCGCTGCCCTGACGCTGTGCCCTGTGAGCTTTTTAAAATGTGATTCATGTTTACAACCATTTTTTAAAAACATGATTTTCTAATGTTCTTATAGTTGTGTCTTTAAAAGGCATTTGACTATAATATCTGAATTAAGCCCAACAGAGACATCTGCTGCTGGTTTTGTTCACTCTGCCCCCTCCCCAAAGTGTTAATTGTGTGTAATTCCATGCTGTGTTGTACAGACGATCACTCCCGTGTGAAACTGAAGGCAGAGATTAACCCCTCAAGGACTGACTATATCAACGCCAGCACCATAGTAAGTGAAAGCAGTGCCGCTGTTTGTTGTGTTCAGGTTTAAATCACTGTAGAAAAGAAGCAACATCCTGTTTCTATACGAATCCCTTAAACACTCAGGGTCGTCTTCCCTGGGATTAAGACTATTGCTGGACTATATTTTCTGTTCAGTGGAGATTCCCTATTCAAAATGATCTTGTATTGGAAGTCTTGTCTGACTCGTCCTGGCCAGGAATTAAATATAACCTCCTTGAGGGTCAGTTTCCTGAATACAAATTAAAGCTACGCTTTGACTGTGCTGCAATACTAATGGTTACACCAGTAAAAGCCCTAATTAATCTAGACTTAGACTTAGACTTAATCTGGGTCTGGAAAACAAGCCCCAAAGATTGGCTTCTTTGACGGGGATTAAACCGAGTCTGAATGGAAATTCTCTATTGAAAGGAAAATGTAGTTAAGAGCTGGGCTTAATCCCTGTCTGTGAACACTGGCCCTAAAGGTCTGAATGTGGTCATAGTTACTGAATTATTTATATTATTAACTCACTAATACGTCTTGATAAGACTGTAAGACATTTTATTTTATTGAGATCCTGCTTAAACAGGATTGAGCTGTTCTGACTGGCTTTGTCAAGAAATAAAAAAAACAGTAAAGTGTGTTTAGAAAACATGACTCCTCACACAATTACTTCAGCCAGTCATATCCTATCTGCACTATATGAAAAAAGTAGTGGGACACGTGACCACTACACTGACAGACATTGCGTTATAACAGCTTCCACTCTTACTGGAAGACTTCACCCTGATAAACTGGTATGTCCCAATTCGTTTGTCCTAATAGTGTACTCCCAAACATTTGTCAAATAGAAATACACAGCTTGTTTTAATAAGCTACTATCGAGAAACGATTGTCAGCCATGATTTTGTTATCGCCCCGTTCTCAGTCTGAAACTAAAGTGGTGTCAGCTGTAAGTTAAAAGCGAAAATGTGCCTCTCTCACTCATCTAATGGCGCACCTTGCTCTTCTCCTGGCATCTCACAGGAAAACTTTGCCCACTCAACACCCGCTTAACACCTCCCCTTTGGTTGTCAAGGTGACAAAATCCATTTATTCCGCAGTGATGTGCAGAGCTGCCTCGGGTTCCGGAATCCCCGTCTTGCCATTGCCATGGCTACGCTGTATTGATGTAGCTCGGGCGGAGTTGGTTTGGAATCCCTGCTGTTCTGTTGTAGCAAAGGGGATCATCTATTAAGCCTTCCTGTGTGCTGACCACATGAATGGCCTGTCGCCCTGGTGACGAGCCCTTCCAGGGTTAGAGGGGGCCGAAGCACTGACCCCCGACCTTTTGTCTCCTTTTGACCCTTTAGATTGAGCATGACCCCAGAATGCCAGCGTACATCGCCACCCAAGGACCCCTCTCACACACCATCTCTGACTTTTGGCAGGTTAGTCAGTGTGTGTGTGAGTATATTGTCACTGCCATACAAAAACTTTTGTCTCTCTGAAGTAGTAACTTTACAGGCAACATTTTACTCATGTTTTTAGTTTATGAAGTACATTGTAAAGAGCATCTGGTTTGTACAGGGCTTGCTGGACAGTAATGGTTCAGGCCAAAAATTGACTTCATTACAGAGAACCAATTTGTTTGAAAGTGTGTATGCCTCTACTCTGTCGGAAAAACTGATTTTGTGTGTGTGTGTGTGTGTGTGTGTGTGTGTGTGTGTGTGTGTGTGTGTGTGTTTCATTTAGATGGTCTGGGAGAACGGCTGTACCGTGATTGTGATGATGACAGCACTTGTTGAGGACGGGGAGAAGCAGTGTGACCGCTACTGGCCTGATGAGGGTTCCTCCCTTTATCACATCTATGAGGTGTGTGTGTGTGTGTGTGTGTGTGTGTGTGTGTGTGTGTGTGTGTGTGTGTGTGTGTGTGTGCGTGTATTTAGCGCTTTGTGAAGACAGGAATCTTTAGAGATTAAGAAATTTTGCTGATATTCATTTTCAGGCTTAATGCAACGTTTTGGGAATAACTAAACAGAGAGATTGCATTTTGGTTAGTCAGAGTTATTTTATGTGTAGTATCGCTGACATACAGTCAGTGGAAGTCCCCAAAATCTAGTAAAACCATGAAATAATGTCTGTTTGTGTTTATACTGAAAAAACAAAGGATCATAGAAAAGACCAATCATTTGAACAATACTCAACTTAAACATTGTTGCATGAGTTGGAATCAAAAACACGATTCTTAAAGAAAGTAAGCATTTAATTTGCTTTAAGCTCAGCTTTTCTTATCTCAACATACGGATTAATCAGAAATTAAACCGATGTCAAAAAAGAAAGTGGTTGAGTGGTCAACTGTACTGAAACAGGCTGTGATATCATGCACAGGTGAACCTGGTGTCCGAGCACATCTGGTGTAACGACTTCTTGGTGCGTAGCTTCTACCTGAAGAACGTCCAGACGCAGGAGACGCGTACTCTCACTCAGTTCCACTTCTTGAGCTGGCCTGCGCAGGGAATACCTACCTCCACTCGCCCCCTGCTGGACTTCCGCAGGTACTGCACCATATGCACAGTTATTCTTCAGTACAGTGAAGTCATGGAGGGATATTGTCATTTCAACCATATCCAGACTGTACACAGTGAAACCAAACGAGCCTCCAGCATCATGGAGAACAGAAACAGAACACAACCAGACCACAAGTGCAGATGACAATAGCTACAATACTGGTCTGGATGAAAACAGCATTATGAAAGATACTGCATTTCTAGCAGCAGGGAGTTGTGTGGGTAAATATCCAGAACATGAGCAAAAATGCAGAATAGAGATAGACAGCAATAAATATACTCATGCTAATGTGGCTGCAGAAGGACATAGAATGTGCCCTGTAGTAAATAGAAGGGTATTTACACTGGTTTTTAAAGTTGAGTTTAAGGAAGTGTGTATGCATTGTGTTAGATGGAGGAGAGGGAAGTTCAGGAGTGTGTTGTTGGTGTGTATGTGTGTGTGTGTACACAGTTCATGTTTCAGTTCTAGTTGAGGAGTCCGATGGGCTGAGGGAAGAAACTGTTTCCCATTCTGGCAGCGGAGGCCCATGTGCTATAGATTCAAGATTCCAAGATTCAAGATGTTTATTTGTCACATACACAGTTATACACATACACCATGGCCTAAAAGTATCTGAATAATTACCATGGAGAATAAATAGAATTTGGGTAAATTGTCATTGTGCAAATGCTGTATAGTGTTTATGAGATCCCCTCTGCTGCTGGACCTCTCGTCCCCTGATTTATTGTGCCTTTTTCTTCATCGTCACCTCTGTCACTTCACAAGCCCTCTCTATTTTATGTCTGCCTTTACTCTTTGTCTATGGGGATTTCAGTCTCTCCATTTGTCTCTCCTTCCTCATGTCTCCCTTATCTGTCTCTCAGCTTCATATCTCTTCCCTTCTGTCTCTGCCTCTGTTTTGCTCACTCACTCTGACTCACACTCACTCACACACTCTCTCTCTCTCTCTCTCTCTCTCTCTCTCTCTCTCTCTCTCTCTCTCTCTCTCTCTCTCTCTCTCTC
>JBBJLR010000111.1:3560426-3573652 GCA_037577145.1 Brachypetersius gabonensis
CTCTCTCTCTCTCTCTCTCTCTCTCTCTCTCTCTCTCTCTCTCTCTCTCTCTCTCTCTCTCTCTCTCTCTGCATGTGCGATGGAGCGCAGCGGGGCCCGTGGTATTGCACAGCTGTCTGTGTCATTTTTGTGGTTTGCAGCTAGTAATCTGACTCCAGTTGCATAGTCACAAAAATGAGCACGGACAGGTGTGGCTGCAGCAAGAGCAACGCTGATGACACGCTCCATCGCCCCAAAGCTTCCCTCCTCTGTCCGTTCTACCTGTCTCTCACTCTTACTTTCTGTCTTTCCTGGTATCTGTTTGTCAGCATCTGTCTGTCCGTCCTTCCATCTTTCTATTTCTCTGTGGTCATGTCTGAGTAATTCCTCACTGTTTGATCCTTTTGATGTTTTATTGAATGCTGCTTTGCTGGTGCTTTGGCATCGATATATTCGCCGGCTGCTGGCTTTCCTTGTGTGAGTGTTTCTCTCCTCTCTTGTTTGTCTTTCTGCCTCTTTCCCACAGGAAGGTGAACAAATGCTACAGAGGACGCTCCTGCCCCATCATTGTCCACTGCAGGTACACTTTCTGAGCAAATCGTCACTGTCAGAACAAAACAATAACTACAAGTGTGATAACTACAAAAACAGCCTTAAATTACAATGGAAGTTAGTACAAAAATGAATTTGGAGTAATTTTGAACCCTTTCTGGTCCATTCATTATGAAGAACACAGTGCCAGCCATTCGAAATAACACCAACCCCCTTCCCATAAAAGCAGAGACGCAAGGTGCTTGATTACACAGCAAAATCTAATAATAGGGTTGGTTTGTTTTGTTTTTGTGTTATTTTCCCCTTTTTGATACGGAAAAAGTTGTTGACTGTTTCTATACATGACAGTTTTGACCTTAGGCATTGTTTTTATTTCCAGCACCTTTGTGCTAATTTCTGCAGTGATTTGGTTTGGTCCAAAATTCAGTGGTAAGCCTACTCTCCTCTCTCTTCCAGTGATGGTACAGGCCGGACTGGAACGTACATCCTGATTGACATGGTTCTAAACCGCATGGCTAAAGGTGGATCCTTAAGCTGCTTACATTTTCACGCATACCTGCCATTTTGTCTGTATTATAGTTATTAGCTACTATTTTATTTCATGATTATTCTGTGTGAATAGACTGATCCATTTAGGACCTCATGGCCAAATCTGTTATTTTATGTTTATTCTAACTGAAAATTAGGGATTAGTATGCTATAGGTCTGTCGTTTGCTGGCTTCAGTTTTCTTTGTCTCTCCTAGCGATAACCCTGTTATGAATGTGCAATAGGGAGCGTCGTTTCTGAGGTGTGTGTTGTGTTTGTGGTGTAGGGGTGAAGGAAATTGACATTGCTGCAACTCTGGAGCACATTAGGGACCAGAGACCGGGAATGGTGCGCACAAAGGTAAAACACATTAGCATATACTGTATGTTGTACCATGTATGGAAACATGAAGCAGCTGGAACTCAAAGCAGTAAATCAGGCTTTGTAACAGCATCACTTTCGAAGAGATATAGTTCTTGAGTTAGAGTATAAGTCCTTAGGGTTGCTATCATTGATTGCTACTGATGATTGTTTGCATCGGGGTGGTGGTGGCCTAGTGGGTAGGATACTTGACTCTAGACCAAGAGGTCATTGGTTCGAATCCTACCTTCAGCACCACCTCTGGGTTCCTGAGCAAGACCCTTAAGTCCAAGTTGCTCCAGGGAGACTGCCCCCTGTAGTTAGGGAATGGAATTCGCTTTGGATAAAAGCCTCACAGATAATGTAGATTAAATTTTTTTTAGAATAAAAGCATTAGTATTTAGTGTCGTGTCGTAAAAACACAGTCTAATTTACATAATTTTCAGTTTCACTTTACATTGTCACTAATTAGTGTGTAGTTACATGTTAACAATATATGCAACGATTATATAACTACTGATGATGATAGGGTGGCGGTAGCTCAGTGGGTAGGATACTTGCCTCCGGACCAAGAGGTCATGGGTTCGAATCCAGCACCACCACTGTGTCCCTGAGCAAGACCCTTAACCCTAAGTTGCTCCGGGGAGACTGTCCCCTGTAGTTAGAGAATGGAAGTCGCTTTGGATAAAAGCGTCTGATAAATGCCGTAAATGTAAATGATGTAAGAACTGTTACAGACAGATTGTACAGTAGTAGTATTAACCTTATACTTTTGTAATCACACAGGTGTGTCATAGCAGCTGTAACTGCATATATTCTCTTATAGAATATAGAAAGTCAAAAAAAGCAGAGGATATGTGCAGTTTCCGTGTTAATGCGGTGGTTTCAGCAAACAAGTATTCGTTCGGTTCTCAGAAAAAATCCACAATGAAATGAAACTGCAACTGCTGATCTGCACTAAAGTGTGTGTTTACTAAATATATAGATGTATTATATAACTATAATATTATTATTATTATTATTATTATTATTATTATTACTGTTAATTATAATCACTGTTGAGATGCTGAGCAGTGTTTTTGTTTCTCCTCAGGACCAGTTTGAGTTTGCTTTGACCACTGTGGCTGAAGAGGTCAATGCCATTCTTAAAGCTCTACCCCAGTGAGACCAGGACCTAGCTGTCTCATACACCCCCCCGGCCCCCCCCCCCCACACACACACACACACACACAATACAGACAGAATATTTTTTTCCCCTCACTCTTGATTCTAGCACTGCTTGAACTTGGCTGCTTAGACCACCCTAGCAAATATGCACACAAAGAAATACAGCTCCTCCCCAGCTCCTGCCTCGGCCTGCCTTCCTCAAGCCTGAAGTACTAAAGTTTCAAGCATGCACACACACACACACACACACACACACACACACAAACATAAACACATGTTCACATAAACAAATGTGCGCATGCATAAACACAAACAAACAAATGTGCGCACACACTGCAGCGCATCACAGCTGGGGCAGTAGTAAAAAACACTACCAGGGCTGCTGAATGGAGGGGCCCTTAAGGGGCTGCTACCAAAAAGTTAGCTTTAATTTTAAGCAATTTGTGTCTGATTTTATATTGGAAAAAAATAGTTAAATTTTTTTTTGCAGTCTTACAAGAATCACAATTATGAGAATAATTATGGCTGTAACTATTCTTTTTCAAGAAATGGGCAGAGAGCTGAAAAAGTACTGGCACAAGGCCCAAAATATTGTGCAATGTCCCTGCATTCATGCGTGCGGGCACACACGCGCACACACGCACACGCACACGCACACACACACACACACAATTTTAGCAACTCCAACCCTTACCAACCTCTGCAAGATCTGTCTTTGTCCCTTTTTCTGTATTAAAAGGTGGAATAGGTTGATAAGTAATCCTCTGATCTCTGATCCCTGTATTTGCTCTGCTCTTTGGATAAGGCTGCCGATTCCCCTCTAGTAACCATGGTGATGGCTTTGTCCCATTTCCACCTAAGCAGAGCTGTGAGTGCTTTTCCCAGGATCCTCTAGTCTCCAGTGCATGAGAGGCTTTAGGGAATGCAGTCAGGCAGAGATCACACTTGACCAAGCTCTGTTTGATAGGTTAATGTGGTTTGGCAGTTGGATCCTACAAGACAGATCCTTCTCTTCATATCAAACTCTGTCTCTTTCTCTTACATACATGTTGACGTTCTTGACTGTGATCGTTATTATTTCTCTCTTGCATAAATATAAAAATAATATAAAAAATATATCTGTATCTGAGTGAAAAATATATTTATTTTGTATCTTGTGATGATTAATAAAACTCAGTTTCGTGAAGTGATGCAGCAGCATCACTGTGTATATGTGTTTTTACTGCATTACTGGGCCAAAACTATGTAAACATCCACATTCATTACTGGATTGAGGTTTTTTAGCCACAGGTGAAGAACATCTCTGGAATCTCCTTAAGCAAACATCCAAATGCATTGTTCTTGAAGACTCAGTTTCTTGGATGATTTTAGCTTGGGGTGCCACCTTTTTGACACGTTTCTATCCTGACAGAGCAGCCCCAGTCAACCATCAGCATAGTTTTGTGAAACCTAGGAATGTCAGATGCCCATGCTGTCATTTGCTATAGACAATTTATTGAGAGTGCATGCATTCAATAACTACAGCAATAACAAGCCATGGTACAGCAGGGATGCAATAAACTGCTAATGTTTGGGGTGGACAAGTCTATAAATCAAGGTGTATAAACAAGGTGGAGTATAGACAAAAGCAAATGTTCCATGCTAAAGAAATCACAGGAGTATTGCATAGTCTGAAGAAGATCATAGACTAGAACGCATGATATGTTGAATTTTGTTGATGATCCCACTCTATCTTTTCCACCAGAGGGACATCTCTGGGATTTAATGACTGGGCCTATCAAGATGACATCGGCTCTAATGAAAGTCTTTGTAATCATCTGTTTATTGCTATAATTGATCTTTTGTTGCCAGTTTGTCAGCTGACAGGTCAGTAGATGATGTATTGTTGGATTTCCTTCATATCTTCAGACACATATTTCGGTGTAAATTCCACCTCTACTTTCATCTTCCTTGTAGATTGATTGCCTTCTTAAATTAGCGGTAATGAAAACTCAAGTAGTCAGGTTCTTAATTTTTCTACAGAACATCTCAGGTGGGTAACCTCAAAGACAGATCTTCCCACATAGGAGCCTCATAAGGATGTGTGCCGTCTCCTCTTTTATACTTCTTGGAGATGAATGACTGTACATTTTGTTAAGGAGCTGGGCCTCCTTTCCTCTCTATCGAAATAGAAACTTCTATTCTAAAGATCATGTTTAAAATGGGTGGTCTTGCAAAACACTTGCTGAGATTCTCTGATACTCATAAATGCTAATATGTCTTTATTGTCACTGTTACAGGAACAATGAAAAACAGAAAACGCTTGGATAGACTTTGTAGTGGTAACACAGTCCGTGCTGAAGTTGTAGGACAGTACAGCAGTGTATGGCCAGGTCTGTCCCCTTTGCAAAGACCTCACAGTCTATTTTCAAAGCAGTCCTTTAGGGCTCACACCAGGACTGTTCTTACTGCAGGCCTTTGTCTACAGATCAGAGGTTTGTAAGCTGGGATCATGGACCGAGAGACAGGATCGGCGAGTCTAAGATGAGGCATGGGAGAGGCTTGTAGACGTCTGAGTTGTTGATATAAGCTTGATCCACGTGTTTTTTCCTCTTGTCGGAAAGTTCATGTTCTTGTAGAATCTCGGCAGTACGGACAGGTTTGCGTGGTTATAGCCTCCTGCCTCGAAAACGAAACGGTCCGGTTGCGCTGTTAACTGGTGGCTGGTGGAGCGCTGTAGTCTCTCCATGGCTAACTTGGTGTAAGATTGCTGCGGCACGTAAACTAGGATTATCGCAAACGACACAAATTCTTTGTATCACTAGATATTCATTGTCTGGACAGCAGTGGACGACCAACTATGATGTTAGTACACCAGTTGTTATGTATGTACACACACAAGCCTCTGCGTTCCTTATAGGACTCGTCGGTCCTGTCCGCCCTGAGGTTAGCATAGCCTGTTTTTATTGTTCCTGTAACATTGATAATAAAGACTATTCTGTTGCATTCTATTCTAATATGTCCCTGACAAGGACGTCACCAGGAAATGTCATATGACGGCTTGCCAACGCTAAAGACTGGAGTGGAACATCTAAACACTGATACCAGCATGCCATAAAGCCAAAACAACTACAGCATGTCAAAAAGGAGCTGGATAACTTGCTTTTTTAACGAGTTGGACAGTGTGGAATCATGATGCTCTGGGGAAGGAGACGTGTTGGACACTTAAGCCTCCAGCTGAACAGGTGTTTAAAATAAAGGAATGCTCCAGGTTTGACAAAATTATGGTCACACAGTATGTAGTAAATATTAGACTTTGGCATAATCTGTTTCTTGACATGATCTCATTTTGCTGTCCTGCAATGGAAGCCCAATACACACTGCATGGACAAAAGTTTTCTAGGGTTTGGGCTAGGCCTCTTACTTCTAGTGAAGAGCAATCTTAATGCTTCAGCATACCAAGACATTTTGAATAACACCATGATTTTAGTTTTGTGGACTATTTGAGGAGGGTTCTTTTCTATTCCAGCATGGCTGTGCCCCAGTGCACAAAGCACAAAGGCCCATAAAGACATGGGTGGATGAGTTCAGTGTGGAAGAACTGGACTGGCCCGCCCAGGGCCCTGACCTCAAACCAACCCCTATACCTTTGGGATGCACTGGAACAGAGACTGAATTGGCACAAATTCCCACAGAGTGGAAGCTGTTATAGCTGCAAAAGGAAGACCGACTCCATATTAAGTCTATGTATTTGAATGCAATGTAATTTAAGTCCCCGTTGGTAAAGTTCCCTGTTGGTTAGGAGTACCAGTACTTCTGTAGATGTAGTGTATGAAGCACTGGACCAAAAAAAAGGCAGTTTGGAACATTGTACCAAGAATTTGTAGACCATTTTATATGCTTTCAATCAGGTTGTGTGACTGATCATTCTGAAACGTTCGGTTTTTTTTATTTATTTCACTAAAGCAGGAACAACCCTTGACCATTTGTTTGAAGATGAGAGAAACTGCTTAAATTACATGAAAAACTGTAGTCACACGGGTTTTGAGAATACAACGATAGGACACCCCTGTCGTAGATGTTTCCATTTCACAATAACCGCACTTACAGTTGATCAGGGTAGTTCTAGCAGGACAGAAAAAGTCCTGTGGTTGAAAGCTCCTGAGCTCTTCAACAACACCCTTTCCAGTGTTTGTCTATGGAGACTGCATGTCTATATGCCTGATTTATTAGCACTGGGGATTATTGATCCACATTAATATTTGGCTATGTAGTGTTCATTAGGCTGGTTTGACCGAACTATCCATTTAAATGCATTTGCATGGTATCATCATATTTCCAAGATTTTATATAGAACATAGCAATTAGAAAAATTGTTCATTCTAACTGTTTGTAATCCGAAAGAGAAATCAAAAGGCGACATTGTGAAAAGTAACCCTTTGCGTTCTTGTTATTTATGGATCAGAATCAGAAAGCTTTGTTGATCCCAGAGGGAATTGCTTAAATAATGCTGCCATAATCACTGCATTCATGAATGCAACATCAAAGAAGCATGAGGACATTTAAGATAGTGCTCAGAGCCATCATACTTATAAATAGGGCAATAGAATTCACTCAAAGGTGCGGTCAGTATTTAAATATTCAGTAAAATCAGCCAGTTCAAATGAATCCTCCATTTAATTTACATAAAATTAAGATATAGTCAATGAGAACAAAAAATAGGCAACATTGTACGGTCCAAGTGTGGCACTTTGATGTAGGGCCTCGTAAAATGTCTTTGAGCAAGACCTTCCAGGTAGCACTGCAGGACTCACCTGTTTTTTCATGTGTATCCATGTCTTTTTTTACTTGGAAAATTATTGGTACATGCGTCTATTTCATACAAACTATTATGTGCCTCTCCTACATAAAGTATAACATGTATGAAGTTATTACATTTGCATTACTATTCCTTTGCATTATTACATGGGAAAAGGCATGAATTAGCAAATTTCCAAATGTATGCAGTTTATGCTATATATTTTATATATTATAAATTATTAAAGGTAGTCTGGAATGAGCACAAAATCCAGTGAAATGTTGCACCAGTGAGCCCCAGTTAGCTAGATTGTTCCTGCATGTTACAATGATAAATAATGGTGTGGTTTTGAATGGCAATTTATATTCAGTCAGTCCACACTTACTCACAGTAAACACAGTATGCCTGTTTTAAAGTGATATGCAATTTATTCACATATATCTAAACATGGAGTGGCTGAGTACTGGCTTGTGAAACGTGTTAAAAAATGTTAACAAATATAAACGATAATATAATAAAATAGTGAGGATTATGTTGGCACAAAGGAAACCCTAAGGGATCCAACCCTAAGGGTCAGACCTTTTTACACAAGACTGGCATCAAATGGCTTTATGTTAGCATATGGTTCAGGGAGCTAAACTCCGTCATCAACAACAAATCATTTTTTTCCTTGTTGGCTCATTTTGAATAAAAAAAAAAAAAAAGTCCACTGGCACTTGATAGAGGTAGCCATTCTGAAAGCCTGCAACTGATATATGTATATATTATTTTGCATAAACTTTGCTTATACATTTGCTTATATACTTGTATATTTCTCTGTAGGTCTCCAGAAGCAGAGATTCCCCCCCATGAGGTGTAGTCTATTCCATCTTCCTCAGATTGACATAGTTGTCATGATGAACTACAAGAGAAAACAAAAACTCGGTTTGTAAATATAAGTAAATATTTATATTGACGTTCACTTTAAAACTCTAGGCAAAAACACTAGTGCAACTGTAGCTGTAACCTCATTGGCTGTTATGCTATTTTCTAATGAATAAAGCTACTTTCAAACCTTCCACCTCTGAGTATAGGGGTATTTCACCGTCCCAAAATGCACTTCTCTAAATTCTCTAAACCCCCTGCAAATTCATGGAAACCAGAATTTTTTTTTGTTGTTGTTGCTTTTTTCATGGCAATACTCACACACTCGTGTAAAAAAGTACAAATATCTACTTACGTCGTCATACTGGAAGTTCACAGCTCCTTGCTGCATTGCATCTCTCCTCCTAAAATTCTCTGCATAAAAATATAAACACCAAGCAGTTACAAAATGGGTCAATACAAATTTGGCCATTTAAAAAATGTTTTAGTTCTTTCTGACCGAAAATAATAACAGCGAAAATGTGGAAATGAGAGGGTTTGGGGAGTCATTTGCAATTTGTTGCAACCTGCAGTGCAGGGAATGACACTGGAGTACATATACTCAGTGTGACTGGGCAAGGCTTACTCATCATTCAGGCATTTAAAGAATGATCGATTATTCGAATAATCACAATTTTCAAAAATGACCTTGAAAAAAGCAAAAATTGCTGGGTGCAGTTGCAGGAAATTCACATACTCCCACTGTGTGGATCGTAGACTGTTTGAAATGCATATAAAACATTTACATGAACTGACAGCATCTGAATTGATTTTCTCTAAAAACAAACACATATATAAAAACTCCTTTCCTACAGACTGTTTCTTGCTCTTCAGCACCTTTTTATTTTAAAGTGGTTTGCTACAAATTATACTTAACTAAGCTATACCTAAAAACAGAGCCACATTTTTATGAAAGAAGGTAATTCTTTCATAAAAAATTGAGTGAGCAAGCAAAGGCCATGAGCCAGAAAATGAGACGGTTAATGTGTGTGTTGCATTCTGGGGCAAAAACAACTTCCTACTCACCAGTTAGAGACCTGAGTTTCACACAGCAGGCCACATAGTCATCAAAGTAGATTTTGCCTCCTCGGCTAAAGCGCTGGATGATGCAACCCAATGCCTGAGGACTCAGTCTATATCCTGTAGACAAACACAGTTTCAGTTCCAACAAACAAACCCTCAGTCAACAACCTATAGACAACTGAAGTTAAATTTCTAATGTATTGCTAAATTTAAACTTTTAATTTTGAATATTTAAACATGACATGTTGTTGTTTACAAAGGGTAAAATGTCATAATCGGTGAAAATGTTACAAAGGGCCATTCTACTCCAATAACTGCAATTAATTAACCTAGTTAAGATACCTAAGATACTCAGAAGACAAACGGAAAACACTCTACTGGCCGTCCTGAGAAATGCATGCAGACTCACCCAAGTTATTGATGGACTGGGACAACTCATGAGGTTCCACTGTCCCGCTGTTATCTCGGTCCACCATCATGAAATTCTGTTTCCAACCATTCAGTGCGGCAAACAACTCTTTAAACTCGTTGAAGCCCATCTTTCCTGAGTAATCTCTCTACAATAATGCAGGTAAGGAACAGCAACTGACAGCAGCAATATAGATCAGTCTACTACTGTTCATGTGTTTATTAAGAACAAACAATGTGAGCTTTTAGGTTTAGTAAAATGCTAATGAAATACTAAAAAATAAAAACAAAATTGGGCAAAGATCAGTTAATGGTGCATTAACTAATGAGAGACTCTGCACAGGACAAACAGTAAGTATTTTTCCACATTTCTGTGAAGGATACATCCAGCATTGCAATCATGATCCTACAGGTCTCCAAACTGAAGGCTGCAAATTAAGAACATACAAAATTAGACTTTATTAAAGAATACATATATTCATCTAACACTATAATAGTTACTGGACTATTCATGCAGTACTCTCCAGGACAATCAAATATCACAACACACAGATCCACTCACGCATGTAACTGCCCGTGATCCCAGTCTGTGTCAAACATCTCTGTAGCTCCTCGGCATCCACCTCACCATCCTGACAACACAAAACATCCTTACCCCAAAAATCACACCGGCAAAGGCTTGGGTGATTGCTTTTCAAACTGTTTTTTATGGATTTAAATGAGAAAGGTACGCTCTGCATGCCGTTTTAGACATTGTGACT
Organism: Brachypetersius gabonensis; assembly: GCA_037577145.1. NCBI lineage: Eukaryota > Metazoa > Chordata > Actinopteri > Characiformes > Alestidae > Brachypetersius > Brachypetersius gabonensis. Next base: position 3,570,884 of record JBBJLR010000111.1, read on the forward strand.
ATCTGTGTTTAATGCACCTTGTATGGCTGCATTTTTGTTAGTTTGCTAGTTACTTTTTATTTGAACAAGGACCAAAACTTTCTGCTTGCACATATCAAATTAACATCCATCACAGCCATTTGCGGTTCTAGATGGGGGCCAGCGTGCGCCAGGACCCCTATAGAATTGCTCCTGGCCCCTGTTATGGTCCCTGCACTGAACAGCCAATTATTTAAATATTAATTTCTAATCGTGACATGTGCCGGCTGGAAGAACAGAAGTAACACTACGTGTGTTCTAGACGGACTGCTTAAAGCTCTACACACAGGCACTGTTATCTGGAACCTGAAGACCAGCAGCGCAACCAGCGTGATTTAAAAGCATAGTGTGATTTCATGCTGTGAAAGAAATCTGTAATGAAAATAAAAAAAGCTAAAATAAAATAAAATATATCAAATAAAATATTGACCTGTTTTGCTGTTATACACTGTGTGCACAATTATTAGGCAAGTTAGTATTTTGAGGATTAATTTTAATATAGAACATTGACTAACGGTCAGTCCAAAATGTTAATACACCTGAAACATACATTTTTTGTGAGTGCGCACATTCTCAGGGGAGTACATATGTGTGCACAATTATTAGGCAACTATTAGTGTGCAGAATTATTATAGCCACCCTTCTTTTCAATAACAGTAATAATCCTGCCATTCATGGAATCTGTCAGTTTCTTGATCTGTTGATGATCAACGTTTTGTGCTGCAGCAACTACAGCCTCCCAGACACTGTTCAGAGAGGTGTACTGCTCTCCATCCCTGTAAATCTCCCATTTAAGAAGGGCACCACAAGTTCTCAATAGGATTTAGATCAGGTGAGGAAGGGGGCCATGTCATTATTCTTTCATCTTTCAGACCTTTACTGGCCAGCCATGCAGTGGAGTACTTGGATGCATGCGATGGAACATTGTCCTGCATAAAAATCATGGTCTTCTTGAAAGAAGCAGATTTTTTTCCTGTACCACTGCTTGAAGAAAGTGTCTTCTAAAACCTGGCAGTAGGTCTGGGAGTTGATTTTGAGCCCATCTTGAACCCGAAAAGGTCCAACTAGCTCATCTTTAATGATACCAGCCCACATTAGTACCCCACCTCCACCTTGCTGGCGTCTTAGTCGAAGTGGAGCTCTGTACCCGTTACAGATCCAGCCATGGGCCCATCCATCTGGACCATCAAGAGTCACTCGCATCTCATTAGTCCATAAAACCTTTGAAAAATCGGTCTTGAGATGTTTCTTGGCCCAGTCTTGACGTTTCAATTTATGTGTCTTGTTCAGTGGGGGCCGGATTTCAGCCTTTCTTACCTTGGCCATGTCTCTGAGCACTGAACACCTTGTACTTCTGGCCACTGCAGGTAGGTTGCAGTTATGGAATATGGTGGAACTGGAGGATAATGGGTTCCTGGTAACTTCACGCTTGATTCTTCTCAAATCTTTGGCAGTTAACTTGCGTCTTTTTTTTTATCAACACGTTTCTTGCGACCCTGTTGACTTTTTGCAACAAAACGTTTGATTGTTCTGTGATCTCTCCCCAATATCTTACTAATTTCAAGAGTGCTGCATCCCTCTGAAATGCTTTTTACAATTTATCTTTCTGAGTCTGTTAAATCTCTTTTTTGGCCCATTTTGCCTGAGGAAAAGAAGCTGCCTAATAATTATGCACACCTTGATATAGGGTGTTGCTCTCCTTAGGCCACACCCTCCCTCATTACACAAATATACATCACCTGATATGCTTCAATCCAATAAGCATTCAAGATTATACAGCTTGGAGTTGGAATATATGTGTATAAATTATGATATGGTAAAAATACTCACTTGCCTAATAATTGCGCACACAGTGTTTAGCCCCCCTCGGCCCCCCTGGTAATTTTGGTCTATATAGGACGTTTTGGCTGATAGGAAGGTAGGATGCAGCCAGGATTGGCATTTAGAAAATGCAGTGTGAACCCTGCCTAAAAAAAAGGCTGCGCCGTGCACCTTCAGAAAACTGCATAAATCTTCTAGCTAGATAACTTTCACATTATTATTAATGTCTGGCCTTTTGGTCCCATGGAGCAAGCTCAGCGTCCAGCTGTTCAAAGCTCTTGTTTTACTAAGCCCACACAGTCATAATCTGCATTCTGCTCTTACCTGTCCGGCTATGGCAGTGAAGTAACTCCACATGGGGTCTTGAGCAGGAGGAGCAGCGAAGGTGCCAGGAAAGGCTCCAAACTGCTGAGGGTATCCCCCAACTGGAGGGCCACCCATTGGGGCCCCTGACATTGGCATGCCTGGCATGGGACCACCATACTGAGAAAGAAACAGAAACCATACTGAGAAAGAAACAGAAACAAAATAATCCACTGTTCTGCTGGCCAGCTAGAGAGAGAGAGTGAGAGTAAGTAAGTAAAGTGTATTTATAAAACACTTTTTACAGACAGACATAAAAGCTGTAAAATGCATTAAGTAAATTAAAACATAAGGATATATTAATAACATCTGCCTGAAGGCTTGTCTAAAAAGGTGAGCTTTAAGCTGGGCCTTCAACTGTTTGATCAATTGCACCATTCTCAGTGTTTAGTGCTGTTCCACAGTCTGGGAGCAACAGTCTTCGGCCTAGTGCAAAGTACAGAGAGTAGGGCTTGGTGGGTGGATCTCAAGGCGTGGTGTAAAACTGCACAATGCATTGAGGTGCCTGACCATGTTGGGATCTATAGAGTCCACTTATGGGAGTGAGGCTGTGTGTGTGTATATATA
>JBBJLR010000111.1:3573752-3588358 GCA_037577145.1 Brachypetersius gabonensis
GCAGAAAAACATTAACATTATAAAGGCTAAGTTTTTACTCACTTATCGCATGTGATATCGCCATCGCAACACTCAACAACATCATCGCATATCGCATGTTTTCCTAATATCGTGCAGCCCTAATATATATATATACACACACTACACTTCTTCTCAGACCTGTTGATGGTGTGCCAGAGCTCTCAGGCATAAACTGTTCTGTACTGTAGGAACTCAATAGTAATTAAACAAGAATCTTTAGGGATGAATTTCAGATATTTCCCCAGACCGTAGATCAGATATTAGAAATACTTGGCCAGTTATCTGGAAGTCCCACAGGAACACGCCTGAGACTGGAACGGGCTCTGAGACTGGAGCTGAGAGAGAAATGGCAGACAGAGTGGAAAACAGAAGGTCCTGTAACTCACCCCGCCGTATCCTGGATAAGCCATATCACTGTTTCTCAGTTCGAGCAGAAGAGCTGCAGGGGAACTTGTCCAGTGCCGTTTTCTTCTCGGAACACTCCACTTCCTACTACAGCTCTGTCTGACGAGGCGGAAACTGCTCTCCCCTGATCACAGATCAGTTTTCAGGTGAATTTAGCATCGGCTCACGGGCGGGGAGGGCTGATCCTAGGTCAGCTCTGGGGTTCTGTATCGACCAGACGAAACTGAAGGCCCGCTGAGTGAAAGCCGCCCAGTCCAATAACTGCTCTCCTCTAACACAGTCTGGGGACTCTTTTTGTCTCTCAAGTTCAATGAGTCGATCTTGTGATTCAATGATTCATTGAGTCACAGCCTGAGGGACAGCAAGTAACGCAACCAGACAGACAGACACACACACACACACACACACACACGCATTAGGGCAGCTGGTGGTCTAGTGGTTAGGGCGTTAGGGCACACATAATAATAATAATAATAATAATAATAATAATAATAATAATAATAATAATAATGGAACTCGAAGTAGGTAGTTAAGTATTAGTATAATAATCATTATAATAATACATTACCTATTATCAGTGATATAATAACTGATGTTATTACTTTCGCAGAATTTTTATTATTGACACTACTGACACTTTACTACCAACTTCTAGTTCCTACCTCTCTTTACGTCTGCTGCTACATTTTATTTATTTAATTATTGTTATTATTATTATTATTATTAGTAGTAGTAGTAGTAGTAGTAGTAGTAGTAGTAGTAGTAGTAGTAGTATTGTAAAAACTGTAAAAATGCTCACGGCCTATAAAGCTCTAGGAACTGAACTGAATATCGCTGCATCCGTAATTCCACCAGCATCATTCATGACGCCCACCATCCCTGCCACGAACGGTTTACAGGTAAAGTATACAAGTATTTGTAGATGGCTGGGATGACGATACATCTTTTCGTGTCTTACTTGACTTGAATTGAGTCGGTTCAGTAAGAGTCGGTTCTAATGTCCGCTAGTTCAGCTAAATCGCAAACACAATCAGAAATCGTCTTTGGTCTACAGAGAGAAACAACAAAGACTTATTCTTAATACATGGTGTTGTTTTGTTCACGAGTCTTCCTGGGGTAATGCATTATATCATGTTTGTGACAAAGTGCTGGTACCTCGAAGCGTTGTTTAAAAAATGAAGGTTTTGCGAGGAGCCATTTCGTTTCTGGTTTTGGGCGGGTTTTGTGCAATCAAGAGTTTTAGCCTCCAGGGGGCGCCAGTACTCTATACTGCTTAGTGAATTATTACCACCAGGACTGAAAGGGCAGTGTGTGGCCTACAAAAATATACCATTTATTTTAGATTGTTAAAACAGTAAAGGTCTGCTAAGATACACCTAAAACATGGCCTTGGTCTAGTACCTATTGGTACCTATTACAAGGCTTCAACCTATTCAGAGTAATGTCCCATAGTGTTAACACACACACATGCAAAATGTTGGAAAAGTGCAGAACTTATTACTTAAAATCACCGGTCAGACCTAATAACATGCAGGTCGGGTCATCCCTGTAAAGGCTTACGAGAGCAAACTCATGATCTGAGCTCCTGACAGTACTAATAGATTCTGCAGTTCTGCACAGCGGATCAGGGTCATCAGCAGGATTTTGGCTGAGTCCTCGCTGCGGGAAAGAGCGAGAGAGAGGGAGAAAGAGAGAGAGATCAGTGGATAAGCAGAACAAGGAATGGGAGTCAGTAGGTTAACTTTAGATAATACCCGTTACACGCTTTAGAGCGTTGCCAGATTACATTAGAATCGTCTTTAAGTTTTTATCTGACAAAACGGACAGTGCTCTGTAACGGCACCATTGTTAGTCGTCCATTTCTGAATCCACTAGACTGGATCTAACATTCATTAACTAGTATTGGGTGGACATTTTTGGATCAAACCTCTGCAAATAATATAATTCATATCATTGTTAATTAAACTTGAATACTAAAAAACAGGGCCACCAAGCCACTCCTAATGCTACTTTTGCCTACATATGTAACACGGTTAAGTAAGTTGCACTGGAAAAGAAAAGGTCAGATGCATAAAGGACGCATTCAAGCGCATCCAACACAATGCATGCATTAAAATAATCTTGTCTAACACTCTGTGGAAGCTGGTAGATCAGTCCTGATAAGAAATCTCAGCTGATAAAAGAAAATGAACATTCAAACCAGACTCAGCACTGAAACAAAACCTTAAGTGGAACAGAAAAGAGTTTATTGTACCCAGAACAGATTATAAAGCTTTAGAGTGGAGGTAGGGACACCCAGTTACCTGTGAAGCTCATGTTACAGAGGCCACGTCCCACATACTCTTGAATAGAGATCAGTTTCACTTACAGCAAGTCAGACCACTATGATTACAAGGTAGAGTGACCCTGGAAGAATAGTTACTGGTCTTCTTCAGCATTGTTCTTTGTAACACAGGCTTTAAGCACAAACCCAACACTGGGCTGCCTGTTGACAGCAGCCGCAGTACATAATTTTGCTCAGGATAGTCACATCCAGTTTTTTTTTTGTTTTTTTACACCATACTTGTGTGTTCAGATGGTCGGATTACTATAAAAAGCATAACTAAGGGAATTGGGCAAAAACAGCTCAGAAATGTTCAACTTCAAGACGCCTGAGGGTCTTTACAGGCCAAAACCTGTTTCTGAGGGTCATTAACTACACTCGGATACAACACGGCACCGTGTGGGTGCAAAGTATGTTCCTCTGTTAAATTTAACTTATGAACTGCTTTGCATATCAACAAACAGGTGTGTGATTTTTTTTTTTTCTCCATGCAAAAACTGGAACTGACATGCAAATTCCAAAATGTTCATACTTCAGGTGTCAAATATGTTTGGAGGAGAAAAAAAAAACACCTATGATTGTGTGTCTTGCCCAGTTTTCCACTTTGTCAGTCACCACTGTGTAAAACAAAGATATTAGAGTGATGAAAGTCTGGTATACAGCTTATACAACGTCAAACAAATGCAGACTTTGCAAAAATATATTCATATAATATACATAGATTTTACTCTTTCAATATTCCTGCCCACCCAAAACCACCCATCCTCAATCCCCAACCCATCTACATTTGAAAGAATCACTGAAATCATAATAGAAAAGCAGAAACCTTTAGGGCCAGTAATAAAGCATGTACACTTGCACAGCTGGAATAAAATGTCATTTTTTTCATATCACAATGATAGTTAGAGACTTTATAAGTTCAGCGTTCAACAGCACATTTTGTTGTTAAGGACAGAGCTGAAAAAAGGACTGCGGGCTCTACGTAGAGAAAACAGTGCACGAAAGCCACCTCTTAAAATATACACATATATCTTTGAACATAGAAAACCCAAAGCTTGTTGAAAAATACTGACGAGTCCCTTTTAGTTACATTTTCACAGATTAAAAAAAATAAAACCCTGCAAGACAAAATCAGAGGTCCATTACAGAAGAGAAATTGTGGTTTGTGTATTTAGGATCATAACACCAGTTCAAATCACAAGATAAAAGTTGGAGTGTGCAGGAAACGGTCTTCAAAAAAGAAAAAAAATGACATAAGTATGTGTTTATACTCCCACTGTTTAAAACCATAATGGAAGGAGCTTTATGGATTAGGGGTGATTTAGCATGTGTGTGTGCTTTTATACGTGTACACATGTGTTTATCAGTCCTGCTCAGCGGCTGAGGGGTGATTTAATGTCCAAAAAGCTTCAAAAAGCAGTTCAGAATGCGTAGCTCTCAGAGAAAGGTAATCCCGTCAAGCACTGGTCTTGGCCGTCTCTGTGGTAGGGGGCTCTGCTGGCCTCATCGTAGTGGGACAAAGGAACTGTGTCGTCCTCTGGAACCTGCGCTCCATCTGGGTCCACTTTCAAGCTAGGCCTCTGGTTATCAGGGAAGGCCATGGAGAAGAGAGCTTCTGGGTCACAGACAAACTTGTACACATAACGCTCACCTGCAACCTGCAGAAAGAGAGAGGCATTAAACCTGGAAAATCTGACATTTAAAACTTGAAAAAGTTTTGATTAAGCCTCAAAATAACAGGGTGGGCTAGTGTTCACCATCAATTAGATTAATTTTATAGGTCTTAGTTTTTAAGAACTGCTGACAGTTTCTTATCTCGGGCATCATCAGTAAATAATAGGCATGAAAAACTGAAAGAGGAAGAAGGAAACTGGAACGGGAACGTGCCTTTACCTTCTGCATGATGCCCTTCTCGTAGTAGTAGCGGAGAGATCGACTCAGCTTGTCGTAGTTCATGGCAGGCCGATTCTTCTGGATGCCCCAGCGTCGAGCCACCTATACATGTACACATAACTGGGATGAGTTTTTTTTTAATGCAAGCTGTAACATACCAATAACAAAACAGCTTTGCAACTCTGCAAATGCGAAGCCTTCACAAGCAGTAAGCAAGCCATCTGACCTCTTCTGGCTCAATGAGTTTAAACTCAAGACCACGGCCAGTCCAGGCAATGAAGTGTCCGTTGGAGGGGTCGTCCAGCAGAGTGACCAGGAACTGCCAAAGCTGCAGAGAACCACGGCGCTGGTACGGCGGCCCGTCTCTGAAAGCTGCCGCTTCCTGCTTGACCTTCCCCTCTCCCCGCTCAGGCACCACACAGGCGTCATCATAGCAGAGATGAGGCTCTCCTTCATAAGAGAACCCTGCACACAAAGGAAAAAAGAAAACAGACTCCAGTTACCCTGAACCTTCTTTCAACCCACTCCAACCACTTTCAGCACTTCACAAATGTGGCACAGACTTGCCAGTGTGGTTTATGGCAAAAAGAAAATATTATATTGTCCCTTCAGACAACACCAGAGCTGGCAATCACAAAGCAGCCATAAGGAGAACTGACCTAGGATCAGATCAATCTGTATTCATGACGGTCACTATGGAAAAAACTGATTCTGGAACAGCAACCCTACTCTTTAAGTGCTTTGTGAAAAACTGAAACTGCATGTTGAAACTGTTGGTAAGAGGGGCATGTATGAAATGTTTACATTTTTTATTATGTATATCTATTTCTTAATATTAAAGTTAACAGAAAAGCATGGCAAGGATAAATTAAACATGGTCACAATTATATCTGATAACCTGATACATGAATATGTACCTTCATTGTTGGCTTGAAAGAATGATGACTTTCCAAACGATGACTGGCAGGTCTGTATCTCTGTAATATAAATACTTTAATCAGTCAGAACAATTAATCAGTCAGAACAATCTGTGAAGTTCAGAACAGTTCACAGCCAGAACAATTTTCTGCTAAATCTAAAGGCAAAAGCAGAGAACGTGCAGGCTTGCGCTGCTTTCGAGTGAGCAATAATGCCATAACACAATGCTCTGTCGTGTCTGCAACATGGTCTTTTGAAACATGCATGGTATTCACAGCCAAGAGTGTTTCAGCTAGTAGGAGCTAAGAGGATTTACTGTTACATCACACACTGTGCCATCACAGAGCAAATGGAAAAGAGAGAGTGAGCGAAACTGGACGTCAGAGAGAGCTGTAATGCAAATGGAAGGATTTCACAGCCATGCGTGCCTTTGAAGTAAAGTGCGATTGTGCTGGGTTTCATGGCCTTTAAGCCAGCAATGCTCACCTGAGTCAAAGCCAAAGTCTCTGGGTTCCTGTTTAATGGGCATTTGTTGGAACAAAGGGGCCCGAGGTGCTCCCATGCTGGGCACACCCTGTTCAGGGTACCGGGGGTCCACCATCTCCTGTTTAAACCTTTGTGGAGGAACCGGGACCAAGGGTTCAGACATTTGCCGGTGGTAGGGAGGGCGATTGTCCCGTGGGAAGGGGTTGGGGGTCTGCGGGGGGTATGGTGTCCCACAGCGGGCATTGGGCTGTGGGAAGGGCAGGCATGGCTCTGAAAGCTGCCTGTGGAACCTAAAGACCAAACGAATAAGATCACTCCACTTGGTTTAAAGTTCTTCACAATTAGAAACACTTTGTTTCATCACTAAACAGGTCAGAGAGGTACACAGAGTTTTAACCAATGCTTTAAAAGAAAAGATGATCTTCAGAAAAATAAAGAATACCTGGTCACAAACAACATCAGAGAGAAATAATGAAACCGGAAACAGAGAAAGACAACTGACTACTGAACATTAAATGTGGATGCCATATTAAGGGCAAACAGGACTTCAGTCTATTTGTTCCTCATCAGTTAACCCTTGGGATAAACATAGCTTCACTTTCCAGGTCAGTGTGGAATCGTTAAGAGGTTAATACCCAGCGGCACACTGTGAGCTGATTACAGGACGGACTAACCACTCAGGCACAAGATACTAATTAAGGTACAGCATCGGTCAACTGACATGAATAAGCAGTGTTGACAAGCAGACTTGAGGGCGGCATGCAATGTTGATTCTTTTTAACCATTACTATTGCAGTTTTATGCATAACAGCTGAGGGAGCGTGAAATAAGATAGCCGACCAGTTACAAAACTGCTTGTGCGCTTTGAGCATCCTGAACAATCACAGACATAGCGTTACGTGGGTGTTCTGACAAATGTATAGCATAGGACAGACCGAGAAAGGCTTTACTTTGGGAGGTATTCAGGTTACGAAATGGAACACACACCTGTGATCTGTACTGTAGGAGGCATCTGGGTTAGTTGCAGGTACATGGGGCACTGCAAAAGGTGGGCTTTGGCTGTGAACTGGGGTCTGTGTTCTGTGGTGGTTCTGGCTTGGGTTGCGGCCCTGCCCAGCTAGCACTGGCAGTCCCTGTGTCTGAGCGTGGACTGGGGTTGTGACTCTTTTATGCAGGGGGTGTGTCACAGGGGCATGGGTGGAGTCACAAGGTGAGACAGGGGTAGAGGGTGAAGCGAGTGGCTTGTTGAACCCAAACGGCTTTCTGTCATAGGCACTGTAAAAAAAAAAAAAAAAAAAAAAACAGTTAAAAAAACAGGTCAATAGTAACCAAAACTCCTGCAGATTAGATGGTGTTCATAGAGTTTAGGGTATTTGCATGAGTGAGACTAAGGCACACCTGTAGTTGTAAAGGCACTTCTCCCCATATGGGGAGAGTCTCTGCTCTTGTCCGCAGGGGGAAAACTCTCTGCTCGGGCTTGTCTCCCGCTTCACTTTAGTTTGAGAAGGGCCATGAAACATCACTGCAGAAACAAAGAACAAGGCAAGAAAAAAGTCACACGTGAGGAAATGACAGAATCAAGAAATTACACAAGTAGAGCTTTTACATTAAACAGATTTTAAAGCTTTTAATGCCAAGTATGTTCTTCACACCTGCAAATCCACATTATTACACATGATTATTTAAATAACCAGCCAAATAAACATTCTTAAATAGAACCAAATGTGGTTCTCTCATATTTTTCTAGTGGGGAACCCCCACCCAGCGTGGAAAAGCTCCATGGACGCATGTGTTGTCTTCGGATGTTAGACTCATTAGGCAAGTTTGCAGGTGTTTAAATACAATGTGGCAATAAAATGTGGCACTACTGGTTCTTTTTAGTCTGTATCAAGTAATCAAAATCCTAATGTTTTTGGGCTTTTCACCAATATTCCTAAGTGCTCATGTATGACAAGCATAGTCAATGTATTCAGAATATTGCCCCTGGCTATGCGTCATGGAACCAACCTGTGAAACCATGATTCTACCAGTAGCCATCTCAAATAGAGTATTTTTGCATTCTCAGACTGTTCGTGTAAATGAAGGGAGTTCATTTACACAAAAAAAGAGACTTATAGGCTATAGGGTAACGTCATGATGGAAAAGGAGTCCTTTTGCCCAGGCATGGTGAAAGAGCAGTCTGTGAGACAAACAAGTCTTCGGCCAAAGCTGCAGCACCATGCCAGAGTAACACAGACCCCCTATACAAACATATGCATGTGTAAACACTTGGCGCACAAAACACACAAAGTCACATTTACTCTATAGAGTGCACAACTAAACATATTCAAATGCCAAATGGGAGAAAAAAAAAGCCTAACAAGGGAAACAGCCAGACCAGTGTTCGGCACATAATGAAGTAAGTGTGTTTGTGTTTGAATGTGCAGTGTGTGTGTGTGTGTCTCGACCCATTAAAATGTCACTTCGTTGAAGGCTGAAGTGATTTACAGCACTGCAGTAGTGTTCTGGGCCCTTGCACAACATCCTTTTCAAGTGTGCGCACACACAGACACACATGCACATGTTTTTTTTCAAACCAAACATTTGGAGCCCAAGCCCAGAACACAAGAACAGCTTGGAATGAAAATTGGAAACCCTACTGAAGTCCATTTTTCACTCCACACAAAAGGCACAAAAGCAAAAAGCCAACACAATGATCTTCAAATGGCCTTGGAGAGCAGGCTTTTGTCCAAGCCCATCGTAGCAGTCTTATGTTTAACACAGTTACATTTAGCAGATGATAAACCATTAAATGTTAAGCATTACTCCAAACCCTATCAACACTGCCATTAACCAAAGTGACTATTAACATTATCTGGCAATATAAGCAGGTCATAAAATCTGTGACAGTCCATGGAGAGAGAATTTTTTCACCACAGACTGTTGTTAATAATTCATGAAACACATGCAAATAGCCAACTACTGGCAGTCGTGCAACTAGCCACATTCCCTGCCTTTCCCGCATACTCCAGAATCAGATACTCACAGTTATCCGACTGGAAATCAGGAACAAACTGTTCGTCATCGGGTACCTGGGCTGCAGACAGAGGACAATAAAGGGGAAGATTAGTCTGGATCTTTAAAGTGCTTTAAAGAGAAACAAACTTACAAAAGCCATTTTTCAAACTTGATTCATGTCTTCAACTCAGAGCAGGTTTGAGCATAATGCTCATCAATAATCCTGGGAGGTTATCATCATTTTCTTTGACTGGACAATTAAGGAACAAGCTAAGCCAGGTTGTGTTTGTGATCTTACCACAGCTATGGTAAAACCCCATAACCGTGGTAAAACACTAACACACTACTACCCACTCGCGACAAAAAATGAATTAATAATAATAATGCTCAATCTTCAGGTAAACAACAGTTTCGTAACAGCAGGCTATTGGTGCAGTAATAAATAACAAGGTACATTAATGCAGAAGCATTGAAAGCTCAGAATGTGGCCTGGTCAATCAGATTTAAGAACCAGAACTGTTGATGTACAGGGGTCCTCGGGTTACAACAGTCTCGATATATGACGTTTCAGGTTTACAGTACTGACACTTCCACTCGGCTTACACCGTTAGCCTCGTACTTATGGACTACGTGGGCGGACTAGTTTGGTTGCACGTGGTGGAAGAATACGCAGTCATGTGGCATATGAACACAGAGGGGGGGGTTTGATCAACACCAAAGTTTAGGTTACAGGACTGTCAAATGAATGGGTCCGTGTCGTAACCCGAGGACCCTCTAAGGCTCCAAAAACAAAATTGCTGACTGGTGCTGACTGTAACACCTTCACAGGGCAGCAGTGAGTACGGTTTGTTTTTTTAAAGTGGAACTGTGGGACCTACTAAATATGATAGCGAGGACTCAAGAAAGCTAATCAGCCAAAATGCCCACTTTAGGAACTTAACTAGTCGCATACAAAAGAACCAAAGGTAAATTACAAGCTTTTATGTGGCAATTGATCTGATGAAATTAGGACCTTTACCTTCAGCTATCCATATTTCCTGCAGCTGAATGAGGTCCTGAAAGAGCTCTGTGGAAGTAGGAGAATTGATTCAGGATTATACACGAGAAACGCACAGTTTCATTTGAAATGTATCTTGCAGACTATTGTTCTTTACCTTCTGTGTCCTGAGCGAGTTCGGTGTCAACAAACTTTCTCTTCCTGTCACTCAGTGGCCTGCACACTGACTCCCTGGGGTCACATTTCTACAAACAGACCATTACGATCAGCAGTGGCCAGCAGTGCTGTAGCTGCAATGTTATAGCACTGATGGATATAGAAATTATTGATATGTACAGTACATTGACATAGCATTTAGCAGATGCTCTCCTTTAGAAGACATTGTAACAGTTTGATTTCTGTTGTAGCTTTTACCACATCTGAAAACAACATCTTTTTGAGACAGTGATGTTAAACTTTTCTGCCCAGAACTAAAAGTAGCTATTAGAACATACTCAAAGTTCAAACAAAATGCATGGAGAACAAGAGGTGGCAAAGCTGGTTCAGCACTTACGCTGGGTGGCACCATGAAAGGGACCTGCTGGTCATAAAAGCCGTCCATTGCGCGGGTTCGGCAGCGTGGCCGGAGGACTGGAGAACTGGAGATGGTGAGAGAATAGTAAAGGGGGGGTTCTCTCTTCACACGGGGGGCTCTCCTCTCGACTGCCGGAACCTGATGAAGGAAGAGGCGAGAAAAGTGGCACTTTGAGAGAGCTGAGCACTTGGCCAGAGATTTGGGCAGCTGTCACTGGACGTCCCTAAAACTGACAGGACACGACCAACTGTCCCTTTGATGTGCAGAGCCTTCAACCAGCTTGTTTGTTTGTGGAGCACTGACTCTTTTCCTCAAATGGAGCATGCGGCTCAAGAACAGGGACACGCTTTCTTACACCAACTTATGCACTTATGCGTGCGCCTGCGCGCACACACACAATTTAAGCCTCACGGTACAGATGGGGGCCTTACATAACTACACACAGCCATCTGTTGCCCAAGGGAGGGAGCCACTCTCACTAAGCCTAACTGGAGAGAGGAGAGGAGAAGCGTGCAAGATCATAGCTGGGTTTAATTTGTATAATATTCTGCAATGCCTTTCTTGTGTGTGTGTGTGTGAGGGGGGGGGGAGAATATCAATCCCACCATAAGGCACAAGGGTCACCCTGCTGGCACAGAAAGGTACAGAAAAGTATGATCAGTGTTGCTCTCTTTCACACATACACACACACACACTTGCCCTGACGCAAGTATCATTATTGACGGAGACCTGAGCCAAAAGCTGAGCTAAATAAGATGTAATTAAACAATCTTTTCCTTCTTATTGCTTCCGCACAATTACCATGACTTCCCAACAGAGATACAAAGAATTTGCCGGTTATAAAAGTCTCTGACAAACACAAGTTGACCAGGCAGATCACTTCCAACCTTTTGTTTTTCTGTTCGACTGTAAACGTAATGCCTGCCTGTGTCAATGCATGTAAGGAGAGATCTCACAAAAGACTGTGGCACACAGACATCCATACTATGTATATATATATATATATATATATATATATAAAATGTATAAATAGAAAGGGTTAACTTTATAAGGGCTCGTTGAGTTCAATAAGTTCAGTCCCTCTCTCTCTTTCTCCCCCTCCACCTTCCCCTCCCCCTCCGCTCTCCTCCCCTCCACCCGGCCTCTTGTTTTTCTCAATGAACTGAAATTTGATCCCTCTCGAAAAAAAAGGGAGGAAAAAAACCTCAAACGCGCCATTCATAAATCCCATCACACTCGCAGCCCAAACCATTACTCCCTCCCAAAAAACACTAGACAGTGGCTTTACTTTTTAGAGACTTCTGCGCCAAGAAGCGCTAACTAACGTAAACAGTAAACAAAAAACAACAATAACAACAACTACTAGAAAATGGTCGCCCAAAAAAGTAGCATAGAGAAAATGGCGTTCGCTGCACAAAACAAGAGGGACACACTGAACGGTGCCCTGCAATTGATTTCAACTTCGTAAAAAACAAAAGGCAAATAAAAACTACTGCAGAAACTGAGGCTAAACTAAGCGGTAACGAGTAGGACGAATGCAGAGATACTCACCAGTTCTTTTAATCTGCGAGGCTGCAGTAATAGATGAATAAAAATCCAGTAGACGGGTTAAATCCCAGTGAAAACACACGGAGGGCTCGTGCTGCGCTCTCCGCTCAGAGACTGAAATTTTTCTCAATGGACTCGCCCGCTTTTCCATAAGCGACGGCTTAACACTGAGAAACACGCTGATTGGGTAACTGTCACGTCAATCACGCCAGTGTCCAATCGCAGGCAGCGAACGACTTTGGTATGTTTTTGTCCTCAGGCAGCCAATCACAGTCTTCCTCTGTGCTGTTTTTATGAATGGCTGGGTTTCATTCAACAGCCAGATGTTTCTCCAATGTGAATACTGTTTTAAAGGGCCAGACAAAACGGTCCGCACAGACCCTGCTCCCTAAAAGTACGCCATTTCATATTGAGGAATTTTAGGATCTCTCGTAATTATTTGTTAAGGGGCCAACACCTATTTTTTCTTGATTACTTGGAACATTTGCATGGTTTTATGTAAAAAGCAGTTCTATTTACTTCCCAAGCAGCTTGTGTTTCATACAGTACTGATAAGTGACCTGATCTGACTGATATATATTTTGAATGTCTGTCATATATTGTACCTTGTTCAAAAAGCTGCTAAAACACTCCTTATAACTTTAACATAAAGGAGAAGCCCTCTAGCTGAAAAAGCAGTTATATGTAAATGTGTGGCTTTTTATCACAAACAAAATTGCTAAACCAACCAAGAATAAGCAAAACTTTGTTTTTTATTTTGTTTGTTAGTGGTATAATACATATAATAAATCTAGAGCATGGCCTGAATCTAAAAGGCCTAAAAGGATTGGACTACACACAGTTGACCAGATAGTGACGGTATGAGTTAAGTATTGAACCCTTTCATACGCAGCAGTGGTTTCAGAGTGTGGTGGGGTGATATTGAATGATGTGATAGAAAGAAGACTCTGGCAACAGTATCTGCTTGTTACAGCACCGACATCCTTTCCAGTGATTGTGTTTGATGATAAGGCCTTAGAAACCTCTGAGCCAGTGTATAATCATACACCAGGCATGCCATTGTCCACTCAAGACAACTCCGGCATGTTTGTTTTTGTGAAATTATTCCATGATGGTGAGAGAAGACTTATATTGTAGTACAGCAGACTGGTTCAATCACAATCTAGCTCATAAAATGTGAGCCACGGAAAAGGGAGGGAGGGGAACCTCCACTACAAGAACAGCACTTCATCTCTGATCTATTATTCATATCTTTCCTTCAAAGTGATGGTATATCCCCACACAAGAGCATCTGTTTACTTTAGAAATGCCCATTTTCAATGTAAGTCTACAGACTGCTGTATTAAAGGGCCCATATCCTACATTTAAAGAGGATATACATGATGTCCACCTATAACCTTCATGTAGTTTCATTCACCAAAATAACAGTCATTTTCCAACCTCTCTTTAGAACAATCCCTTAGAATGTGGTGGGGCTAGTTCAACTGATGTAGGCTGAATAGACAGATATATGTAGTCAGAATGTTTTTGTGACCTCACAAAACACTGAATTCAAAACGTGCAAGTAGACGGCATGGACTGGAGAGTAAGTGTTTTTAAACTTGAATTTAAAAGGGCTAAGACTGATGAGGACATACAGTATTGTTTCTGTGTGAAGTAAAAGAACTGATGACATGTTCAAAAGTGATTTCATTGTTTAACAAGCACAGTTACTGGCTACATAAAAAAATAGGACACATGGATCCATGGTCTACACACATGTAGTTGCTTTTACAATGACAGTATTAAAGTCATGAATATCACATGCCCTTCTTTAAATAAGGTGATGAGTCATCGCTGTGTCATCTCTCTCTCTCATGCTCTCTCTCTCTCTCTCTCTCACTTTCTCTCTCCTTCCCTACCTCCCTCCTTCTCTAATCCTCTGCTATCTTCTCTGAAAATAACCCTATAACAAATAAATTTGGGATAAAATGGTTGTATGTAACTTCACTTATACAATGCAAAGGAATTAAATAGCCAAATGCCATCCCACTATGAGTATGAGCTGGAATGGGTTGTTAAGCTCAGACACCTTGGGATGGTGCTCCTGAAAATGAAGAGGTTGCCATAGAGTTCCATCTGATCGTCATTCTGATGTTTTTTCTCCCTTCTCACAAGGGGCCTGTTCTAAACATAGTGCTTAGACAGCACTGTTATGTAACACCTTTCCTGATGCTCACAGAACATAAAAACTGTCTAAGTCTTAGAGCTGAGCAACTGTTTCAGGATCACAGGCCCCAGCAGCGGCACAGTGAATACACTGATGACTACTGAGTTCAAACCAAACACCAGAGTAACAGAATGTGCAAAATAATGTATGAAAGTAGGGTATTAGGGGAAGGTAAAATAAATCAATCAACCAATCAGTCATTCAGTGCAATATATATATATGTATGTGTATATAT
>JBBJLR010000111.1:3604299-3617440 GCA_037577145.1 Brachypetersius gabonensis
ATGACATTGTATTCAAATACATAGACTTTAAAATGGAGTTGGTCCCCCTTTTCTCCTGCCTTGTATGAGTTTTAGGTTATTATTAAAAATGTAGGCTATGCTATGTTCAAATCAGACTGAGGCACGCTGACATTCGCTGCCTCAGATGCATAATGTTTATGTAGGTGCTTTCACTGGCTGGCATGTTTTAGCGGCTCCCCATGACTCCCCCACAAGTCCCTTCCTCTTTCTGTCTCCACATGTGCGTCCTCAGAGCTGACATACTTCCTCAGCAGCTTAAGAACACACCATTCTCCACTACCTATGGGACCGCGGAGGAAGCTGGGACAAATTATGCCTAACGTGTAACGAAGTTAAACACAAGGGCCGAGTCAACACAAGTGAGTGAAGAACAGCAATCAGTCTCAACACACCAAAAATGCTGACGTTCAAAACTCCACATGATGCTGCATCAGCCGTATTGTTTCCAGACGCAGTGTAGGCCACTGACAAGCCCTAATCATTTAGATGAGTGAGAGAACAACATGTTGCTTGGCAACAACGAAGTAGTCCTTTGCTGTGGTTACTTAACGTCTAATTTGAAAAAAAATGTGCCAATGATCTGAAGAGGGATGAACTTTCATCGTTTTCTAAGGACTGGCTTACTTACATACGTCACAACTTATCCTTCATAACCTTTAACATTAATAAACATGAATTTAAACTTTAACATGGATCCCTGTTAAAGACGTCAACCATTTTCAATGCAGAAAAAGCTGTGGCACCCCTCCGGCATGACAGGGATTGAGATGTTTAGTTAAACATTAAAACACTGATAATAAATGGAAAGAAACACTTCTTCCTTACATCTCACAGAATGGCGAAATTCTCTAGAATCATCTAATGCTTTCTCACAAGTAGTTTGCCAATAAAGCGAATAATGACACCGTTTCAAGTGTTATAACACGAGATTTGGCCCGAATTCTAAAAAAAGGAACAAAGTCTGCCCAAAATCGAGTGAGAGAGAACAGACACTGCTCCAAAGGCTAGATCTTAAAAGCGTCCTCCACTACAAAGTGCCTTTAATCTAGGAAGGAAGGGAGAGTTGGGGAAAGGTAGGGGGCGACGGGAGCCAATCTTTCATCAGCAAAAACCAGCTGCTCCTGTGTACAGGGATTATGTGGTAGAGAATTACTGCCCCCTGGTGGTGGCATGAAGCATCGATTCGGTAAGGGAGAGGAAAGTGGGCCTGTGTGTGTTTAGGCTAATTAACAAAGAGGTCCGTGATTTGAGTCAGTCATATTCAGACCTAATGTCAACCACAATATCTGCCAGGACAGTTTTTCTAGTTCTCCCTCCTGAACCAAACTACTGAAAAGTCTGATGTCAAAGTTTACTTCGAGTGCCATCTGGTGGCGAAATCAAGAAATAACACGCTCTGTACGCAAGTATTATCGAGACCCACGCAAGTTAACTAGCCCCCAAATAACGTGACGATTTTTTTTTTTTCAAAATTGCCATTTATTTCCCCCCTTTCTTTTTTGTAAAAGAAAACTTAAATACTGCTAGATTAATCTTTTACACAATTATTTCCATAAAACATTTCTTCAAATGTGGTTTTATAAATTAAAATCATATATTTGTGCATGCAGTTTTGCATTTCCCTCATTATTTTTCCAACTTTCACAAAAAAAGAAAAAAATGGACACCGTTTTTTTGTGAGCTCAGATGTAGCTTGGGGATGGGGTGGCAGGATGCTGGGAAGGGATGAACAATGTTTCCGGATGAACAGAGAACTTCCATCTGATTGTCTCAAGCAGCGAAGTCAGAAATGAATCTTCAGTTCTTTTATGGTCAAATGGGCGTTGACTCTCAATCCGTAGTTGTTCATTCATCCTCAGTTATAGTATTAACAGAGAAGCATGCTCATAGACAACTGCATACAGAATGTACTTGTTTGAAATACTTCTTGCAGTCTTTAAGGTTTTTTTTTCAGAAGCTTTTTTTTTTATCTTCTTTTAAAATATTTTTGAAAACGCAAACTAGCATAAATCAATGAGACAAGGATATGCAGGAAAAAATCCATGGATTGGCAGGGAGTTCTTGACTTTCAAGTTCCTTTGTCATACATGCTTATACCTTTGTGCACCTTCTTCTCATTCCATGTTCAAGTAGAGGGGTAGAATAGAGCTGACTTCAGCATTTAGCAGCTAAGGTATGACGGCTGCCTACCTTCTGACAATGCCAGAGGTCAGTGCAAGTCACGTGAACACTGAGGAACCTGCTACTCTGTTGAGGCAAATCACTCAGAACTTCAGTCAGAAGGCCAATGTAGTGCCGACCTGATCTTCAGGGAATATCTTTGTTGACATCCAGCACCCTATGAATAGTATACATCCCACTAACGTGCGTACTTTCTAAAGTGCCATGGACTGCATCTGTTCTGAGGTCTACTTATGGTGATTATCTGAACTATGAAGATGAGTAAAGCCTAAAACAGCAATGTCACCTACATGTTTTGTAAACTAGCTCAGAGCATAACTATTGTTCACCAGCAAATCTGGCTGGTGTGCGTCTCTTGGTTAAGCAGGCATTCTAATAAGCAGGAGATGGTCAATGCTGAGCGGGCCAACAAGGCCCTGGAAGCTATGAGGCAGCGCGTTCGAAGAAGTTACCCTTTCTGTCCTGAATGAACACTTTAGTGTGAAGTACGTAGAACTGCACAGGCTAGGAGTGTAGTACTGTGTGCTGTGCCGAGCAGCAGCACAAATGCTGAATGAATTCAACTGTTTACTCAGCTGTATAAAAAATCCCTTTCATCATCAAAAGATCCAGAGGCTTTGGAAGACTCCGAGACCTGGTCTTACAGAATTCTATCCTCACTCAGTAAGTATAACAAAATATCACTGGCAGTGGGTTGGTATATTATCAATTTAAGCCTGACGGTACTGTCAGAGGTGCTCTTGTGATGCACTCAAACACATCACAGTTGCATCCAGCATTGCATGTTTGCAGACCAGTAATGCCAGAGAAAAGCATGTGTAATGGTAGCGTGCCAGTAGCAACACACGCATAAACTTGACTCACACACACAGACTTGACTGATCTGTTTTAAGGGAGATTTTGTTTGTGTCTGTTTACTTTCCAGCAATGGATTTCAGGGCTATCACTCTCATGTATTTTTGGACATCTGTTTACATGTGTTGACTGGAAAGTACTCAGCCTTTAGCAAAAGAACCTACATATAAACAAGGAAATAAACCATCAAGAAAGAGCATGAATGGTGAAGCAGTCTCTCCTGTCCCTGGACTGTCCTTCTTCTCTCAACACACCTCTTGAGTCACACGTTTGCTGATGGAGACGCAGGCTTCATTCTGATGACTTGGGTTTGGGAGAAGCTTATGACGTTCACTCTGACGTCAGAGGCCCTACCAAAAGAAATGCAATGGAGGATGAGAAAGGACGCCATCTTGGCTCTGGTCGCACTGCAGCTCAGGCCTGGGTGGTGGAACTGGGCAAGGAAAGGGATGGGTTTCGGGGCTCAGAGCCTGTGGCGGGAGTCCTGGCTGTAGCTGCCCGGGGAGCTACGGTTGCGGTGGGGCTTGTAGCTGTCCTGGTAGGGGTCTTGTTGTTCATCCATGTAGTGATGATCTCGTCCACCACCGCCTCCATGCTGAGAGCCAGACGAGCCACGGTTGCGACCTTTATGTGCTCGTTCATTGTGGTAGTTCTCATCAGAGGCCATCAGGTTGCGTCGCTCATTAGGCATAGAATGGTCACCAGTGTGGTTGGCATGCCGTGTTCTTTGGCCCTGCTGATTCTAAGAGATCAACAGAACTCTATTACAACTTTACAATGACCACAATTATACAGAATTCATAACATTTTTGAACACTCTTACATGAGAATCTAATTCAATATTATTATATATTATACTGTGTTATATTAAGTATAGGCTGCAGTGCAATAACTTTGGCAAATTCAACTGCATACATTTTCAATGTTTATCAATTATAATCAGACTCAATGGAATCAAATTGTAATATTTCATAGAGCACTGAATCAAGTGATTTAACTTTACTACTTCTTTCATCGTTCAATATGAAGACATTCTCTTGATAAAGTCCATTCAAAACAAATACTGTAGTGAGGGGTGTGTTTTTGTGGTGTCAGTGACCTGCAGAGCAGAGATGGTGGAGGGGTAGGGGGCAAGGGCAGCAGGGCCGAGGTTTCGGCCTAGGAGTGGGTTTAGTGGGGTGCTGCTGGAGGTGTGAGTGGCCTTCCAGTATGCCTCTAGATACTCTGCTAAGTGTTCACATGCATCCTCCAGTTGATTCTCATCCAGGATTATGTCAAACATCTCCTGTAAAAGGACAAACATGCGTATATTTCATAGTGTGAAAAACAGCAGATTGTGTGGTCAATGAGGGCAATAATGGCTGCTAGTATTTTACGTTTTTTGAAATGAGTGTGTTAGTCTGTTTAATATGCATGTACATTCACCTTTCATATTATTAGAAAGCCCGACTTTGTACTTCCATTTGCTGCGGTTCACTACCTATAGGTTCACTATGTAGATGCACAACTACAGACCAGCAGTTTGTCAGCTACCCTCTAGTCCACTGATCAAACCACAGAACTGATGTTGAACAGATATTAAGTGACTGATCCTTTCTCAACACAGCAGCAATGTCATTTTAGTGTGTGGTGCTGAGTGAAAACAAGTGTATGAGTCTCAATGGCTAGAGCATTTATACATGTCAGCGTAACTACTACGTTGATGGGTCCACCCCCCAAAACTATCCAGTCCGATGCAGCTCTGTGACCAGAAACTGACCACTTAAAAAGAGCTACAAAATGGATAACACAAACAGTCTCTATTTGAACACCAGCAAGAGGGAGCTACAAGGGGGGTGTTCTAAAGTGCCAGTGACTGTATGTTTGTGTAAGATTTGAATAACATACCGGCGGACATTGTGCAAGTTTATCAGCTGCTACAAGCTGCACATTGAGATGTTTACTCTGAGACTTTCCTCTGGATTTGATCAGCCTCTGGAGGACCTGCAGAGAAACAAAGATTTTCACACACCCGGCAACTGTGCAACGCGGCAAAGCATTTCCAGGGTTTAGAAATAGGTCTGCCTCTCATGTTATTTATGGTGATTCTGCAATTGTTACCAGAGTACAATGGCCACAGTTGTTCATATCTGAAGGAAACTTTATATTGTTTTGCCTACAAATGGGCCGTAGGCCATGTGTGTGTGTGTGGGTGGGCTATGAGTACCTTTGGCGAGGACACTTTGACGTGGACGATGATGGGAGCTAGCGAGGTTTTCATCAGCTGAGCGGGGTGGTTAATGGTGTCTGCATCCAGCACTACCAGCTGCAGAGAGCGAGCCAGCTCGAAGATACGCTCAATTTCACTTTGCACTTCAGCTACACACAAATGTGGAGGGTGAAAACACACCTTGGTTGTATAGATGCAATTACACATTGAGAGAAAAACTCTAATGTAGAACTAACACATATAATAACGCAATACAAAGAGTATGACAGTCATTTGATATATTAGTAACTTTAGTGTTAACATGTGAGATTAACTGAATCACTGGTACCATTATCACTATTACCAGTTTGTTTTTGGCCTTATTTGCACATGTCTTACCAAGACTGGATCTGGTGTTAGAGCGTTCGATGATTGCTCTCTTGCTGGGGTTGTTCAGTACAGATCTCTTAGCCAGGGAAATGTCTGCAGTCACACGAGTGATGGATATCCTACAAAAATGAAAATATTGCTTGTAATCTCTTGAAGAATTAGCCTTTGTGGTCTAAATAATTATAAAAATTCTTGACCACAGGCTAAAGACCCAGAAAGTGTGGTAATTCTCTGATTGCCAACTTGACCTTGGTAATCCACTCACCTTCCATCAAACCTGTGCTTCAGGAAGTCAAAAAGAGCCTTTTGCATCATATCGGTCACCTACACAACACAAAATATATGTAAGAGGTGTTTGAGGGAGGAAAAATGAAGACGAATGCAAAGATGGCTTTTACAAGAATTGTTCTGACAGTGCACTTTGGTCTTTGGTTATTTTTCTGGAAATTGTTTGGACTACAGTTTAATATCCCTTAAGGAAGACATGGGTCTAGACATATCTGACACACCATTACCCACAGTCTCTGTCACTTTTGCTTTCTTTCACCCTCTGCTGAATTCTCTCTCTCCGTCCCTCCTTTTCAGGCAGTTTGTCTGTCGACAGCTCATTCACTCAGACACTTATTTCTTTCCCTCTCTCTCTCCAGTTCCCCTATCTGTCTTTTCTTCTTTTGGTTTTCCGTCTTCCTTTCTATCTCTCTCCCCCTCTCTTTCTAATTTCAAACCTTGCTCTACTTTCTACTACTGACGTCTCTTGGACCCCGGAAGGTTGTTGCCATGGCAACCGAAGGCGGAGAGGAGGAGCATGTTTTTGTTTTGTTCATGCAAGTAGATGCAGAGAGGAGAACAGATTTGGTGTTCTCTGGATCTTACAAACACAGATGCACTTACACAAACACATTTGAATAAAACCTAGAAAAGCATGGGGTTAAATTTAGGTTTTGATGTATGCATATATTTAAGCATAGTAATTTATTAACATTTAATTTTAATTAGCTTTTTCAGGCATATAACATATAATATATATATATATATATATATACACACACGTTGAATATCACACACATTACTCTTAAACAAATTAAGCAATACATAATATCTAAATACTACAGAGAATTCAGAATGAAATCTGAATAAAGTGATTTATGATAAACATATGAAATAATTAAACATATGAAATGAAACTCTTTACCTCATATCCTTTTAGAGATGGGCCAACCAGAACCACAGGCCTCATGGAGGGAACAACATCATAGGGGGCCACATGCTCAGTCTGAAAGAATGACATGTTATCAGTACACTTACCAGAAACATGATCAATAATCTTCTATTTCCAGTGTGTAGGACAACAGGAATTTCCCTGTGTAATAATCATGTAATTACATACAGGCTGCAATATTTCTATTTTAAATCTTATCGAATATTAACATGAATTTTTACATTCTATATATAATTGAAAAGATTAATAACATACATTAATGCGACTTAAAACTGTTGAAACATTATTTTCAAATTCAGTTGCATACAAATGGGGGTTCTGTCTAATCAGTTATGAATAGACACGAAAAGATAAAAATGTCAAATTAAAACATGCAGATATACATAGTGAACACAAAAACTGTGTTTTTCTGTAATAAATGAACATGCCAACTTATTCAATGCAGGGTTTTAAAGTACACATACACATACTTGCAAAACTAAGTCAGCTACATCTACATCTACTGTCCCACACCCTTATTTCAACTCTGTTATTGACACTGAATATCCATTTGCTTTGTGAAGATAAAGACCACTTACCACTTTTTGTTTCTGCTTGCCTGCAAAACGAAAACAAAACAGAAGTCAGTCTAGCTTTTCTCGCCTTGGTAAAAGTTGAAAAAAGATACGAACCATCAAAAAATCATAATTCACTGTCCCATGCTCACAAGAAGCTGCTTGTTCATTCTTTAGCCTTACGCAGGACAGTGATGAAGTAAAATCGCCCATTGATGAAATGTCTACGATTCCGTTTTTCTTGGAGATTCCTGTGACCCCACCCCTGTGTCCCCAAGCCCCACCCCCCCAGACCACAGGCTCACCTGATGACATCACATCCCCTAAGCTGGAGGAGGAGCTTCCGCTGGACTTACTAAAGAGATGAGCGAACAAACAGAGACACAGAAAGCACAGTATTAGAGTGCCCCACCAAACACAATAGGGGCTACTCTATAAACTATCTACATTCTTACTCTTAACATCTATCATTACTTAATGGTCATTTAAAACACTAAAATGGTATATCTCTATGTACCTACAGAGAAATCTTAATCTTATTTAAATCTCATTATTATAGTTTAAGTGAACTGTTCCATGTCCTACAGTCATAAAGAAGAATAACTGGGCAGAAGCATCATTTTAAATTACCATAAATCTCAATTCGATAAAGACTCTAAGGATCGACCTGCAGGTCACAATTCCCACTCTTGTAACAACATTTCAGTAATTACTCTGTGAAAAGTATTTAAAATATTTGTAAAAGTAAGTAAGTCTTGACATTTAGTGCTATGACTGTCTATTCTTACAATAGTTAACAACCAAGTAATAGGTAATCTGGAACAAATGTAACCGAGGGGTGGTGTTCTTGATGTACAATCTTCTCAAAGTGTCTGGATTTTGATTTAAAAGTCATTTTTTCAAAACATGGTAAATGGTGCCATAACAATCAATTGGCTAAGCCAACTTTCCCTAAGCCAAGCCATTATACATTGTATTTTGCTGAAAAGCCAAATCAAAATCAGTGATGCAACAAGACACCTTCAGTGGTTTATAATTGAGTACCTTTGCTTAAATGATGTTTTGATACTTTCAGTGTGAATATTTATGCCACCAGGCAACAGTTTAGTTTGGTCACTTATGCATATATGTATTATCTATATTGTACTTTCTATCGACATTACATCGAAGTAGAGCATTTGATTTTCTGGCATCAAAACAAAAAATGCACTCAACCAACAAAACAAGAAAATACATTTTTTTTCTGAATGTGACACAGCTGGACATTAAACAATAAACTTCATAATGAATTGCAATCATTTGTCAAAATGGCAAATTAAATGAAAAACAAAAACTCACATAGAAATGATCAAATTTGCAGATGAGTGACATTTAATAATGTACATTAGGTCAAAACTCTGTAACAACACATGCATTTCAGGAAGTTAGCCATATTTTGACAAGTACAATGTTATGCAAAAAATTCCTCATAGTCTAATGGAAAACCAAATGCTCTAATGTAATTCTTAACCAACTGGCCAACCACTGTCCTACAGCTGCTTACCCTTGAACACGGCTCTTCTTCTGCTCCAGTTGAGCTCTGATGTTTTCCAGCTTTAGAGGGCTGGGGATGAAGCCGATCTCACAGCCCTCCTTCACTAGTCGCCCGATCCACCAGTCATTATTGAATTTCTGCAGTTGACCATGATGAGGGAACAAACAAAATATGTACTTTGGAAAATACCCTAAGTGAGTTCACCTATATTTAGTGTGTCTAAGCTGAGCCTTTGTGTCTTGCTTCTATGTATAGTGTATACTCAGAGGATTCTACTTGAATGGCATTACTATTCTTTTTTCCTTATACTAGTGTCTGATGACCTTTGCAAGTGAATTACAACTATGAGATGTATTTATTCACACTATATGTGCACGTTGGCACTTGGTTCTAATATTAATACTAAGCACTCTTCTGTGGTGTTGGAAATAACAGAACTCCTGAAGCACCCAGCAGCTCACTGCTTTTGGTAGAGATCGCCAAGAAGCGTTTCTCCACCAAACATTTTGACAAACGAGACACCAAATCATTGTACCTCTTTGATATGCAGAAAGTCCTTAGCATCAAATGAGATGGCCGTTCCTGGCACAGGCACATCCTCGTCAAGTGCTCCACAATAACTGACATTTGTCTTCACGGCGAAGGCCACTGCTTTGGCCTATGAACCCACAGAGAGCCAAAGACACAGTGATTGCTTATAAAGTAAGTAAAAATACTTAAAAAAATAGACAAGTAACAGCATAAAACCATGATAAATACTTCATATGTCACTCCAGTTTGGCATCAGTCTCAAGCATATGTATGAAATACAGAACACAGTGCTGTATTTTCCTAAATGGTAGGGAACTGATGTAGTTGAGTTGAGTTATATATCATACTTTAATATTTATCATGATACTGACCTTTGCAGTACTGAAAGTTACTAACTACTAAACTACTAAAAGCCTAAAAAAACTAATCTAATATATGTTCCAAAGAGGGCTTCTGTGTGTGGTCATGTGAATAAAGGCATTAACATGATCCAACTTGAATCTATGATCATGCCACATCAAATGTTCATCATCATCAAATCCAATATGTACCAGTATACTCCACAGCTCTTTTTTTGGCCAAATCATGCAGTCCTATTGGGTACCATGCTTTGAAATATTTGAACAATAAGGTTTTTACCTTTATGTTGAAAACTGCCATAGTTTACCTGTGAGCAATCATTATTTATAAATGATATATAATATAATAACACTACACTATTGGCTCTAACCTTGGCCCTTTCCAGCTGCACAGCGGCCTGCTGCTCTCGCTCCTGCCGGCCCTGGCTCCCACCCTCCTGCCTCTCCTCCTCCAACGACACATCAGAGTCGGATGGCCTGCTAGTGTAGGAATCAGCTGAACCCTGAAAGAATAGAACATCTAGCACATGTATATATATATGTATTTATACATACAAGAATAAGGGTTTTTTATTTCTAGTACCAGGTTCTTTTTCTTATACTCAGTTTTCTGAAGTCACAGAATTTCTAGCAACTTTTTTTCTAAGAACACTGACAGCAAAAAAATCTACCTGAAAAATGTAATTCTCTCAGATCCACTACATCAGAATTTATGCTTCTTAATAGCGCTGAAGCAAGAATAAGCAAAACATTTAACACCTGTAATCGAGTTTTTTTAAAAAAAAAGCAAACTCATACAAAGGACAGCCCTTAGACCAGCAAAAATATACATCTGAATGTTGAGAGGCAAAGATAAACTTCCAAGACTTGCATAGGAAACAAGGCCATTTTCCATCTAATGGTAAGAAGCAACAAGGAACAAAATAGAGGTAATCTATCTAAAAATGCATATAAACTTTCACATTTCAGATTCATGTGATTCATTCAGATTCAGATTTTTCCTGCTTAGCTCTAATGTTGTGCAGAGTAATGCATTTCTACTAATAATCAATTTACACTGCAGTTGAGGATACAGAGTAGATATTTGACTGCTAACTATTCAGCTAACACGTAAAATATAAACTAACTAAAATATGAGTAACTCTCAAACCAACCTGAAGACATCATGGGTACAGTTGTTCTAAACATTTCAGTCTTTTTTCATGCCTACATTCTCCAAGATGATAAATGTCTTATTATACCTATTTAACAGAAGCCCTGTCTCTGACAGGCATAATCCCTAATATGGTGCATTATGTGTTAATATGGTGCATATCTACAAAGCAAAGGACTAAGCTCTAAACAAGTCCTACACCAAGTCATGTCATTTCAGGTGTTTCCCCTCCCCAAACTCTTTATACTCTATTTAATTAATGTCTAAAATTTTTAAATATAAGCACAAAAACAGATCAATTTCACAAGCAACACCATGATGATAATCATTAATATTTAACTTTCTCCTTTCATTCATCTCCCTTTTTGGATTTCCTTTTGAAAAAGAACTCTTTAACCTGCCCAAAAAGCAACTTATTTCACTGGTCAGAAAAATAGCTGTAGCAACATACTATGTGCAAAACTACTGTCTAAGCCAACACACGCAGTACCTTTTCGGGGCCATGAAAGACCTCACAGTACAAAATTTTAACGGTTTCATCAGAAACATCCATCAGGTCTTCAGAAAGCTCCATCATGATGTCTCAAAACAGAAAGAAGCAGTTGAAATGGATTGTATCTTAATCAAACCTCTACTCAGTGTGGAGCTACTTGGTGGATGTCCCACCAGCAAGAAACCAGTCCTCAGTTTAAATGAGCTGCTCCTCTGGGTGAAGTACAATGAGGGAGTTTGGTTGTGATAATCCAGTTGGGAAACAACATTAGCTCAAGTCGGTGAAAGAAGCGATTGGGTCAATATCGCATTAGTGAGAGAGAAAGCCTTGCAGTTGGCAAAAAAAAAAGAGAGAGAGAAACACTCCCATGGCAAAGCACTTTTTTCCCTATTGCAGCAGCAGCCGCTCCACTCAGGCTTACTTCAGCAGGGACCCAATTGAGTCCAGCGAGTCCAATCACAAAACGCCTGATTCGGGAAACAAGAAATGCACAAGTATGCTTATCTTTCCCCCCAAGAAGTGATGATTCTGGGGAAAAAAACTAGAATTCAAATGAACGCCTTTCATCTTCGATTTTGAGGAGATAACAGTGTTTTGCTGAAAAATGACTTCTTAGGGTCAGAGGGAGACTCGTGTAAAACTTTTCAATGAGATGTGCCTCCACAGTTATTAGAAACAGAGTGGAAAAGTGTTTCAAAATAATTTAAGTTTAATTAAGTCACACTAAGTACAAGCTGGCTCCATTGTTCTTACTTTTGCTGTGAAAATGACAGCTGTATTTAAGGCTATATCTTTTTATCTGAAGAGGCTAGAAGAACTAGCCAAAGGTTTTTATCAGTTCTGCCAAATCTTCTTTAAAAAATCAGATATGTCTTTAATCTTTTAACCCCCTTTGGGCTGTGGAGGCAGAATGGAAAAATAATTTTATGTTAGAAATGTGGGTTTACTTGGAAACTGAAGAACACCTTGTCACCATTAATTAGATATCCAAAAGTAATGAGCAGACAAGGTCAACCCAAGTTACAAACTTACAGGCCATGATGGTCACTTATGAATAACATCAATGGACTTTCTAAAACTACTGATCTATATTTATAAACTCAGGGCTAGAAACACAGGCTCACATCTGGACTGCATGCATAAAAGTAGTTTCTGGGCTTATGCCATGAATTTAACACCTAACAACATGTAGTCAATTAGACATAAACAGTTTTTCTCTTTCTCAAACACGTGGGTACACACAGCATAAAGAGATGTGTTCACACAGAAGTGCCAAAGGTGTAAAATGTACAATAGTTTTAATTCCCTAAAGAACCATTTTACTAAATGAGACTGATTTAAGGATGTGTCTGTGTGTGTGTGAAAAGACATCATTTACAGAATCTTCACATGACAGAACTTTGATTAGCTTTTCTTTCAATATGCCTTGCATGATGTGGAGGTTATTTCATCCTTAAAAGGTGAAACGGTCTTTAGGGAACCATCAATGGTTCTTCATGAAAAGAACCCATTTGGCACCTAAGAATGTAGGTTACTAAACACATGTAGCCATAACAGGCCTTAACCCATGCTTGTGAGCTGACAAACGGAAACACACACACACACACACACACACACACACACACACACACACACACACACACACACACACACACACACACAC
>JBBJLR010000111.1:3619142-3629520 GCA_037577145.1 Brachypetersius gabonensis
GCGTTAGATATTCCCCCCACCGCAGCGTTCCCCTCTGTACAATGATGTGATTCGAATGTACAGTAATATGCCTCACTCTCTCAGTGCATAAATTTCACTCTCTGTCTGCACTGACCCCTCAGTGAAGTCCATCAATACGCTCAGTGCTGTTATTTATGCATACAGCGTATTGTTCTATAATTAGATTTGCCAAAAATAATATTGATGAGATGGCAGGATCAACCAAATTTGTGCAATACCCATATAAAAATACACAAGAAGAGAAATCAATCAAACAGACTAATAGCTTTTATTTAAAACATATATAGACTACTTAAACACAATGATATACACTACTATCATACATAGAATCTGTTTCTAAATTGTTAAAGCTCGTGTGGCAAAATTTTAAAGGGATACATGCAAGATGTTTAGGTATTCCTGCAATTGTTTAATTGATTTAGAGTGTGTTGAGAATATTACAATATGTGTCTATAATGCACAGTGCAATATCTTTATTTTTATTATGTGGCTTCACTGTTCAGTTCTCTTATTAAATTTGATCAAATGCGCTGAATGTGGTCATGTTTTGTTGCATCTACCAACTCTAAATATTAGGTGCTGATCACATGAACTAATAACGTCACAAAAACCAATAAAGATCACATGAAGAAATAATTTCCACAAGATGTTTATAGCTTCTATAGGACACAGAGAGGGGAAAAAACACCTGTAACTCAGGAAATTATTTACAAATGATCTGTGCAGTGATTGCACTATGCCATTTTCCAATCTCCATCGGTCACGGTGGACACACAGTGACAGCTCTGAACTAGCACCCAATCAATAGCGCCCCATTCAAGCTTAGAAACACCCAGATTTAGGTTAGTTTCACTGACCTGGATCTACCCAAACAGAATGACAGCTGAAACTCTGATAAGTGCACTTTGCAAAAACATTTGCAACCAAAATGTCCTGGATTGCTTTATTTTATTTTCAAGTATTCATTATCCAATTAAGGTAAACCATAAAAAAGAAGCAGAGAAATCAGCAGCAGACGCAAAGTTGCTTGACTCACCTGTCTGAGGATGAAGCTGGTGGAAGTGGTACTGCCATCCGAGCGTTTCAGTCGACTCCGTCTTGAGTATGTTCCTCTGTTCACCTGCAGGAGCAGCAGAGAGCAACTCGGTTCAATCACTAGAGGAAAGATGTTTCTATATTTGGGAATGACGGACTGAGAAGGGTCTCATGAATGAAAAATTGGATATAGTTGGTTATGCATCACAAGTAACAAACATGACACAACTGTGTTGTACTTCAACATAAAATGACCTAAAGGTGACCAAAAATGTCACATAACGTGGAGCATGGTTAATTTAACGTTGGTCTTAAACAAACTTGTTTTTTTGAAAATAATAATAAAGTACAGGACACCATGATTGTATTACCAAACACTAACTAAAATCCCGATCAAACACAGTGTCAACCTCGGGGCCTAACAGAGATCTTGCTAAATATTTTTAATTAGTGTACAGCTATTCATAAGCTTCATAAACAGCATGATCATGAATCTTTCTGCAAATTGCAGTGGTTCCTGATTAAGGCATTAAAGTAAACCTGAAATTGGTCTTTTACCTATTTTAAGTACAATTCATCATATCACAAAATTTCCAAGACAAATTTGTTGTTTACCTGTAAACTTTGATCAGTGTTCACACCCGTCACTGAGATCACTTGGAAATTCATCACGACACAGAAGGAATACACATTCTAATTTCCCATTCACACCTCCTTTTAATAGACCCCTTCTTACCAAATCCTTCAATCAAGCTATAATTGTAGAAATGGGTTTCAACTTAATTGTATTATAAATGAGTTTTCTTAAATAAGCCAGTTTTTCTGTCTATTATAACTTTTTATGTGTGAGAATGAGAAAGAGGTCTCACTTTATAAACATAACACTAGAGTCACGATATGATTCTATAACAGTTCTCAAAGATTTATGACACATTAAGTATTGTGATGGCAATGCTTAATCATCCAGTCAGATTAATGAACACTTTCCAAGCACTCCTGCCAAGTAACTGACAGAAGCCTTGTCCCCACAAAGAAAAAAAAGGATTTGTTTTTGGACTAATTTAGTTCTGTGACATCTCGAGTCAACGGGCGCTAGAGGCCGCCCTGCCCTGAAAGACTTTAATGTTGGCATTGGGTCTGAGAACACCAGGTTTGGGTTTAGTGTCGTTTGTTCCACCTGTTGGGAGTTTCTGTTAAAGTGATAGTGTGTCCCTTTTGGTTCATGTCTTAGTCAATCGTGTATTTAGTTTGCCTTGTGTTATGAAGTACTCCTGTGTTGGTCCACCGACATCTACTTTGTGTGAGTTGTAAGTGTGGTTTTTCAGGTTCAGGTTCTTGGTTTTCTTGTGTTTTGGCCCTTGTGCCTTTTTATAAATACAAGTTTTGAGTGAATGGAAATCCGTGCCCGCGCATCCTTTCCCGTTTGGCAGCACCACACTTCTTTGCTCAGTACTGGTGGGTGTTTCTGTGATATAGAAATTAAGGAAAAGAATAGAAGCCATACCAAATACACAGTACTGGGACAGCAAACATATAAAACATATTTTCTATGCTACATCAAGGCTGTGACTGTGTGAGTGCACGTGTTGGTCCGTATCTCTGCCCTGCGATGGACTGGCGACCTGTTCAGAGTGTTTCTCTCACCCCGGGAGCACTGGCATAGGTTGCAGCACTGCCTGCAATCTTGTTTATGATAAGCAGCTCGGTAAATTAATTTCAAGAAGAAAAAAAGCATTTTTGTGTTTTTATAATTTTCATAAAGTCACCCAAATTACCTCATCAGTAAGATTATCAAAAACTAAAATTATGTTATTGCAATGACGTTTAGAATGAAAACATTATCCAATCACACGTCCTTCCTCCGAAACGTGCTTTTATGTACAGAAACAGGAATTTTTAGCAGCAGTTTTTGGAGGGAATATGTTTGATTCTTAACCAAATCTGTCATGAATTCTTAGAAGACAAAAATAATAATTTGTGGTGTTCTCTTCTTTTAGAAAAACGTTTTATGTTTGATGTTTACGACCTGCCCTTACCAGACTGGCTGGTAGGACTAAAATCCTATGAGCCTAACAATGGTCATAACTCCTTAAATGGGCAGCACCTGCCATTTGTTCTTGCTCTAATATATTAAGAAATACAGAATAGTCTTAGTATTAAATAAAACTGTGAATTTGTTGGGTAAACACATTCAATTCACTGGACCACCAAAGTAAAATCCAATCCAAAGTTGATGTAATTCTGTAATCAGATTGTACAGATGGAGGATGGTGAAAGTGGAGTCACTTGAAAAATAAATGTAATGTAATAATTAGGGATGTAATATTAAAAAATAAATGTCGATAGATTTTCCTAGTGAATCAGTAAAATAATATGCTAACATGTGTACGGTCACATACTGGTGCTGTAATGAAGAATTTTTTTCCTTTGTTGACGATGTGCCAACATATAAAACTGATGAGTGTCTTTTAACTGTTTTCCGAACAAGTTGACATGAGCTAACTTTTTAATAAGCAATGGCTCAGTGTTTCAGTCATGTACTTCACAACACATGCTTGGCAACACACTTGCTCAGTGGTAGTAATATTTACCTCTATTTGTGAAAACACAGACATATTTTAAAGTACTGGTATGAACATACTGGCTCTTACCAAGCTTTTTATGGGTAAGGATGGCTGAAAACGCATGTAGCTGTGTCCGTCTTTATAACTGAGTAATTGTAATTAAACCACAACAAACAGTGACACGCATCTTTAAAAAAAAATAATCCTCTAACATTCCGCATATAATAGAGGCGACTTGACCACAAAAAACAAATTGCTTAAACGATCAATGTTCAATACTTAACAAGAACAGTAGTATGATTGTCGCAATCACACTAAATATCAATACTTGGACCTCCGTGTCTCATGTTCACTCTAAACATCAGAATACTATTGGGATAGCAATAGAGGCCATTTTTGACACTAAAAGAAACATAAAAAGATGCAAGAAACTTGAAATGAGTCACCACTTGCTGCACATATTTTTACCAATTACTCTATACTATGAAGGTTTATGACAATGAACCCATCCCAGCCTTCCTTGTCTTTTCCCCTCCTTCACCTAAAGCTAAAGTCTGTCCATGAATAGCAATGTTAGCCTCAGTGGGATAGGTTAATTAGTAAGTCCTGATTTGATCCATTTTTGGCAGTCTCTTGGGCTAGCCGCTAGTGTGAGCACAGGCACCAGCTCATTCTTCTCCGAGTTTGTTAAACAGGGCCATCTCAAAGTGGGTCAGTGTGCTCATTTCACAAAGAACGTCATAGAGGTTGTTCCTCCTGTGGTCATTTACCATATCTGATCCCATGAAGCTGAACAGCAAGGGACACTGCAAATAAAAGGAATCCCCCCTTGCCGTGGTTCTATATGATGTTCCTAGGGTAGCACTGACTTGCATGCTTCCACATTTTACTTGCTCTGGCACAGCCGCTTAAACTCAGAATGGGCTTGCTGATTAATTGAATATGATGTGTATATACCAAAGTGTGTAGGGCAAAGTGCCTTGAGGTTCAAGTGGTAGAACAAAATTACTGCCCTAGTGTATTGCCCTAGGAAATAACAGAGATTAACTCATTAGTGTTTCGAAAATATCCAAATTGACAGATAAGACGCACACATGATCAGCATTTGCTAAATTGTCTAAGTTAACAGACTAGCCTATAAACAAATTCCTCAATGAGATATCGCAGGTGTTTCAGTGAAGCAATGATTCAAGCAGAAGCAAAAAGTTAAACAGCTCCCCAAAGCAACCGTGTGCGAGTGAAAATGCACCAGGTTCAAAAAGTTACCAATAACTTATTATTACTTCCAGCATATGTTCGCAAAAAAGGTGAGCCTCTAAACTACTCTCGGTGATAAATAAATATGTGAAACTGGGTTCCTTTCCTTACAAATACCCACAAAGTAAAATGTGATCGTACTTTCGCTGAGAGAAAAGTGATCCAGGAGGGATATGAAGGGTGACATTATTTACTACTTCACCTCCACTCGTCCCTCTCCAGCTGCCCCTCAGAACGCGCGCGCGGACAGATGACCCTCACCTGGAAGATGGGCGCCTGGATGCCCTCTCCGATCTTGTTTCTGATGTAAATATGTCGAGACATCTCTGCCAGCACATCGGTCCAGATGGGGGGCTGCCCGGCCGGCGCGGCCCACTGAAAGGCGGGTGGGTTTCGGACTGCCTGCTCCAGCTTCGAGGATCTGCGGTTCCAGCCGTTGAGAGCCGTTTGCCGTCTCGCGCCACAAACGCAACTCGCGCGTGCTCCCCGTCACACTGAGAGTAAGCGCAAGCTGCTGATGTTCGACTCTTGAACGAATCGTTCTTATGAGCCGACTCTTTTCAACACTGAACCGAAGCTGAGGGTCACAGCACATGAACGTCTTTATAGTTACATTTGTCCCGTTGTACTATGTGTAACTACAGCACATTCATTTATGTTTAGGAACGAGTTTCTAATGTGTGACCCTAATTAAACAAGGCATAGGAATGAGATCCTCTGAACTGTATAGACAAAGTGTTGGGACGAGTGACTATTACACCAACAGGGACTTTAATGACATTGCATTCGAATACATAGACTTTATTATTGAGTTGGTCCCACCTTTGCAGCTGGAACAGCTTCCACTCTTCTTGGAAGCATGTTCCACAAGAGTTACTGCGGGAATTTTGTGCTCATTTTCATTCTGGCCATGATTGAATATCATTCACATGCACTATATACGTTGTGGCCCCTTTTCCTTTTTTGTTACCAGTGGGTCTCTGTACTCTCCGAACCGATTGCAATATTAATACAATGACGAGAATGGATCTGATTTGATCGAATCAATTAACCGGACAGTTAAAAAGAATCCGAATCGAAGTTAATGACGGTCTGTGCGCGTGCAGAACTTCAGCCTGTTCAGAGATGGATTAAAAAAAAAAGAAATGTAAACATGACAAGACAATGAACAAAAATGTAAATCATTTTCTATGTTCAGATACATGTTACTATTACACAATATATTTCGTTGTTTTATGGGGCACGATTTTGAATGGTTCCGGCGCCCATGGGAGTGGGCTGAAAAGTTATTTATTACAGAAAAGGTTTGGATGACTATAGACTTATGCTGTGGCAGTTGCCTTGTAACTCCAGTGCCAAACAAAAGTGAAAAATTGTCTATATTCGACTACCTCTTTAAACTCCCCCTTATTAATTGAGGTTCCTTATGCCCGAGCCCCGTTCAAATGTATTGTGCTGTATGCACATGTATTTTACAATAATAAAAAAGAATTTGTGAGGCTGGAGCTCCTGCGTGGAACAGTTGTTGAAGTATATATTGAATATGTAGTTATTGTTCATGCCTGTAAGGCCGTT
The DNA here is from genome assembly GCA_037577145.1 of Brachypetersius gabonensis. Lineage (NCBI taxonomy): Eukaryota > Metazoa > Chordata > Actinopteri > Characiformes > Alestidae > Brachypetersius > Brachypetersius gabonensis. The sequence goes on from JBBJLR010000111.1 coordinate 3,625,595, forward strand.
TGTCAAACATACTGTCCACTGATGTGTTTGAGAGCCAACCACAGCAACTAAATGACTCAAATATAACATGTTAGCTGATCTTAAAACCTGTTTACACTCAGAAACGTTTTCGATTGCAGCAAAATGCAGACCTCTGGTGGCACTAGTTGCAACATGCACATGTCCGGTTGTGGCTCAACCTGCTTCATGTGGGAAACTCTGGACACAACTTGTACAAAATGTAGCAACACTGGACAATAAAATGGACCAGTAGTACTACATATTGGAATGGGACTTGTGATGGGAAACGGTTGAGGCCTTCAATCGTTTTGATAAAAATGTACTGCCTCACGCAGTTGGAAGCATGCCGTTGTCCAAAATGTCTTGGTATGCCCTTCATGGAAAATAAAGCGTCTGGCTCAAACCCTGAACATCAGCTGTGTCCCAAAACTTTATACCATATTCTGCTCCAAATGCACATTAAATCAGATTACATCTTAGAATGCATAGTTTTTTCGGTCCTGCCGAAAGGCTAAAGGCCAACTACTTATGGTTGTATTTTGACAGCTCGACAGATTGCAAACCATGCTTTCAGCAAACAGGAAGATCATGTCTTTATTTAAGTGGCAATGCTGACAATAATATAAAAATGTGAACACGGTCATTCATGCTTTAACCATGACATAGCAGCCCTACAGTGGTGCTTGAAAGTTTGTCAACCCTTTATATCTGTCAATATTTCTGCATAAATATGACCTGAAACATCATCATCAAGTCCTCAAAGTGAACATAAAGAACCCAGTTACATAAATGAGACAAAAATATTTCAGGTAATTTGAAGGTGAAATTAGAGTCAGGTGTTTTCAATCAATAGGATGACAATAAAATGTGAGTGGGTGCCCAGTGTTATTTAAAGAACAGTGATACCAAAGTGTTAACACGTTGGTGGAAGTGTATCATGGCACGAACAAAGGAGATTACTGAGGACCTCAGAAAAAGGATTGCTGATGCTGGAAAAGGTTATACAGCCATTTCTAAAGACTTTGGCCACTTTGGCAACCTCTCTTACTCTGGCTAATGATAATGTTCATGAGTCCACCATCAGAACACTGAACAACAATGGTGTTAATGGCAGGGTTGCAAGGAGAAAGCCCCAGCTCTTCAAAAAGAACATTGCTGCATTTCTGCAGTTTCCTAAGGGTCACATGGACAAGCCAGGTTATTGAAAGAATGTCTTGTGGACGGATGAGACCTAAATAGAACTTTTTGGTTTGAATGAGAAACATTCTTTGGAGACAGGAAAAAACAGAATTCCAGCATAAGAACCTTATCCCACGTGTGGAGGTAGTACCATGGTTTTGGCCTGTTTTGTCGCATCTGGGCCAGGACAGCTGGCTATTATTGAGGGGACTATGAATTCTGAATTATACCTGCAAATATTAAAGGAAAATGTCCATGACCTGAATCTCAAGAGAAAGTGAGACATGCAACAAGACAACGATCCTAAGCACAAAAGTTGTTCTACCAAAGAAGAATAGAGGAAGAATGAAGTTAATGTTTTGGAATGGTCTTGTCAAAGTCCTGACCTTAATCTAATTGAGATGTTGTGGAAGGACCTGAAGTGAGCTGTTCATGCGAGGCAACCCACCAACATCCCAGAGCTGAAGCTGTTCTACACAGAGGAATGGACTAAAATTATTGGAAATGTTTAGTTATTGCTGCAAAAGGTTCACATACTTTTGCCACTGACAGATATGAAATCTTGGATATTGGATTTTTCACGATGAATATTTTCTTTATTAAACTAGGTTCTCTTTTATCTACTTCGAAGACTTCTGATGATGTTTCAGGTCATATTTATGCCGAACTGTAAACAATTCTAAGACTATCAAGCACCACTGTGTCATTTTTATTATGGTCTTCATTCACATTCTTCTCACAGGTTCTCCAGCAGACCCACTAATGGCCTCTAATTCACCATCAGCTTACTTAGTGACTTAGTGACTAACCAGTGCTGCTTAATAGCCTCCAAGCTGACCTTCCAAAAAGAATTATACAAGAAATATTATGTCTATTAATAACTAGTACATTTTTATATTCACATTTTATGTTGCATTTCATTTTGCATCAAATGCTCCTTTTAAAAAGGAAATTGTCCTTTAGTTTGAAATAAAAACATCTTACTTCACAGCTGTTCATGCCAATTATAAATGATATATAGCTTCTGACGGCTCCCAGCATTTAAATGCATGTTAAAGGCACAGTGGCAAAATCCGCCTGATTAATTCTAAGACAGGTTGGAAATTGGAAAAGCAAAAAATGAATAATGGCTTCTGGGACATAAATCTAATACTAATATTTAAAGTGGACCTCAAAGTGGAAACATAACATATAAGAAAAATGTAGTTGTGTTTGGCAACATCCATAATATTTGAATATTTGTCAGTGTTTGTTTGACGGTGCTGTAAACACAAGGCCATCTTTTCGCATCAACAGGAAAATCATTTAATCCTCACTCAAATAGTAAGGTTCTGTTAATGGTCCATAGATTACAATTAAAAATCTCTCTTTTGGGGTAAAGCAGATTATTAAATTACATTAATAATCAAGACTCAAAGCTACCAAAATAATATGAGCAAGAACAATACAGTAATCAAAATGAACAAGTTGGAAATAACTTTGACAATTTGAAAGACTTTACAGGCACAAATCTGCTGAAAGCATGTTATGACTGCTCTGTGTCTCCCTAAGCAATTTCCTCCAGGAGCAAATGTACATAGAATGCCAAAAAAAAAAAACCCTCAGGTTTTTTGCCAACAGAATTTCATCATAAGATCTAACAGCTATTAGGCTCTATTATTTTTTATGGTCTACAAACGGTCCAAACTGATGAATATCTAGGATTCTTTACCACCTATCTTCGAATTGTTATTAGAGAGAGGTGGACAGGCATGCTGGCCATTTGAGGCAGTTTGTTTAAATTTATACCAGTCTTTCTCTCAGGGTCATTTAGGTGAGAGAGAGTTCTTCCAATTGTGGAACACAGCCACTATAGTTTCTGTGCCACAGTCAAAATATTCACCAAAACAACGCGGGGGGGGGGGGGGAAGAAAACAGTCCACTGCCCACACATCACCCAGTCTTTCATCCACAATCAACAGTTTTCCTTTGAACACACACACACGCACGCGCACACGCACGCACACACGACACCCACAGCCGATTAATTATCTTTTTAATGGCATCAGATATTGTTGATGGCATATTGTACAGCAGAACTCTGTTTTAAACAGACATTGTACGTCTAAGAGGGTTTAATAAAAGATACAAGTTCAGTAAAATAGAAATAAATACAAATCAAGTTCAATTCAAACATCTGTGAGCATAACAGCTTAAATAATACATTACAGTTTATAAAGTACAGGAATCAAAAAACACATCAAAGTATGTAAACTTAAGAAAAAAAAAACAAACAAAAACAACAACAACTATGGCAACATTACAAATATCAGAATAAAACCAGGTCAAGGTTGCCGAGTGAAAGGACTCAGGATGCTGCAACGGTGAAACTGCATTTCACAGTCGATCTGACGGCTGCCAGCTGAGGAGGATACATTGACAATGGTACTTGACAACAGTGCACTAGCTTTGCTATGTAGACTAATGAGACACTGCTTATGATATATACATACATGGATGGCAGTTAGATGACACAAAGCGCAACACAGCAGAAAAAGTCCTGGGCAGACACTCAATGCATGTTGTGTGGTGTATCACAGAGCCTACAAGTGGCTGGCTATCCTAAATATTATAGGGGTGCTTATTAAATACATAAAACCATATGTCTCTGATGTGGTAAATTAATTAATATTATGTAGCCAAATTAAATAGGCTTTAAAAGCTTTGTCTCTCACACTAGATTCTTTCAGGACCAGGACACTGATGCA